>CM065714.1:102791386-102801386 GCA_033310375.1 Conus canariensis | reverse complement strand
AAAAGGAATGAAAAAGAAAGAAAGAAAAAAAGAAAGACACAAAGAAAATGAAATTATGAAAGGAGAAAGACAGACAGTCAGAAAAGTGAACAAATAAAAGAACACCGAGGAAGGGGGAAAGGCAATAAAAGAAAAGAAAGGAAAAAATGAAGAAGGCAAGACAAAAACGAAAGAAAGGCAGAAGATATATGAGACGTCGTCAAACAGAACGTAACATACGTTTTGAAAAGAAAAGTCCAGGACATTCTCCCGTTAATCAATGAAGAGTTAGTATCTAAAAAATCGATTAATTAGCTGGCTAATTAAAGTGATCCAGAATGTAGACAGCTTGTGGTGGGTGAACTGTTAACCAAAAGAAACTTTACAAACTGTACGGAACTGAGGAAAAATCGACATGTTTGGAAAGCATGTCTATTTGCGCGTGTGCAATTATCATTTAGCCTAAATAGTGGTGGCAGTAGAAATTGCAGTAATGTAATTCTATAATACTGCTACTACTACTACTACGATTACTACTCGTAGTAGTAGTAGTAGTAGTTGCAGTAGTAGTAGTAGTAGTAGTAAAAGTACTGCTGCTGCTGCTAATGCTCATGAGACAACCTAAACAGCAAAGGGTTGCCATAGCTTGAGAGTACAGAGTTATTAAAGAAATGGGGTCTGACAACAATCCGGTTTCCTCCATGGAGGGTGATAAGACTCTACTGCCAGTGGACCTGAGGAGGTGCAGTGTTTCCGGAAAAATGGAAGACATGACGGGAGAAGGAGAAGGGGTCGGGTGGAGGTGATGGGTGGTGGCCGCGCGAAGACAGACTATGGGTGGGGGAAGCGGTTGTGATTAAGAAAATTGTTTCTGATGTTAAACGTTTGAATCTAATTCGTGATGTTGAGATACAATCCTCTTCCTCCTCCTCGGCCTTCTCCTCCTCTTCATCATCATCGTCGTCATCATCATCATTACCATGATTACCGTTACAAAAGATTTTGATTGTCTTTGAAATAATTTTTGTTGTCACTGCTGTTGCTGTTGTTGTTGTTTGCTTGTATTCTATATTGTATCAAAGTCCTGTATATGCTGCATGCATTGTCAACGTCCCTAAATCAAAGAGGGAACCTTCACCGGAAAGGATAAAAAATAGAATGCTGACTCAAGACACAAATATGGGGGACAGAGAGTGTACTTATAGACATTTGAAACCAAAGCCGTGCTATCTGATATTAACAGAAAAATGTCACAGCGTTGTTCTTCTTTCTTCTTTTCCGGTGTAACGTGGTGAAACTGCTCCCCTTCCCAGTTTAACTCCCGGGAGTCAGTCTCGCACTGTCCCAGATTAACTCCCGGGAGTTAATCTGGGTTTGCGCCAAATCTGCCCCCCAACAGGATTAGAACAGCCCCCCCCCCCCCCCTCCAGCGAGTTAATTTGGCATTGGCCCAAAACAGCCCCTCCCCTTGAGGAGTCAAACTGGACCTGGCCCAGAACAGCCCCCCTAAGACATCTGGGGAATTAATCTGGCACCGGACTGGAACAGCAACCCACTGGAGAGTTGAACTAAACTGGCCCAGAACAGCCCCCTCCCCCTCCTGGACAGTTAAACTGGCCCTGGCACAAAACAGCCCCCCCCCCCGTTCCCTCCTCTCCTGGGGAGTTAATCTGGCACCAGCCCAGAACAGCCCCTATGGAGAGTTAAACTACACCTGTCCTAGAACAGCCTCCTTCCAGGGGAGTTAAACTGGCACCATTATGGAACAGCCCCCCAGGAGAGTTAATCTAGACAAGTCCCAGAACAGCCCCCTCCCCCTCCTGGGGAGTTAATCTGGCACCGGCCCAAACAGCCTCCCCCTAGAGAGTTAAACTGGACCTGGCCTAGAACAGTCCCCCCCCCCCCCTCTCCTGCGGAGTTAATCCGGCTCCAGCCTGGTAAGGCCTCCCTGGACAGTTAAACTGGCCCTGGCACAAAACAGCCCCCCCCCCCTCCCTTTCCTGGGGAGTTAATCTGGCACCAGCCGAGAACAGCCCTTCTGGAGAGTGAAACTGGACCTGTCCTAGAACAGCCCCCCCCCCCCCTCCCAGGGGAGTTAATCTGGAAACGTCATGGAACAGTCCCCCTGGAGAGTTAAACTAGACAAGTCCCAGAGCAGCCTCCCTCCCCCTCCTGGGGAGTCAATCTGGCACTGGCCCAAAACAGCCCCCCTAGAGAGTTAAACTGGACCTGGCCTAGAGCAGCCGCCCCCCCCCCCCCCCCCTCTCTCTCTCTCTCTCTCTACTGGGAAGTTAATCTGGCTCCGGCCTGGTACAGCCCCCACGCCCCCCCCCCCCCACCCCCGGAGAGTTAAACTGGCCCTGGCACAAAACAGCCCCCCCCCCCCGCCCCCCTCTCCTGGGGAGTTAATCTGGCACCAGCCCAGAACAGCCCCTCTGGAGAGTTAAACTGCACCTGTCCCAGAATAACCCCTCCAGGGGAGTTAATCTGGCTCCGTCATGGAACAGCCCCCGCCCCCCTCTCCTGGGGAGTTAATCTGGCACCAGCCCAGAACAGCCCCTCTGGAGAGTTAAACTGCACCTGTCCCAGAATAGCCCCTCCAGGGGAGTTAATCTGGCTCCGTCATGGAACAGCGCCCCCCCCCCCCCCCCCAACTGGAGAGTTAAACTAGACAAGGCGCAGAACAGCCCCCTCACCCGCCTGGGGAGTTAATCTGGCACCGGCCCAAAACAGCCCCCCTAGAGAGTTAAACTAGACCTGGCCTAGAACAATCCCCCCCCCCTCCCCGTCTCCTATGGAGTTAATGTGGCTCCAGCCTGGTACAGGCCTCCCTGGAGAGAGTTAAACTTGCCCTGGCATAAAACCCCCCCCCCCCCCCCACCTCCCTCCCCCCCCCCTCCTGGGGAGTTAATCTGGCACCAGCCCAGAACACCCCTCTGGAGAGTTAAACTGCACCTGTCCTAGAGCAGCCCCCCCTCCAGGGGAGTTAATCTGGCACCGTTATGGAACAGCCCCCCCCCCCCCCCCCCCCAGGAGAGTTAAACTAGACAAGGCCCAAAACAGCCGCCTCCCCTTCCTGGGGAGTTAATCTGGCACTGGCCCAAAACAACCCCCCTAGAGAGTTAAACTGGACCTGGCCTAGAGCAGCCCCCCCCCCCCCCTGGGGAGTTAATGTGGCTCCAGCCTGGTACAGGCCTCCCTTGGGGGTAAACTGGCACTGGCACAAAACAGACCCCCCCCCCCCTCCTGGGGAGTTAATCTGGCACCAGCCCAGAACAGCCCCTCTGGAGAGTTAAACTGGACCTGGCCTAGAGCAGCCCCCCCCCCCCTCCAGGGGAGTTAATCTGGCACCGTTATGGAACAGCCCCCCCCCCCCCCTACCTTCTGGAGAGTTAAACTAGACAAGGCCCAGAACAGCCCCCTCCCCCTCCTGGGGAATTAATCTGACACCAGCCCAAATCTGCCCTCCAAGAGAGTTAAACTGGACCTGGCTTAGAGCAGCCCCCCCCCCCCCCCCTCTCCTGGGGAGTTAATCTGGTTCCAGCCTGGTACATCCCCCCCTGGAGAGTTAAACTGGCCCTGGCACAAAACAGCCCCCCCCCCTCCTCTCCTGGGGAGTTAATCTGGCACCAGCCCAGAACAGCCCCTCTGGAGAGTTAAACTGAACCTGTCTTAGAACAGCCCCCCTCCCCCTCCTCTCCTGGGAGTTAATCTGGCACCAGCCCAGAACAGCCCCTCTGGAGAGTTAAACTGCACCTGTCCCAGAACAGCCCCCTCCAAGGGAGTTAAACTGGCACCCCCCCCCCCCCCCCCATCTGGAGAGTTAAACTAGACAAGTCCCAGAACAGCCCCCTCCCCCTCCTGGGGAGTTAATCTGACACCAGCCCAAATCTGCCCTCCAAGAGAGTTAAACTGGACCTGGCCTAGAGCAGCCCCCCCCCCTCTCCTGGGGAGTTAATCTGGTTCCAGCCTGGTACAGCCCCCCCTGGAGAGTTAAACTGGCCCTGGCACAAAGCAGCCCCCCCCCCTCCTCTCCTGGGGAGTTAATCTGGCACCAGCCCAGAACAGCCCCTCTGGAGAGTTAAACTGCACCTGTCCTAGAACAGCCCCCTCCAAGGGAGTTAAACTGGCACCGTCATGGAACAGCCCCCCCCCCCCACCCCCTCCCTCTGGAGAGTTAAACTAGACAAGTCCCAGAACAGCCCCCTCCCCCTCCTGGGGAGTTAATCTGGCACTGGCCCAAAACAGTCCCCCTAGAGAGTTAAATTGGACTTGGCCTATAACAGCCCCCTCCCCCCCCCTCTCCTGGGGAGTTAATCTGGCTCCAGCCTGGTACAGGCCTCCCTTGGGGGTAAACTGGCCCTGGCACAAAACAGGATCCTCCCCCCCCCCCCTTCCTGGGGAGTTAATCTGGCACCAGCCCAGAACAGCCCCTCTCGAGAGTTAAACTGCACCTGTCCCAGAACAGCCCCCTTCCAGGGGAGTTAATCTGATACCGTCATGGAACAGCCTCCTCCCCTCCCCCTCCCCCTGAAGAGTTAAACTAGACAAGGCTCAGAACAGCCCCCTCCCCCTCCTGGGGAGTTAATCTGGCACCGGCCCAAAACAGCCCCCCTAGAGTGTTAAACTATACGTGACCTAGAACAGCCCCCCTACCCCCTCTCCTGGGGAGTTAATCTGGCTCCAGCCTGGTACAGGCCTCCATGGAGAGTTAAACTGGCCCTGGTACAAAACAGCCCCCCCCCCCCTCTTCTACTGGGGAGTTAATCTGGCACCAGCCCAGAACAGCCCCTCTGGAGAGTTAAACTGCACCTGTCCCAGAACAGCGCCCCTCCAGGGGAGTTAATCTGATACCGTCATGGAACAGCACCCCCCCCTCCCCCTGGAGAGTTAAACTAGACAAGGCCCAGAACAGTCCCCTCCCCCACCTGGGGAGTTAATCTGGCACCGGCCCAAAACAGCCCCCCTAGAGAGTAAAACTGGACCTGGCCTAGAGCAGCCCCCCCCCCCCTCCCTCTCCTGGGGAGTTAATCTGGCTCCAGCCTGGTACAGGCTTCCCTGGAGAGTAGAACTGGCCCTGGCACAAACCAGCATCACCCCCCTCTCCTGGGGAGTTAATCTGGCACCAGCCCAGAACAGCCCCTCTGGAGAGTTAAACTGCACCTGTCCTAGAACAGCTCCCCTCCAGGGGAGTTAATCTGGCACCGTCATGGAACAGCCCCCTGAAGAGTTGAACTAGACAAGGCCCAGAATAGCCCTCCATCTTGGGGAGTTAATCTGGCACTAGATCAGAACAGCCCTACTGGAGCGTTAAACTGAACCTAATCTAGAACATCCCACCCCCATCCTGGAGAGTAAAATCTGGCACCAGCCCAGAACAGCCCCCTGGTGAGTTAAACTGGACCTGGCCCAGAACAGCCCCCCTACTGGAGAGTTTATCTGGCACCAGCCCAGAACAGCCTCCTGGAGAGTAAAACTGGACCTGGCCCAGAAAAAACCTCCTCCTGAGGAGTTAATATTGCAACAGCCTAGAATATTTCCCCTGGAAAGTTAAACTAGATCTGGCTCAGAACAGCCCCCCCCCTCCCCCCCCCCCCCTCCCTTGAAGAGATAATCTGGCACCGGCCCAAAACAGCCCCCCACCCCACCCCACCCCTTAGAGAGTTAAACTGGACCTGCACCAAAGCAGCCCCCAGAGAGTTAAACTGGACCTGGCCAAAAATAGCCCCCCACCTGGGGAGTTAATCTGATACTAGCCCAGAACAGGCCCGCTAGAGAGTTAATCTGGACCCGGCCCAGAACAGCCCCCCTCCTGGGCAGTGAATCTGGTACTAACCCAAAACAGCCCCCTAGAGAGTTAAACTGGATCTACCCCAAAACAGCCCCACACCTGAGGAGTTAATCTGGCACCAGCCCAGAACAGCCTCCTGGAGAGTTAAACTGGACCTGCACCAAAACAGCCCCACACCTGGGGAGTTAATCTGGCACCAGCCCAGAACAGCCCTCCTGTAGTGTTAGCTTGACCCGGTGTAACACCCCAAAAGTACTCCCCGCCCAGAAGTACTCCCCGGAGTACTTCTGGGCCCGCGCGCCAGAATGACTCCCGGGACTACTTCTGGGACAGTACCTCCCCTTGGTCCCAGAAGTACTCCCCCCTATTGACAACTTTGCAAATAAATGTTTGTTTTATGTAACTATCTTATAACGATGATTCCTTTAGACAAGGGAATACTTTTGGTACCAGTCCCAAACTGACCCCCGACCCCCCCCCCCCCCCCTCCCTGCACCAGAATGACTCCCGGGAGTACGTCTGGGCCCAGCCCAAATGTACTCCTGGAAGTAACTTTGGCGCGGCTCCAGATGTACTCCCCCTAAAGTTGATTCAGAGAATATTTCATTGTTGATTCAGATAGAATGTCCATGTATGAGTTTATGTCCATGTATGAGTTTCTAACCAGTAAGTAACAAACCTGAACACATTAATGAATGAGATATGCAAGGGGGAGGGGGGGTACTTATGTGACCGGCCCAGAAGTTCTCACCCTTAAGTTGAATCAGTCTATATGGCAATGTTGATTAGATACAATGTCCATGTGTGAGCTTATGACCAGTAAAAAAACAACCCTGAACACATTAATAAAGGAGATATGCAAGGGGGTGGAGGGTACTTCTGGGACCGGTCTAGAAGTACTCCCCCTAAAGTTGATTCAGACTCGTTTTTAATGTTTATTCAGATAAAATGTCCATGTATGAGTATTTGGCCAGTAAATAACAACCCTGAACACATCAATAAAGGAGATCTGCAAGGGGTACTTCTGGGACCGGCCCGGAAGTACCCTCCCTAAAGTAGATTCAGACTATACTTTCATGTCGATTGAGACAGAATGTCAATGTGTGAGTTTATGACCAGTAAATAACAACCATGAACACATTAAAGGAGATAAGCAAGGGAGGTACTTCTGGGACCGGCCCATATGTACTCTCCCTAAAGTTAATTCAGACTGGTTTTCAATGTTGATTCAGATTGACTGTCCATGTGTGAGCTTATGACCACTAAATAACAACCCTAAACACATTAATGAAGGAAATATGCGAGGGGGGTACTTCTGGGACCAGCCCAGAAGTACTCCCCCCTAAAGTTGATTCAGACTCGTTTTCAATGTTGATTCAGATACAATGTCCATGTGAGAGTCTATGACCAGTGAATAACAACCATGAACACATTAATAAAGGAGATATGCGAGGGGGGTACTTCTGGGACTGGCCCAGAAGTACTCCCCCTAAAGTTGATTCAGCCTCGTTTTCAATGTTGATTTAGATAGACTGTCCAGGTGTGAGCTTATGACCAGTAAATAACAACCCTGAACACATTAATAAAGGAAATATGCGGTTCAGGGCCAGTGCCAGATTAGCTCCCCAGGAAGGGGCAATTTCGAATCAGTTTAACTCTCTAGGGGGTTGGGGGGTGGAGAGGTTTGTTCTGTGCAGGTGCCACATAAGCTTTCGCTTGTTGTGCTCCGTGTTGCGATGTTCGCTGCAAAATGTTTCGGTTGAATAATGTTTGTTTAAAGCAAAGAGAGACTGTTCTGGGCTAGGTCCAATTTAACTCTCTTGGTGGGTTGTTCTGGGCCGGTGGCAGATTAACTCCCCCGGTGGGGCTGCTTCGGGGCAGATCCAGTTTAACTCTCTAGGAGTCTGTTCTGGGCCAGGTCCAGTTTAACTTTCGGGAGGAGAAGGCGGGGGGGGGGGGGGGGGGGGGTGGTCTGGGCTAGTACTAGATTAATCCCCAGGAAGGAGGCGCTTTTGGCCAGGTCCAGTTTAACTCTCTTGGGGGGGGGGGGGGGGGGACTGTTCCGGGCCGGTGCTAGATTACCTCCCCAGGAGGAGGTGGGCGGAATGTTTTTGGCCAGGTCCAGTTTAACTCTTTATACTGGGGGCTGTTTTGGGCTAGTAACTCTCGGGGGGGGGGGGGGGGGGGGGGGGTCAGTTCTGGGCAGGTGCCGGATTAACTCCCCATATAAGCTTTCGCTTGTTGTGCTCCATGTTCTGATGTTTGCTGCACAATGTTCCTGGTTGAATAATGTTTGTTTAAAAGCAAAGTCTCCCCACAAGGGGGGCTGTTCTGGGCCAGGTCCAATTTAACTCTCCTGGTGGGTTGTTCTTGGCCGGTGCTTGATTAACTCTCCACTGGAGCGCTTATTGGCCATTTCTTCATTAACTGAGGCAGAGGGGAGGGGTTGGGGGAGGGGTTGGGGGGGGGGCTATTCTGGGCCTGGGCCAGTCTAACTCCCGGGGGGTCTTTCCAGGCCTGTCCTGGAATGACTCTCCACTTGCGCTAGTTTAACTCCCAGGGAGTCATTTTGATGTAAAAAAAAAATGGGCCCAGAAGAACTCCCGGGAGTTAGTTAGGAGCAGCACCAGTTTAACTCTCCAAGGGGTTGGGGGGCTGATTTGGCACTGCCCCATATGAACTCCCGGGAGTTAGTTTTGAGTCAAAATTTTTAGGTTCAAAACAACTCCCGGGAGTTATTCTGAGACTGGTAGGGGTTTCATTTTGAAACAGGCCTAATAAACAGAAAGAAGAGATGGGGGGGGGGGGGGGGGGGGGGGTTTGAACCTGTTGGGGGGCTGCTTTGGTGCAGACCCAGATTAACTCCCGGGAGTTAATCTGAGACAGTGCCATACTGACTCCCGGGAGTTAAACTGGGAGGGGGGCGGTTTCATCACGGTACACCGGCTTTATATTTTCCCATTGCACTGTCTGCAACCTGAATCCGTGGCGTGTTTGTATTTATCTTTATCTTTGTCGTTGATCAACATATCGCACCAAACCACTCGCACGCTCATACAAAACACGTAAGTGTATCTCTCCCATATATTATATATATATATATATATAGAGAGAGAGAGAGAGAGAGAGAGAGAGAGAGAGAGAGAGAGAGAGAGAGAGAGAGCGCACTGCCGTCACAACCCCTTACATTCTCCTCCTCCTCTTCCATCCCCCCCCCCCCCCCCCTCCTTTCTCCTCTATCCCCCGTCCCAAATTTCCCTCTTCTCGCACTTCGCATTTCCTTACCCACATCTCTCTCTCTCTCTCTCTCTCTCTCTCTCTCTCTCTCTCTCTCACACACACACACACACACACATTCACACACACACACATACACGCACGCACGCGCAACCCACGCACGCACGCACACGCGGCGCGCGCGCGCGCGCGCGCGCACACACACACACACACACACACTCCAATGAAAGCATGTCTGTTTATTTTTTCCCTGAACGGGTCCCAAAGAGCATCATGTTGTAACATTTGCCCGTGAGTGCTGGTTACAGAGACTTCATGAAGTAGTCAGAAATTGGAAAGGCGACAGAAGCCGCGCCAGCAAATGGCGACCTGGAGTTCTCCTCAACACTTCCTCCCCATTCTCCACTCTCCCCTCCCCCCCCCCCCCCCCCCCAGCCTCCCCTCCCTCCCTCCCCACACACTTCCGCCTTGCTTTGTTTATTTGTTGTTGCCATACCCGCCCCTTGATCAGATCGCGCTTACGTCATTTCCCGTCTCGACTTACCGGGGTCGCTGTTTACCAGTCCAGAGAGAGACGGAAAACAAAAGTGTCAAACGATATGCTGGTGGAAAGCGTCAGGTCGAAAGTGGCAGGGAAAGCATGGGCATGAGAGGGTAGGTTAGGGCGGCGAAGATGGTTGGGGGGGGGGGGGGGGGGGGGGGGAGGAGAGAGAGAGAGAGGAGAGAGAGAGAGAGAGAGGAAGGGAGGGAGGAACGAGTGCGGACTGAGTAGCGGCGGATGTGCAGATCGTGAAAATGCAAAAGTGGATGGTTTGAGCGCCACCCTAACCTCCATCCTCACCTTTTCACATCTCCCTCCATTTAGGAGAGGGAAGGCGGCAGAGTTTAAACACAAAATTCCAGAAAGTAACAAGACCAAAAAAACGGTGTTTCCATACTCTCACTGACCATGGAGTTTAAAATTAAAAAAAAAAAAACAGAAAATGAAAAATT
>CM065714.1:102778485-102791286 GCA_033310375.1 Conus canariensis | reverse complement strand
CCCCCCTATTGACAACTTTGCAAATAAATGTTTGTTTTATGTAACTATCTTATAACGATGATTCCTTTAGACAAGGGAATACTTTTGGTACCAGTCCCAAACTGACCCCCGACCCCCCCCCCCCCCCCCTCCCTGCACCAGAATGACTCCCGGGAGTACGTCTGGGCCCAGCCCAAATGTACTCCTGGAAGTAACTTTGGCGCGGCTCCAGATGTACTCCCCTAAAGTTGATTCAGAGAATATTTCATTGTTGATTCAGATAGAATGTCCATGTATGAGTTTATGTCCATGTATGAGTTTCTAACCAGTAAGTAACAAACCTGAACACACATATGAATGAATGAGATATGCAGGGGGGAGGGGGGTACTTATGTGACCGGCCCAGAAGTTCTCACCCTTAAGTTGAATCAGTCTATATGGCAATGTTGATTAGATACAATGTCCATGTGTGAGCTTATGACCAGTAAAAAAAAAACCCTGAACACATTAATAAAGGAGATATGCAAGGGGGTGGAGGGTACTTCTGGGACCGGTCTAGAAGTACTCCCCCTAAAGTTGATTCAGACTCGTTTTTAATGTTTATTCAGATAAAATGTCCATGTATGAGTATTTGGCCAGTAAATAACAACCCTGAACACATCAATAAAGGAGATCTGCAAGGGGTACTTCTGGGACCGGCCCGGAAGTACCCTCCCTAAAGTAGATTCAGACTATACTTTCATGTCGATTGAGACAGAATGTCAATGTGTGAGTTTATGACCAGTAAATAACAACCATGAACACATTAAAGGAGATAAGCAAGGGAGGTACTTCTGGGACCGGCCCATATGTACTCTCCCTAAAGTTAATTCAGACTGGTTTTCAATGTTGATTCAGATTGACTGTCCATGTGTGAGCTTATGACCACTAAATAACAACCCTAAACACATTAATGAAGGAAATATGCGAGGGGGGTACTTCTGGGACCAGCCCAGAAGTACTCCCCCCTAAAGTTGATTCAGACTCGTTTTCAATGTTGATTCAGATACAATGTCCATGTGAGAGTCTATGACCAGTGAATAACAACCATGAACACATTAATAAAGGAGATATGCGAGGGGGGTACTTCTGGGACTGGCCCAGAAGTACTCCCCCTAAAGTTGATTCAGCCTCGTTTTCAATGTTGATTTAGATAGACTGTCCAGGTGTGAGCTTATGACCAGTAAATAACAACCCTGAACACATTAATAAAGGAAATATGCGGTTCAGGGCCAGTGCCAGATTAGCTCCCCAGGAAGGGGCAATTTCGAATCAGTTTAACTCTCTAGGGGGTTGGGGGTGGGAGAGGTTTGTTCTGTGCAGGTGCCACATAAGCTTTCGCTTGTTGTGCTCCGTGTTGCGATGTTCGCTGCAAAATGTTTCGGTTGAATAATGTTTGTTTAAAGCAAAGAGAGACTGTTCTGGGCTAGGTCCAATTTAACTCTCTTGGTGGGTTGTTCTGGGCCGGTGGCAGATTAACTCCCCCGGTGGGGCTGCTTCGGGGCAGATCCAGTTTAACTCTCTAGGAGTCTGTTCTGGGCCAGGTCCAGTTTAACTTTCGGGGAGGAGGAAGGCGGGGGGGGGGGGGGGGGGGGGGGGGGGGGGGGGGGTTCTGGGCTAGTACTAGATTAATCCCCAGGAAGGAGGCGCTTTTGGCCAGGTCCAGTTTAACTCTCTTGGGGGGGGGGGGGGGGGGGGGGACTGTTCCGGGCCGGTGCTAGATTACCTCCCAGGAGGAGGTGGGCGGAATGTTTTTGGCCAGGTCCAGTTTAACTCTTTATACTGGGGGCTGTTTTGGGCTAGTAACTCTCGGGGGGGGGGGGGGGGGGGGGGGGGTCAGTTCTGGGCAGGTGCCGGATTAACTCCCCATATAAGCTTTCGCTTGTTGTGCTCCATGTTCTGATGTTTGCTGCACAATGTTCCTGGTTGAATAATGTTTGTTTAAAAGCAAAGTCTCCCCACAAGGGGGGCTGTTCTGGGCCAGGTCCAATTTAACTCTCCTGGTGGGTTGTTCTTGGCCGGTGCTTGATTAACTCTCCACTGGAGCGCTTATTGGCCATTTCTTCATTAACTGAGGCAGAGGGGAGGGGTTGGGGGAGGGGTTGGGGGGGGGGCTATTCTGGGCCTGGGCCAGTCTAACTCCCGGGGGGTCTTTCCAGGCCTGTCCTGGAATGACTCTCCACTTGCGCTAGTTTAACTCCCAGGGAGTCATTTTGATGTAAAAAAAAAATGGGCCCAGAAGAACTCCCGGGAGTTAGTTAGGAGCAGCACCAGTTTAACTCTCCAAGGGGTTGGGGGGCTGATTTGGCACTGCCCCATATGAACTCCCGGGAGTTAGTTTTGAGTCAAAATTTTTAGGTTCAAAACAACTCCCGGGAGTTATTCTGAGACTGGTAGGGGTTCATTTTGAAACAGGCCTAATAAACAGAAAGAAGAGATGGGGGGGGGGGGGGGGGGGGGGGGGGGTTTGAACTGTTGGGGGGCTGCTGTTTGGTGCAGACCCAGATTAACTCCCGGGAGTTAATCTGAGACAGTGCCATACTGACTCCCGGGAGTTAAACTGGGAGGGGGGCGGTTTCATCACGGTACACCGGCTTTATATTTTCCCATTGCACTGTCTGCAACCTGAATCCGTGGCGTGTTTGTATTTATCTTTATCTTTGTCGTTGATCAACATATCGCACCAAACCACTCGCACGCTCATACAAAACACGTAAGTGTATCTCTCCCATATATATATATTATATATATATATATGAAGAGAGGAGAGAGGAGAGAGAGAGGAGGAGAGAGAGAGGAGAGAGAGAGAGAGAGAGAGCGCACTGCCGTCACAACCCCTTACATTCTCCTCCTCCTCTTCCATCCCCCCCCCCCCCCCTCCTTTCTCCTCTATCCCCCGTCCCAAATTTCCCTCTTCTCGCACTTCCATTTCCTTACCCACTCATTCTCTCATCTCTCTCTCTCTCTCTCTCTCTCTCTCTCTCTCTCTCTCACACACACACACACACACACACATTCACACACACACACATACACGCACGCACGCGCAACCCACGCACGCACGCACACGCGGCGCGCGCGCGCGCGCGCGCGCACACACACACACACACACACACACTCCAATGAAAGCATGTCTGTTTATTTTTTCCCTGAACGGGTCCCAAAGAGCATCATGTTGTAACATTTGCCCGTGAGTGCTGGTTACAGAGACTTCATGAAGTAGTCAGAAATTGGAAAGGCGACAGAAGCCGCGCCAGCAAATGGCGACCTGGAGTTCTCCTCAACACTTCCTCCCCATTCTCCACTCTCCCCTCCCCCCCCCCCCCCCCCAGCCTCCCCTCCCTCCCTTCCCACACACTTCCGCCTTGCTTTGTTATTTGTTGTTGCCATACCCGCCCCTTGATCAGATCGCGCTTACGTCATTTCCCGTCTCGACTTACCGGGGTCGCTGTTTACCAGTCCAGAGAGAGACGGAAAACAAAAGTGTCAACGATATGTGGTGGAAAGCGTCAGGTCGAAAGTGGCAGGGAAAGCATGGGCATGAGAGGGTAGGTTAGGGCGGCGAAGAATGGTTGGGGGGGGGGGGGGGGGGGGGGAGGAGAGAGAGAGAGAGAGAGAGAGGAGAGAGAGAGAGAGAGAGAGGAGGGAGGAACGAGTGCGGACTGAGTAGCGGCGGATGTGCAGATCGTGAAAATGCAAAAGTGGATGGTTTGAGCGCCACCCTACCTCCATCCTCACCTTTTCACATCTCCCTCCATTTAGGAGAGGGAAGGCGGCAGAGTTTAAACACAAAATTCCAGAAAGTAACAAGACCAAAAAAAACGGTGTTTCCATACTCTCACTGACCATGGAGTTTAAAATTAAAAAAAAAAAAACAACAGAAAATGAAAAATTCGAAAAAGCAAAACCAAAAAAGTGTTTTTAAAAACAATCCCCGAAAAGATATGAACAGAACACATTTTACACTTTTAAAGGTTGTTGAGGCTTAAAAAGAAAAATGCGGAAAGCAAAAACAAAAACTGTTTTCATATTGGTATTGGTCATTTAGATTTATAAAACAAACATCTGGTAAAACAAAACCAAAAAAGAACATTCCGAAGTTCAAAGGCTTGATAAATCACTTTATGCAAGAACGGTGTCAAAAATTGTGAAATAGGATATCCAATAAACCATATACCATGTTTTAGTGATGGAGACAGTCATAATGCTTCAGAAGCAGTTCTGTTTTAATACGTGTAAGCCATGCATGTCTTGAAAAACACGAGAAATAATAAAAGTTCAGGATCGTTTGTTTTTATGCAGAATTGCTTAAGCCCCCCCCTTTCCCCCCCCCCCCCCCCCCCCCCCCCCCCCCCCCCCCCCCCCCCCCCCCCCCCCCCCCCCCCCCCCCCCCTCCCCATCGGCGTGTTTGTTAACGGAACACTAAATGCGAGTTGAAAAATTGCGGTGTTATCTCGTGTGTAGTGAGACAGAATGAACATATGCCTTCCAAAGGGAGATGAAATAAAAAGAGGGGATCGACAAGCTGACCCTGTATCCTTTTTCTGTCATTCCATGTATGGAAATACTAGGCATTACGGCAAGAGAAAACAAAAACATTCAAGGACTTACATAATATGTCTCAGTACGCTGATAACACAAAAGGCTACTTAGAAGAGACAGAAAATCTTTTTAATACTAGTATCGATTATTGGTTCTAGACAGATCTAGTATTTTAGGTCTGAATCATGGACAACGGGTGTGGCTTAAAAAAGAAGATTTTTTTGGTCTGTAACACTGAACAGAATGAACGGAAATCGACAGAACTTTTGACTTTAGGAATATGACTTAACTTTGTTGTCTTATCTCTAAAATCATCTTGCCTTCGAAAAGCTGTTGTATAACCCAGAAATGGAAAAAATATATTCTTGTACGAAATTTCCAACAGTGACTTGCAACAAAATGTGCTCCGTAATTTGTTTCACGTTTCATTAAATATAATCATTTTTGGACTGATGTCCTTGACGCTTTTGAAATGTTTTACTTTCCTTTTTTAAAACTTTATCTGTTTTTAATGCTGACAAATGTGAGGGTGAAAGGCGGTGCTGCAAGTGTTGGAAGTTGTTGGGGAAATTTACTTTCGTCGCATTTAGTTCGCTTGAATTGGGAATGGCTGGTTGGTTTCTTTTTTGCCTTCTTGCTAGGTTGTTTTTGCTTCTGCACATTGACAACAACACTGTTAAGCAACGTAAGCATACAAAATACGACAATCACCAAAGTTATTAAGAAAAGGTGTTCCCACAACTTATGCGGTCGACAGGATAAGCATAAACAAAAGTTCTCACACCCTCAAATGTCATTGGACTTAAGGGGAAAAAACATGCACAAAAATCACAACAACAACAATGTTCCCATACTCAGACTGGTCGTTTGAGAACTATGTGCCTGAGACTCCACTTCGCACGGAGTCAGAACTGATAATTATCAGCGTTGATAGACGTTCATTTCCTCTCTGTCAGTGCTTTACTTTCCCCATTCCAACAGACACCACCGGCGAGTGGGAGTACTGGGGTGTTGTGTTCAAAACAGGGAGAGGAAATCCGCTACCACGCTGTATTGTGCTTGGGTTTTCGAGAACGAGTGCTCTGACCTCTGAGCTACATAAACACCTCTCTCTCTCTCTCTCTCTCTCTCTCTCTCCTCTCTCTCTCTCTCTCGGGGTGTGAATTGTGACACTGACTGAGCAAGTCGACTTTCACGGCGCTCCGTTGTTTTTGTTTACTTTGGCGTCCTGCATCAGTGTCCAGTACTGTCACTTTGCCAGTAATTGGGTCTAGTACCATGCCTTCGTGCCAGCTGAGTTTTAGGGTGACATGTGGCACCTTTCTCCCCGTCTACATCCACTTTATGTGGAAACGGGCCGTTCGAAAAGCCGCCATGAGAGCTTCCATGTTGACACCCGTACAAAGTTAGACGGTGTCTTTCTTGGACTGACCCTCTCCTACCTGTTTTGGGGCGGACTCCTTTTGCTGAGGTCGGGGGACGTGGAACGTAACCCTGGCCCCCCTGCACCCCCTCCTGAGAAGGACAACTCTGGGACGCTGAAGGCCATGCTGACCAGCACCAGGCGCGACACCAGGAGCAGGGTAGGATCTGCTTCCGCAGACCGGGCGCAGGCGACCACCTCTTCCTCCTCAACGCGGGACCCCCCTCAAGAAGAACCATCAAGAGCAGAGTTGATGGATGTTCTGCAGAACGTACTGTCCACCATGAACTGTAAGTTTGACAATGTTGATAAGAAGTTTGACGATCTTGGAGAGAAGTGTTCGGCCCTGCAGTCTGATGTGAGAAATTTGAGAGATGAGGTGGCGGATTTGAAAAAGAAAATGAAGATCTGGTCAGAGCTAACGCTGATCTCCTGAGTAGGGTTGAGCAGTTAGAAAGAAAGACTGATGATCTAGAGGGGAGGTCAAAACGCAATAATCTGATTTTTTATGGCATACCTAGGGACCAGAACGAGACAAACGATGACTGTGAAGGGAAAGTACACACTATGTTGACTGATAAGCTAAACGTGACTAAGAAGGTAGAGTTCGACAGGATTCACAGACTTAGTGCCAAACCTGACTCTCCCATCATTGCTTGCTGTACCTTTTACAAGGATAAAGTTAACATTCTGAAAGGAAAGAAAAACCTGAAAGGCAGCAATGTCTTTGTGGGAGAAGACTTCTCCTCCAAGGTCAGGGAGATCAGGCGTGGTCTTTCACCACACTTGAAAAGAGCAAGAGCGGACGGGAAGAGAGCCACCATGATCTATGATCATTTAGTGATCGACGGAAAATCATATTTCCTTGATGGACATGGAGGGCTCAAGGACTCTAGATAGGGGTTTGGCCGGCCAGTTTTTCTTCCTCATGCTGCATTAAAAGTAGAGGGTCAGGAAAATACAAGAACACCGGTAATCTCGCCAACAGCAATAGGCAGGGACAGTGATGTTCATGTTGACAGTTGCCGGGTGAGTTGCAGTAACCTGCCAGAGCCAGTTGCGGAAATCCCGTGCGTGCATGAGGGAGAGAGCGAGGGAGGGATGGAGAGAGAGTGTACATATAATGAAAACAAACCTTTTTCTTTTTTGTTATGGAATGTTCATGGCATAAAGTCAAAACTTGCCGATCCAGATTTCTTTTCATTTCTTTTTAAGTTTGATTTTGTCTGTCTTGTTGAAACGTTTCTTGATGAGTGGAAGTTTGATCATCTATTTTCTGACTATGATGTGTTCTGCAAACCTGCTGTCAAATTCAGTAGACAGGGGAGAGCATCAGGTGGAATTGTTTGTTTGATTAGGAAAGAGTTATCTCCCTTTGTAAAAGCTATTGATGTCAACCACTCCAATTTTTGTCCATTCATAATTGACAAAAAATTATTTGGAACAGACAAAGATGTTTTGTATTGTTGTTGCTACATTCATCCGGAAAATTCTCCTTTTTACACCTTTTTTGATGTTGAAAATGGAATCAGTTTACTTGAAGATTGTTTGATAGAATGTTTGTTAAGAAAAGATGTGTATGTCATAATTAATGGAGACTTGAATAGCAGAACATCCAATATTTCTCAGGATTTTTCGGGAAAAAACATTTTTGATAGTCAATGTGATAGTCATTCTCTGAGTATAAATCGTAATTCTGAAGACTGTACATTAAATAATTATGGAAAGCTGATGCTAAATGTATGCACTGCCTTTGATTTGTGTATTCTTAATGGGGTATGTAATGGCGACCTTGAAGGACGCTATACATACATATCTGATTCTGGCTGCAGTGTTGATGATTACTTTATTCTTTCAAGCGATCTTCTTGCTTTGGTATATGACTCATGTAAATTTCAAGTTTTAGACCGCATAGACTCAGATCACATGCCTGTTTCTTTCATTGCTGTTTTTCCGAAGGAAAATGTTGTTGTCAATAATGAACAAGAAAATCATGTTATAGAGAAACTTGTATGGAATAATGATTGTGCTAATCGATTTCAAGAACTATTATGTAGCGTAGATGTTGTTAGAAAAATTGAAAATGCCATAGATATGATACAATCCGACGTAAATGAAGCTTTGAACATGTTTAATGAGTGTGTAAAGGAAAGTGCTAAGTGTATGAAGAAGCATATACGTGTCAATAGAAATCACAGATGTGATGATTGGTATGATAAAGAGTGCCGAATTAGTAAACTAAAAGCTAGAAAATTATTAAGAATTAGCTGTCGTACTCATGATCCACAAGATAGAGTGGCTTATTGTATTGCAAGGCGAGAATACAAAAAATTGTTAAAAAGAAAGGAGAAAGAGTATAATAAGTTCTTAATAGATAAGTTGATTTCCTCAGTTAAATGCCAAAAAGACTTCTGGGAGACTGTTCGGAAAGTATCTTTCAAAAGAAAACAACCGAAGAATAAGATAACTAGCGATATTTGGTTTCATCATTTCCAAAATTTGTTAGAACAGAATGTTAGTGACAGTGTTAATGAAGAAGTGGTGGATGCTGATGTAGATAGTTCATTTAATCGTCCAATATCCATGGAAGAGGTTACTTTAGCTATTAGAAAACTAAAAAATGGCAAGTCAGCTGGCCCGGATGGTCTTATTGGAGAATTATTTAAACACGCAACACAGCAGGCTGTGCTATTTTTTCATAAATTATTTAATAAGTTATTTAATGAGGGCTTGTACCCTGATAATTGGTGTGAATCAATTATTTTGCCTATATTTAAAAAAGGAGATGTGGACAATCCCAATAATTATAGAGGAATTTCCCTTAGTGACATTAGCAGTAAACTATTTGGAATGATTATTAATAGGAGAATACAAGAATGGGTTGATGAGAATAATATAACCGGGGAACAGCAAGCAGGATTCAAAAAGGGTTATTCGACCGTGGATCACATGTTTACTTTGTTGGCACTTATCCAAAAGCAGTTTTCTCGTAATCGTAAGCTATATGTTGCTTTTATAGATTTCCAAAAGGCATTTGATTCAATCAATAGAAATATACTTTGGCCAATACTACAAAAAAATGGTATATGCGGTAAACTCTATAGGTGTATTAAAAGCATGTATAATGTTGTCAGAGCTAGAGTCCGTTGTGGAGGTAAACTGACAGATTTTATTAACTGTACAGCTGGGGTCAGACAAGGAGATGCATGTAGTCCAGTTTTATTTTCTTTGTTTATAAATGAACTAGCTATAGAAGTTATCAATAATGGTAGACATGGTGCCTTGTTGTCTCTTGATACCTTAGAGTTGTTTATTCTCTTATTAGCTGATGATATTATTTTGATATCAGAAACGCCTGTCGGTCTGCAGACTCAGTTGAATAATTTACGACGTGCTGCTGGTACACTTCAATTAAAAGTTAATATGTCAAAAAGTAATATCATTGTGTTTCGTAAGGGGGGCTATCTTGGTGCAAGGGAAAGATGGGTTTATGATGATGTTAATATGCCAGTTGTTAATGCATACAAGTATTTAGGTATAATGTTTTCTACACGGTTGAGTTTCACAGGTGCTTGTAAAGATTTGGCAAGTAGGGCAAAGAATGCTTTACTATGTATTATGAAAAAGTTGTATGTTTTGAATAATACATCCTTTAAGGTATTCATCAAGTTATTCGATACCCAAGTACAGCCCGTTGTACTTTACGGCTCTGAATTATGGGGCTTAGACAAAGCTGCAACTTGTTGCGAATCTGTTCATTTATTTGCTCTAAAAAAGTTTCTTGGTGTAAACAGACGTACGCCGAATGATATGATATACGGAGAAACTAATCGCTACCCAATATCTGTTGTATCTGCTGTTAATTGCATTCGATATTGGCTTAAGTTATTGCAAATGTGTAACGATAGAATTCCTAGAAAAGCCTACAATATGCTTCTAGATATGGACTCTAAAGGTAAAAATAACTGGGCCTCCAAAGTTCGTATTTGTTTGACAGAATATGGGTTTGGATATGCCTGGCTAAATCAGGGAGTGGGAAATGTCAAAGCATTTATAAGTATTTTTAGACAACGATTAATAGATTGTACATGGCAAAAATGGTCTGACCATATTCACAATAGTGATAGATTTAGTTTCTATACCAATTTTTGCAGTGTGCATGATTTGAAACCATATTTGACCGCTAATATTGATAGACATTTACAGTATGTTACAACACGGTTTCGATTAGGAATATCAGAATTAAAAGTGCACCTTTATAGATACAGAATGGCTAACAACGAGGATCTGATTTGTCCATTATGTAACGTAGCACAAGAAGATGAAATACATTTTGTTCTTTGCTGTCCAGTTCTTAATGGTATTCGTGAAAAGTTCATCAAACCTAAGTATTATAATCAACCGTGTTTATTTAAATTGTGTTTATTAATGTCTTCTCAATCAGTTGAAGTTGTTAGAGGTCTTTCAATGTTTCTTTCAAAAGCATACAAGTTCAGAGAAACTGCCACATCTTACGAATTTTGTTTGTATCACCATTGTTATGTCTTTATTAAGTCATAACTAGCGCTGCTTCAATATTCTCTTGTTGTTCACATTCCCCTCATAAGGGGCCTTGGCCTAAATGAAATTAAACGGGATTCTGAATTCCGAATCCGAATCCGAATCTCTCTCTCTCTCTCTCTCTCAAAAACAAACGAGCAAACAAACAAAAACAAATTACAACCAATTTTATCACAAACCACTTACATACATAATAATTATGTACATACGCACATCCAGCCACCACCTCTCCAACCCCTCCCCTAACACACATTCAATCACAATGTTACACAACACACACACACACACACACACACACACACACACACACACACACACACACACATCACGCTCACTGATATAATACGTATACCAATAAGAAACACCTTGCCGTTGTAGGCCAACCACTGGGATATGTAAACTCATGAACACAAAAAGTGCTCGTTAGGAAAAAGAGAAGGAAAAGAAAAACTCAGTGCTGAACGTGCGCCCATCTGAATGCTGACAAAAGAATTCAGCCTCAACGTGTGGGGGATAATCTACACACAACGTGTGCAAGATAATCCACATACAAATTGTGAGGAAACACACACACACACACACACACACACACACACACACACACACACACACACACACACACTGTCGAGAATAATCCATACACGCCGGCTTACCACCACAACTATAAACGACCTGTGACAGAGAACTGACCACATACCTTTAGGTGATGAGCTAACGAAAAGAATGGGGACAGGTCAGTCACACTCCTCACAAACCCACACAACGATAACAGACACACGTCAACCTGGAATCCCCAGGCAAAAGGAAAAGAGGTCGTCCAAGACATGTACGGTGCCGTGACTTTGTAGTGACCATGAAGCGAAAGAATCCGGAGCCACCTGGAGAGAAAATCCCGAAGACATGGACGTCTGGAGAATTCTTGTCGGCGGTCTCTGCCGCTGGAGGGACAGCTGCCATTGGTACGTTTAGTCATGGCCCGATGACTGTTCGCTGATCCAGCTGGCAATGTTTCGCAACAGAAATGCAAGGTGCTGTGAGTTGATAGACCAAATGACAACAGAAATGCAAGTTACTGTGAGTTGATAGACCAAATGACAACAGAAATGCAAGTTGCTGTGAGTTGATAGACCAAATGACAACAGAAATGCACGTTGCTGTGAGTTGATAGACCAAATGACAACCGAAGTGCAAGTTGCTGTGAGTTGATAGACCAAATCACAACAGAAATGCAAGTTGCTGTGAGTTGATAGACCAAATGACAACAGAAATGCAAGTTGCTGTGAGTTGATAGACCAAATGACAACAGAAATGCAAGTTGCTGTGAGTTGATAGACCAAATGACAACAGAAATGCAAGTTGCTGTGAGTTGATAGACCAACTCACAACAGAAATGCAAGCTGCTGTGAGTTGATAGACCAAATCACAACAGAAATGCACGTTGCTGTGAGTTGATAGACCAAATCACAACAGAAATGCAAGCTGCTATGAGTTGATAGACCAAATCACAACAGAAATGCAAGCTGCTGTGAGTTGATAGACCAAATCACAACAGAAATGCAAGTTGCTGTGAGTTGATAGACCAAATGACAACAGAAATGCAAGTTGCTGTGAGTTGATAGACCAAATCACAACAGAAATGCGAGCTGCTATGAGTTGATAGACCAAATCACAACAGAAATGCAAGCTGCTGTGAGTTGATAGACCAAATCACAACAGAAATGCAAGCTGCTATGAGTTGATAGACCAAATCACAACAGAAATGCAAGCTGCTATGAGTTGATAGACCAAATCACAACAGAAATGCGAGCTGCTATGAGTTGATAGACCAAATCACAACAGAAATGCAAGCTGCTGTGAGTTGATAGACCAAATGACAACAGAAATGCAAGTTGCTGTGAGTTGATAGACCAAATGACAACAGAAATGCAAGTTGCTGTGAGTTGATAGACCAAATCACAACAGAAATGCAAGTTGCTGTGAGTTGATAGACCAAATCTTAACAGAAATGCAAGTTGCTGTGAGTTGATAGACCACATGACAACAGAAATGCAAGTTTCTGTGAGTTGATAGACCAAATCACAACAGAAATACAAGTTGCTGTGAGTTGATAGACCACCTCGCAACAGAAATGCAAGTTGCTGTGAGTTGATAGACCAAATCACAACAGAAATGCAAGTTGCTGTGAGTTGATAGACCAAATCGCAACAGCTATGCAAGCTGCTGTGAGTTGATAGACCAAATGACAACAGAATGCAAGT
>CM065714.1:102678485-102758485 GCA_033310375.1 Conus canariensis | reverse complement strand
CTCCCACTATTTAATCGTTCGGCGTCATTTATTTCTTATCCGTGAAAGGAAAGTAAAAATATATAAACGTGGTTTCAATATTATACTTGACAGGTTTTTTTTTTTTTGGTCCCATCTTCTGTGCTACCTCAGTGGCATTGCACCAACGCCGCTCATTCCGACACCACAGCCCGGCCAGTCCCACCGCAGCCCCGGCAATCCACAGGGAGCAGTCAATGTCAAGAGGCAACCCATCCACAGGGAGAAGTCAAGAGGCAACCCACCGGAGGAGACACTGCACTGCTGCGAGTCACTTCGGTGGTGTTCAGTGGCGCCTGTTCTGATCCAACATACGCAGGACACCACCTACTGACGATTACTCGCGGAGCCGCCGTGAGTGAGCTTTCCCTCCGGAGGGTGCCATCACGTCCGTCCAACGACGGCCCCTATGGGACTTGCCGGTGACCCCGACGGAACTAAAAACCATGGCCACAGACGTGGAGAGGACATCGAAACTCAGGTCATCATGAGAGCAGGGCACGAAGGCCACAGAATATGTGACTCTTTGTGCTGATCGATGAAATGATGCTACAGATTTCCATTCCGGTTTGCGACTGCATGGCGGGGCTGTACTCTACGCTTCCTTTCATAATATATTCCTTTCATAATATATCCCGGCGTCAACCAGGCCCGAGAGATACTGACACCTGCAGTGTTGGTCAGGAAATTTGACCAACACTCCCAGAGAGGCATCCATTAAGTGGATGAAACTCGACTGCGTGGTCCCAGTCTTCCCAACTGAGCCCGTAGCAAACTCAACTCTGGGTAGCACCCGGTCTGCGCAGAAAAATCCCACATAACTCTGATGGGAATCGAACCCACGACCTCCCAGCCGGAAGTCCGCGACGCTAACCACTTCGCCACGGCGGCTGGTTATTTTACTGACAGTTTGCCAAAATGGTCCACCAACTTTGCTCTCAGAATTGACTGATTGTTGACAAAACGTCCGTATGAGCCATTTGGTGAGTGTGGTAAGCTTTTTCAAAACATTAGAAAGACACGACTGTGGCTGCAGCATAATCCACCGTTATATGTGCTTCAAATTGTCGGGTGTAAGTCAACTGACTCCTGATTTTCGTTGAAGGGAATAGCCAGAACAACGCTGCAAGGAGTTTTATTACAGTCGAATACACGCACAGCGAACACACACATAAAGTATAACGCTAATAATATGCATTACGACTATGAGACGGGGAAAATTGAGAGGCGGTAAAATTATCATTATGTTTTAGGCTTTTCAACGTTTGCCCTTCTGTAATAATGAACTCGTGTTAGGGTCCAGGTCCAACGGATTGTGAACGAAAAGAACCTAAATCAGAGACCTGCTTTTATAAAACTTTTGCTCTCTCTCTTCCGTCCGTGTCTCTTGTACATACTACAGACAGCCAAAACAAATAGTTCTGTTCACAAGACTCAATTCGATGATACCCATACGCTGCCAATGAGGAATTTAATCTTTACGCTTTAACGCCCAGTTCTCCATCCCTATCACGCCTACACCCACCCATCTATACCCCGGTCTTTGCCATAACACTGAATGAACTGTTTGTCTGCACTCTGCCATCTCCACCCCACCCCCCACCCCAACACCTTCCCATTGTTCTGTCTAAGAGCAGCCAAGGGCAGGAGAGAGAGAGAGAGAGAGAGAGAGAGAGAGAGAGAGAGAGAGACAGAAAGACAGACAGACAGACAGACAGACAGAGACAGAGAGACAGAGGACAGAGAGAGGAGACCGACAGACAGACAAAGAGACAGATAGGAATACAGACAGATAGAGACTGAGACAGACAGAAAGGTGGACGTCAACAATACTAGTCACGAGGACGAAGCAGAATCAAATGATTTCAGTTGTAGCATTCTGTTCAAAACATGGCTGTCCAGATCAGACCATCTCCTTCCTGTAAGCAGATTCTTTGAGCGCCTGTGGGACTCACAGGAGATCATGAGATTAAGGGATACTGTGGGACTGTTGGATACTTTAGTTTTATCCACTGCTTGCAACAAAGTGGGATCATCACATTTTTTTTGTCTAACATAGTAATGGATCCAACCCCAAAAACGCATGCTTGATTCCTTGCCAGTTCTAAGCATCTAACGATCTTTCGGCTGCGGACAGGCCGCAACTGCATGCTTGATTCCTTGCCAGTTCCGAGCATATAACGATCTTCCGGTTGCGGACAGGCTGCAATTGCATGGTTGATTTCTAGCCAGTTCTGAGCATCTAACGATCTTCCGGCTGTGGACAGGCCGCAATCACCTCAACCATCATTTCTGCCCTAAGTGGCATGTCAGCCAGTCAGACAATTGTCCCTGTCGGTGTGTCAGCAGGACAACAGAGCAACGGCTGCAGACACGCCCATCACACCAGTCCCTCAGGCGTCAGATCGGGACAATGGAAACGCGTGGTAGGAAGGTTCCTCGGCAACCTGCAGGACCTGTGGCGTACTGCAACCCTCAAGTGAAAAATGAGAGCGTTTATTTGAGAGAGTTCTAAAGGAAGAAGACACCTTGTCTACCACATTTATTAACGGTTAAGAAAAACAAAATCTTTTTTCCGAAAAAGGAAGCAGCTTCACAGAAGGAATCTGTAACACACAACGGCAAAGCGGATTAATGCTACCACAAATTCGGGCAGCAATGCTGGCAGTTTTTTTTTTTTTCGTGGTAGGAGGGTTGAACTGAGGTTCAAGAACAAAATTAACAACAACAACTGGCATCGGTTATTCTCAGCAGCCTGCAATTGTAAAACTATGTCCACTATATGATTACTGAGTATTCACTGTTAATGAATGACATCTTCTTACCTTATACTTGTCTGTAATTGAGAAGCCACACGAACACTGAAAGCTTACTCATCTATCCTCCTTCGCTCAACATCTCCTTTCAACTATTCCCTCCTTTTGCCAGATCGCTTTGTTCAGGCTGGCTCCACGAGTATGCAATTACTGTCGTCAGCAGGGAGGCATAGTAGCTGGTGTCCTGCATGCATTCAAATAGAACAGGCACAACTAAGCACCACCCACGTGACCCAGTAGCAGAGCGGTGTGTCTCAACAGTGAGTTGCAACCTGTTACTGATTGCTTCCTTTGAACTCTCGATATTAGGGACACGACAGAAAGAACTCAGGGATGGTTGTTCATGGGAGAGCTGGAATGGATAGTGTGGGAGCAATGCCAATGTGCGTAAGCAGAAGATGAGACACGAAAAATATTCTCTTTTGACAGTGCTGAATGCATAGATGCCCGTTCATATGCAAACATGCATAAATAGGGGTGTTTGGTCAGAGAACATTTTATATTCACCACAGCAGACACATCCTACTGTGTCGACGCTAAAAACACATCTAGTCTACTACAACACAAAACACGTTCATGTCAAGCCAACAAAACAAAACAAAACAAAATAAAACAAACAAACAAACAAACAAACAAAACGCCGAACCCGAAGAAAATGGAATTTGGAAGGAAAATGTGTTATACACTTAAGGCCATTAGACACGGGTTGTTTTCAGATACATACCTAGCATAGAAATATGCCGTTGATAATTACGTCATTATCTCAACGCAAAATTTTTTCAAACCACCCGAATACAAAAACAAGTACATGATCATAATAAATCTAAAGCACATAAATAGGCTTAGTATCCTGCTAATCAGCAAACTTCTAATTTACAAGGCAGAAAAAATTAAGTCCAAGAAAATTACCTATTTATCAACCTCACAGAGAGAGAGAGAGAGAGAGAGAGAGAGAGAGAGAGAGAGAGAGAGAGAGAGAGAGAGAGAGAGACTCATTTAGTACCGAGAAAAAAAAACTGCAAATAAATCAGTCTTCATTACAGCTTTCCCTAAGAAAAGTTGGTTTGATCGTATAATGCAAATAAATAAAGTCAAGACTGGCACAACAGCGGAGGAAAAAAGTTTTTAAAAAACTGAAAACATCAAACTCTAAAAAGAAAACCGTTCAATACCCAAAATATCAGTTCATGAGTTGGGGCGACAGAACAGCTGGGAAGAAAAGATCTGGAGGAGGTGGTAGTAAGAGGGAAAGGGAACGGTAGAAAAGGGAGGGGTGAAGGGGGTTGGTGTAGAGGGAGAGAGAGGAAAAAAGGGGAAGGTGGGGAAGGAGAAGGGACACAGACACATGACAAAGCAAAAAGTATTCCATCATGGAATGAGTGAAAACAGTGAGTAAGGACACTATACATACACGGTAAAATGAAAGTAAGATACTTGGGAGACAAAAATATGGAAGGAAGAAAGAAGGTATGATTGAGAGAGAGAGAGAGAGAGAGAGAGAGAGAGGGAGAGGGGAGGGGGGAGAAGGGGGGGGGGAGATATAGTGTTCACTGTGTGTGCATATGGATACTTCTGAATATTTGTACATACGTTAAACTGTGCACACTGGTATGTGTATGTAATTTGGAGAGAGAGAGAGAGAGAGAGAGAGAGAGAGAGAGAGAGAGAAACAGACAGACACCGGACAGACAGACAGACAGACAGACAGACAAAAAGACAAGAGTCAGAGAGACACAAGACAAGACAAGACAAATGTTTTAATTGAACTAGGCCACATGCCCGTGTCAATGGGAACAAAGGGAGGGGGTAGAAAAAAAATCAAACTGATCGCAAATGAAATAATTAAGGAAAGAAATCAATACATCGTCAAATACAGTATATGCATAAGCACACAAAACTAAACAATAAATCTCGCGAACATAATCAGCGATCGTTGACCATGTTCACTCTCTCTCTCTCTCTCTCTCTCTCTCTCTCTCTCTCTCTCTCTCTCACACACACACACACACACACACACACACACACACACACACACACACACACACACACACACACACACACCTCAATCACACGCTATCGGTGTGATATTATTAAGGCAACTTTGACGGTGCATGCAGGAACAATGGTTCTAAGTCACATCAGTCTGTCCACATCTGACTTCAAGAGCTTTCGTTATGAATGTAGCCACAGCATTACAGATTTTTCCGTTAGCGAGCAGTAACGACATCTTGAAAGCCGATGGTCGTCTATAAAACTTGAAAGGTATGTAACGCTCGCGAATAACTTTGTATTTAGGACATACTATCAGAAAATGGTATTCGGATTCCAACTCACACGGACAAAACGGACAGCACAGTGCTTCACGGGGGACGCTCGAATACCGCAGTTTGTGTGTGTTCAAACAGGATACACCAAGTCTGAACCGTATCAAGTTTTTACGACTGCTCACGTTGTTTACAGTGAATAGATAATTTGGCATTTCCCAAAACTGCTTAAAAGAAAAATAAAAGAGAAATCGGTCCTTAGATTCTATGTGGCTATACCATTCTTGTAAATGACAATCGATTAGCCGACTTTTGAATTTTGAAAGGAAAACTTTTACGTTGGGAACTCCTTGATTTTCCCATACATATCCAAAACCGTAACGATTTAATGTGAGGCAGACTGATGTAACCCAATTGTTTTTACCCCGGCAATGTAAATCATATAACATTTTATACGCTTTTTTGGGAAGACGATTGTCAGGCATATTAACGACATGTATCCAATACTTCACGCATTTAGTATAAATGTTTATATAAAGTGGAAACATACCAGTTTCTCCATAAACCAAGGCATTAGGTGCTTTTATAGAAACATTCAGGAATCTCTTGAGTGCAAACAAATGTATTTTTTCTATAGCCGAGGGTTTGCAGTTAAGCCCCATACTTCAGCGCCATAGGTAAGGATTGGCTGGATCTGACAATCAAAAAGTTTGAAGAATAATTTTGGAGCCACACTCTGATATTTCCACAGAAGTTTCAATATAATAATGACCTGATGTTTTGCCCTGGATGCTAAATCCTCAAGGCAATGAGAAAAAGTAAGGCCAGTGGAGAATATAGCACCTAAATATTTAAATTGATTAACAATCTCTAGTTGCATACTATCGTAAAACCATTTTTCTTTTGAAGCAATATAACCGCCATTTCTAAACACAATAACTTTTGATTTTTCCAGATTCACTATTAAATCAAGTTTCTTAGCTGTTTTACTCAAAACGTTCAGCTGTGTCTGAAGACCTGACAGTGGACGCCACGAGCGCCACATCGTCAGCAAACAGCAGAATCAATAGCTCTTTGAAGTCAGGAGATAAAGGAATACCATGCTTACCATACCCTGTAATTTCTTCAGCAAGTTCTTTAATAAATAAAGAAAATAAAACCGGGCTACATATTTCTCCTTGCTTTAGACCTTTAGGACACATAAAAATATTAGTTGTCTCCCCGTACTTTAACCCTAGCCGTGACAACGGTGTACATACTTTTAATTGCACTGTACATCTTTCCTTTTATACCCTTTTTCTTTAAGACTAACCAAAGTCGATTTCTATCAATCAGGTCGAAAGCCTTTTTAAAATCAATAAAAGCCACGTATAGTTTTTGGTGGTTAGAAAGTTGCTTTTGCACGAGAGACAGGAGTGTAAATATATGGTCAGTGGTACTATAGCTCTTCCTAAAACCAGCCTGTGCATCGTTTATTACACTATTATCCTCGATCCATTTATTTGGTTAAGCGTTTATTCAGAATGTAGCTGTATAATTTAGAACTGATATTCAACAGGGAAATACCTCTATACTTATCAGGGGAATTGATATCACCTTTCTTGTGCAACGGTTGAATAAGAGCTTCACACCATGCAGAGGGAAAGATTCAGAATCAAAGAGTTTGTTGAAATATTTCTTAAGAAAAAGGAGAACGGTGGGCATAGCATACTTATAGAACTCTCCAATAAGTCCGTCTGGACCAGGAGCTTTGTTTCTTTTTAAAGCCTTTATCGAGTCTAAAATTTCTCCCTCTGTTATATCTTGATCAAGAAAACTGGTATCACAGTCAACATCAAGCAAACAGTCATCTTCTGCATGAAAGCTTGGAGAAGTGGAGTCAGGTAGGGTCAACTCTTCATTAAATAATCGTTCAAAATGCTGAAACCAGTCTGTGTTGGATAATGAGTTTGACACAACGGAACTACTTCTTATTGACTTCAGAGTCCTCCAAAATTGTTTATAGAGTCTCTAGCGTTTTCATTAAGAGTGCGCAGAACACATTGTCGATATAACTGCTGCTTATAGCGGAGTAAATCTTTGTACTGATTTCTCGAATAACAATAATTTAATCTCAGGTCAACGGCGTCAGGGCTATTAGCAAGTTTTACCCGGCTGAACATTCTCAGTGCCTGTCTTATCTGACGGCGTTTAATAGAGCATTCTATATCAAACCACGGGCTGCGCTTGTCGTTACCGATGATGATAACTTTATTCATGCACTGACCAGCCACAGAAAGACCCTCGTTAAATTTTGCTTGAGCATGTTCGAAATCAATATCGATAAATTTAATAGCTTCATCAAAAATTGAAGTTACAACATCAGATACAAGTGCACAAACAAAATTATTTTCTTTAGCTGGATCCCACACATATTTTTGAAATTGTGTAATTTTAGGTGCTACCGGTTTCTGACTGCGGTTTGGAAAACCTACCTTAAGTTCTATCCGCTGAGTTACTTTCAACTCGCGGCACGATGAGATTAAGTTTCTTGAAGAGATAAAGTAGTCGATTACACTTGAACCATTGTGGGCTATATATGTATAATTGCCGTTTTCATCACCAGGTAGAAAACCGTTCAAAATTACTAATTCAAAGTGCTGACAATAGTGAGTCAGAGAGACACAGAGAAAGAGAGAGAGGTGAGAGGATGGGGGGGGGGGGGGGGGCAGACAAATATATTAGTCCAGTAGAATCTCACAGACATCACAGCTCGATCAACACCCTCATCCATCCCTATCTCTCCCTCTTTCCCCCTCTCAGGCCCTCCTCTGCTCATTCTATATATGCCACCACCAATATCCGCTACGTCTAAATCCTATAGTCCAATTATTCCTTTACTTTTTACGCGCTCTTTTCAGCTTTTCTGGTGTTACAAATTCATGATTGTGACCTCCTCCCCCCCCCCCCCCTCCATCCTCCTGTTGTCGATATAACACTGAAAGAAGACGGGAAGGGATGTTATGACTGCCCTTAGTCTTTCTCTTTCCAGTCCCCCACTCCTTGGGAGACTTGTTGATTCTAAGTAACAGACCTTTCCCCAGCAGTACTGGGTGCTATGTCTCCTGGTCTGTCTCCACCAAATACACCCCGTGAGCGCCCGTCTTTTTAGCCCCAGTCGAGAGCTATATACACCTACATGTCTTCACGCATATATTTTCATATGACAACCAGTTGACCCAGACAACACCGGAGATAACTTCTCTGGAGAGACGAACTTCTCTTTCAGTGTTAGGACATTTTCAGAAGTTTCCGTTTGTTCTTTCCACCTTGGCTTTCTTTGCATCCTGATCACTTTATCGACGTCTGCGATCAGAGATGGACAACAGTAGGACTAACTTACTGACGTCGATGGTGGACGTTGTATTCAGACATTCGATCAAGAAAATGAAAGAGTTGATTAGCTAAATACTGACCAAGTCCATCTATAGTCGGATTCTTCACTTTACAAACTATTACCATCTCTTCGTATCTCAAGTGTTCATCGCTCAGCTATGGCATTAGAACGTATTCTTGCTTCATTCTTGGCCATTCCATGTGTGTGTGTGTGTGTGTGTGTGTGTGCGTGCGTGCGTGCGTGCGTGCGTGCGTGCATGCGTGCGTGCGTGCGTGCGTGCGTGCGTGTGATTTTCAGAGAGAGAGAGGAGAGAGAAGTGATAAAGGCAGACATACAAACATGATGCAGTCCACTAAAATCTCTTAGAGCCAAAACCTGATTGTCTTTACACCCACAACCCTAGACTTGCCCTTTATCTTCCCTTCTCTTCATATCACATCTATGAGAGAGAAAGAGAGAGAGAGGAGGGAGAGACAGAGAGAGAGGGAGAGAGAGAAAAAGAGAGAGAGAGGGAGAGAGACAGACAGAGACAGAGACGGACAGACAGACAGACAGACAGATGGACAGACAGACACACAGACAGATGGACAAACAGAGACAGAGTGAGAAAGAGACAGACAGACAGATAGACAGACAGAGAGAAGACAGATGTACATACAGACAATTGTGATCCAGTCCAGAGCAATCTTATAAACACAGCGACTTGACACCCCCACCACCATTCATCCTAACCCCATTCTTCTCCCTCCTCTCCACACCACCGTCATTTCCTTTACAGCAAGGCTCTCCCCAATCCCTGTGATGACTTCTTACTTCACTTCGCATGACCCTTTTTAGCTTTTATGTTGTCACGAATGTCAGCATGCTGATTCCTTCCCTCTCTCGCTCCTCTCTCCGACAGTATGTAGGTAAGGCAAGGGGGGATAGAACGAAGGACTGGTGGGTGGTAAACAACGCCTTTTGCTTCCTCCCCTTCGCCATCCCTTCTACCCTCCCCCTCCAGGAGGGTGGCGGAACCAAAGTAACAGACCTCTCCTCCACCAGTATTGGATGCTGCGAGTCCTCGCCGGTCTCCCCTAGACATCCCCGTCCATGAGAAGCTGCCTTGTTTGCCCCATTCCTGGTCTAGACACCTACAAGTTTCACTTGACAAACAATCGATCCAGAAAACGCCGGCTGAAAGGACGAGCTTCTACTTCAGCGCTGGGATATTTTCGGAATTTTTTAGTTTGTTCTTCCCACCACGCAGTTTTCTTTGCAGACACACAGATCTGTAGACATCTGTGAGAGGTTCTGGATAAAAGCAGGATTGACCTACTGACATTGGTGGTGGTTGTATCCGAACATTCAATAGAGGGAACGATAGAGACCATTAGCTAAATGTTGCCCACGCTCTCTGCAGCTGTGTTCTTCACTTTCAAAACTGTGACTGGTCTCCCCATGTTTGTTTGCAGATTACGTAACTAAGCCATGGGGCATACTTTAGTGTCTGGCTTCGTTGTCGGTAATTCCATTTGTCATATTAAACAGAGTCTGGTCCATGACTGCAGTTCTCAGTTTTAAAGGGATTCACCTCTTAGAAAGACACACCAATTTCTTTAGAGGAGTCAATTTGTGATTTCGTCAGGTCTTTTAGCAGGATCTTCTCTCCTCCAAACGACAAAATGTCAGTTTTAATACATATCCAGTTCTGTGGACTGACTGATGATCAAGGAGTGTGACTGTGCATCCTTTCTATATCTAGTCTTCGACAACACAAAACACTTTCACATCAAGTGAACAAAAACAATCTGCCAAACCTGAAGAAAATGGAACTGGGGAGACAAATGTATGGTACACTTAATGTGATGCTATGACTTCTGGCCTCTCTCCACTAAATATACTCCACGAGCGCCTGTCTGGTTAGCCCCAATCGAGAGCTTTAGCCACCCACACGTGACATGACAAACATCTGACCCAGACAACGCTGGGGGTAGTTTCTCTGGAGAGGCCAGGTTCTCTTTTGGTGTGAGGACATTTTCAGAAGTTTCCGTTTGTTCTCCCCATCTTAGATTTGTTTGCATCTTGATAACTCTGTCGACTTCTTCGATCAGAGCTGGACAACAGCAGGACTAACCTACTGACGTCGCCGGTGGATGTTGTATTCAGACATTCGATCAAGAAAATGAAAGAGTTGATTTACTAAATGCCGACAAAATCTCTCCATATTCGGATCCTTCACAAACTATTACCCATCTCTTCATATCTGAGCGTTCATTGCTGAACTAGGGTATTAGAACATATTCTTGCTTCCTTCTTGGCCATTCCATTGTCACGATTGGCGCGAAAATGTGGTCCTGCTTCGATGGGCTGATGGAAAGATACTTATGTCCTTCCAAGAGTAAATCTGTGATTTCGTAAGTTAGCTCGACCGAATCCCCATCGGGAGAGCTGAACTGTGAATTTTATCAGCTATAAATTCTCTGGATTTTCAGAATAATGTGTCTGTACGTCCTTTGATGATCTGAATGCAGTATCCGAATCCTCTGTGACTGAGGCTCACTGAACCATGGCTCAGCTGCAATGGGAAGGATGTGATCAGGATTGACAGAACAACCTGCCAAAGACAGCTTTTACCAAGCTAGAAAATGGCACAAGAAAAGCCAGTGTTCCAGTCATTAAGGCATTTCAAAGACAAGCTGAAACATTTCCATGGATGGCTGGAAATTTCTGGACGCGAGTCTCAGTCCTGGTACTACATTGTCAACAAGAATGTGCGTTCCTCCTAGGAAGAGTGCCTGCAGCATCTGAACATGAAGCTTAATGCTCTGTCATCTTCAACACGTGATGTCCCGGGGCTATGATCACACCTTCAGCGTCACTGACGTATTAGTCGCCTGCAACTCACTTCAGTTATGCTGCTGCTGCTTTAAATGCCGCCGCTGCTGCTACTGCTGGTGTGAATGGGTGTATGTATGTGTGTGTGTGTGTGTGTGTGTGTGTGTGTGTGTGTGTGTGTGTGTGTGTGTGTGTGTGTGCGCGCGCGCGCGCGCGCGCGCACTTGCGCGAGCATGTACGTGTGTGTATGAGTGAGTGAGTAAGAGAGAAAAGAACAAAAGAGATAGGAAAGAGAGAGAGAGAGAGAGAGACAGACAGACAGACAGACAGACAGACAGACAGAGGTGGTAAAGGCAGACATACAAACACGATGCAGTCCACTAAAATCTTTTAGACGCCATAACATGATCGCCTTTACACCCACAACCGTAACGTTTACCCTCCCTTCTCCCCATACGACATCCATGGGAGAGAGACATAGAGAGAGAGAAGGGGATGGAGAGAGGGAGGGGGGGCATATAGTTAGATCGACAGACAGGCAGAGACAGATTGACAGAGGCAGAAAGACAGAGATACAGAGAGAAGGCAGACGTACACACAGACATTTTTGATGCAGTCCAGAGCAATCTCATAAACGCAGCAACTTGACAACCCCACCTCCACCTTCATCCTACCTCCATTCCTTTCCCTTCCCTCCACACCACCGTCATTTCCTTTTCAGCCTGGCCCTTCCCAATCCCTGTGATGACTTCTTCCTTCACTTGGCATGACCCTTTTTAGCTTTTATGTTGTCACGAATGTTAACATGCTGATTCCTTCCCTCTGTCTTCCTCTCTCTGACACTGTAGCGGTAAAAGGAAGAAGTGGGGGTGGGGAACAACACCCTTTGTCCATTCGCCAACCTCCCCCCCCCCCTCCCCACTCCCCTGCACTCCAGGAGGGCAGCGGAACCAAAGTAGCACACCTCTCCCCCACCAGTATTGGACGCTGCGAGTCCTCGCTTGTCTCTACCAGACATCCCCGTCCATGAGAAGCTGCCTTGTTTGCCCCATTCCTGGTCTAGACACCTACAAGTTTCACTTGACAAACAATCGATCCAGAAAACAATGGCTGAAAGGACGAGCTTCTACTTCAGCGCTGGGACATTTTCGGAATTTTTAGTTTGTTCTTCCCACCACGTAGTTTTCTTTGCAGACACACAGATCTGTAGACATCTATGAGAGGTTCTGGACAAAAGCAGGATTGACCTACTGACATCATTGGTGGTGGTTGTATCCGAACATTCAATCGAGAAAGCAATAGAGACCATTAGCTAAGTGTTGCCTAAGCCTTTCTGTATTCTCATATCGCACTGTCAATACTGTTACTGGTCCCGCCATGTTTGTGTGCTGATTACTCAACTAAGCCACTGGGGCGTACTTTTGTGCCTGGCTTCCTTGTTGGCAATTCCATCTGACGTGTTAAACTGAGTCTGGTTCATGACTGAAGTTCTTAGTTTTACGGGATTCAGCCCTTGGAAAGACACACCAATTTCTTTAGATGTGCCAATGTTTTTATTTTCTCATTTTTTAGCTGGGTCTTTTCTCCTCCAGACAGCAAAACTATCAGTTTTAATACATATCCAGTTCTGTGGACTGAACGATTGTCATGAAGTGTAGCTGTGCATCCTTTCAACATCTGAAAGCGATTTCCGAGTCCTCTTCCATCGACACTTCGATGGTCTGCTTGCGCCAGGTTGGATAGCATGTGCCTGCTAATGACAGGTTTCCACAAGTGGGTATGACATACAAGAAAACCCAGTAGTCCAGTCAATTAGTCACTTCTAAAATATGCTGAAAGAATCATACCACTGGAGGCATGAGATACTTAGATTCCTGTCCGAAACTTCCTGGAAGCAAATCGAGGCATTTGGCTCTTCTTGTTGTCAACAAGGACGTGCAGTTTCCAAAGAACAGCTGCTGAAGCATCTGAACAAGAAGCGTAATTTTCTCGGTCGTATCAACACGTCATGTCCTGGGTTATGATCACGCCCTTAGCGTTACTGACATTTTAGTGGCCTGTGACTCGCAACAGTCACGCTGATGATGGTGTCAGTGAGTGAGTGTGTGTGTGTGTGTGTGTGTGTGTGTGTGTGTGTGTGTGTGTGTGTGTGTGTTGTCTGTCTGTCTGTCTGTCTGTCTGTCTGTCTGTGTGTCTCTGTGTGTGTGTGATGTTTGCGGATGTGAGTGCGAATACGTGTGCGTGTATGTGTGTGTATGTGTGAGTGAGAATGGTGCGTATGTTTGAGGGAAAGAAAAAGCTCATGCCGGCATAATGAGAGGTTGAGAACATTCATTAACTATGAACACAAATCTGATCGATGCGTTTCAAACATGCTATCATTTAATATATTATATTTTGTCTGACATGTTGTCTACAAAACTGAGGCACGTAATGCTATGTCAACATGTGACATGCATAGTTCCATGGAAGAACAGATAACCATATTTTCTCGGGGAAACAAGCTTTTCTTGGATTGGAAATGTGTATTGATCAGACTAAGTCCTCATGAAACTGTACGTTACAGAAACTGTCCCTTAGCTACTTGCTTTTTAAACTTTAGCTTGATTCATTATACAACTTTACATTATTCACCAGCCGCCGTGGCGAAGTGGTTAGCGACGCGGACTCCCGGCTGGGAGGTCGAGAGTTCGATTCCCATCAGAGTCATGTGGGTTTTTCTGTCCCGACCGGGTCCTACCCAGAGTTGAGTTTGCTACCGGCTAAGTTGGGAAGACTGGGAGCACACAGTCGAGTTTCATCCACTTAATGGATGCGTCTCTGGGGGTGTTGCTAAAATTTCCTGACCAACAATGCTGGTATCTGTCTCTCTCGGACCTGGTTAACACCGGGATATATTATGAAAGGAAGCGTAGAGTACAGCCCTGTCATGCAGACTCAGACCGGAATGGAAATCCGTAGCATCATCTTCATCATCCTCATCGATCAGCAGTTTTTAAAAAGTCTCAAATTGTGTGGCCCTTCATACCCTGCTCTCATGGTGACCTCAGTTTCGATGTCCTCTCCATGTCTGTGGCCTTGGTTTGGTTCCGTCGGGGTCACCGGTATCGGCAACTCCATGGGGGCTGTCGTTGGACGAATGTGGTGGCGCCCTCCAGAGGGAGAGCTCACTAACGCCGGCTCCGCGAGTAAGCAATTATTGTCGTCAGTAGGGGGCTTAGTAGATGGTGTCCTGGGTATGTTGGAACAGAACAGGCGCCACTGAACACCACCGAAGTGACTCGGCAGCAGTGCAGTGTCTCCGGTGGGTTGCCTGTTGACGATTTGACATTGACTGCTCCCTGTGGATTGCCGGTGCCGGGACTGCGGCGGGACTGACCGGGCTGTGGCTGTGGATAGGGTGTTGGAATAAGCGGCGTGGGTATCTCTCCAGCATCTTGAGCATTTCTGCATGCACGACAAGACAGCAAATAAATGACACCGGCAATAGGACACGACAGATCATGTCTGATTTTAAAAGTCTCTCCCGTTGCATCACTCTGGAATGGTGTGGTACTAGTTAACTGTTCCCTACACAAGACACAAGCTTTGCGACATTTCCAGCTTCTGAGGTCTTGCTTCCCCAAGGTGCTGGAGTGGGAGAGACGATGGCATGAGAACACTTCTGAGTGTTCTGGGTATCCGCTCACCCACCAGCAGGACCTCAGGAACGGCCTTCCTCATTCTTTGGCTGGTGTGAAGAAGGCTGTGGCATTCCTGTGGCCACTTGCGGAGAGGAGAGTTGGAGGGCTTATAAGGGACAAAGAAAGGATCTCTGTTAGAGGTGGCTTGGGGTTTGTATCTAAGTGTTTCTGTCCGGAGTGTGGATTTGACTAGGTTGACAGCAGTCTGTATGATATCATTACGACATTCACGCTGTGGGAGAAAAATCGTGATTTCCGTGCACCTTTTTTTTCAAAATCTGAAAGAAGTTAACCAACACAGCGTGTTCGGAAGACTAGCGAATGTTTTTCTTACAGTGTTTGAGATGGAAGAAGTTAGTGGAGATAGGCGTGAGAATCAGTGCGTTTATAAAACCTATCAGTTTCTAAGTAGCCATTGTGTAATATTATGGTCAGGTCAGCAAAAGATATTTCACAAGGAAACCACTGAACCGTAAAACTATTAGAGGGATGGATAGAATTGAATTGTTGACTAAAGGTGTCTAGATGGTCTGCTGAGCCTATCCATAAAGGGAAAATATCGTCAATAAACCTACGCCAGAACTCGCCGTGAACGGGCATGGGTTCATTACTAAGTAGTGTAGTTTCTTGCATCCCCAGGTACAGAAAATCGATGGCAGGTGCCATTGGTGTGCCTTTCGCTGTTCCTGATATCTGCTTATACATCTTACGTTAAAATGGAGAAAAATATGTTCATGAGGACATGCTTAGCAATATCAGTGAGGTACTCTACAGGAGGAATATTGAATTCATGATTCTGGGACAGGAGGTAACGATGTCTGGTCTCCATATCCTAGAGAGGAATGTTAATATACAAAGTGACCATGTCGATGGCGACGAGTCGTGCGTTTGGGGGATAGGAAGAAATCATAGACAGATAGATAGATGGATAGATAGATAGATAGATAGATAGATAGATAGATAGATAGATAGATAGATAGATAGATAGATTAGAAAGACAGGCAGTTAGAGAGACAAACACACACACACACACACACACACACACACACACACACACACACACACACACACACACTCACTCACTCACTCACTCAGAGAAAGAGAGAGAGACAGAGACAGAGACAGACAGAGAGGGGGGATGGGAAGGGCAGACAGACAGACAAATAAATACAAAACAAGTCATTGCAGTAGAATCTCATAGACGCGGCAACTTGACTCTTCACCCACTCATTACCTTCCCCCTCCCTCCGCCTTACTCCCTGCCACCAACATCCTTCTCGCCCTCCGCCACGCACTCTCTCTCTGCCACTATTGGCACTCGCAAGTCCTCGGCCCTTCGCACTCCCTGAAATGACTGCTTCCTTAAAACTCTTCTTATCCTACGTCGTTCCTCGCCCCTCCCCCTCCCTACTCGAGGATGAATTATGGATCCAAATTAACTGACCTGCCCCCACAAGTATTTAATGCTGCAACCTCTGGTCTGTCTCCACCCCCCCCCCCCTTCCTTCAAACAGTCGTCTTTTTACACTTTGTGTTGACTCCCACATGTCTTCACATGACTAACAATCGATCCAGGCAATGCTAGAAGGTAGCTTCTGTCTGAAAAGACGAGCTTCTATTTCAGTGTTCGCATATTTTCAAAAGTTTTGTTTGTTCTTCCCACCTTAGCTTTCCTTGCATCCAGATAAATCTGTGAACGTCTGTGATCAGTGCTGGGTAATAGCAGGATCAGTCCACTAATGTCACCGGCGACTGCCGTACTCAGACATTTAAACAGTGAACTTCCTAAATGTTGTCCAAGTCCATGTCGTTTCTCCTTGTATACTTTCCAAATTGCCAAACTATTACCAGTCCTCTTTGTCTTTAAATCTCTCAGCTTGGACACTAGCACGCAACTTTTCGGCTCTGGCTTCTTTCATGACCGTTCCATTTCTGTCGTGCTAAAACGGGTCTGATCCTGTACTGCTGTCCTGTTTTATGGGTTCTCACCCTTGGGAAAGCGCTCCAGTCTCTTTGAAGGAATCAATCCGTGATTTCCTCGGGTCCTCAGCTGGATCTACTTCACTACAGATCACCCGTGCACTGACTGTGCATCCTTTTGAGATCAGAGTGTGATTTCTGAATCCTTTCAAGTTGAGACTCTCCTGAACAAGGTTCAGCTGCAATGGGTTCGATGTGGTGAGGATGGGATAGCAAATGCCTACCAAAGACAGATATTCGCATGGTGATATAAAATGCAAGTAACCCCACTGGTCCAGACACGTTTAAGACAAGCTGAACGCATGACTGAAAGCATGCAATATTTTGATTACAGGTTTGGACTCTGTGAAATCATGGCACCTGGTACTTCGTAGTCGACAAGGATGTGCACTCCCCCCTACGACAGCAGTAGATGCAGATGAACATAAAGCACAGAGCCCACAGTCCTCTCTGCACATCATCCCTTATGCAATGATCACATCTGCAATATCATTGATGTCTTCGTCGCTTGTGACTTTCTTCAATCATGTTGTTGCTGATGGTGTGTGTGTGCGTGCGTGCGTGCGTGTGTGCGTACGTGTGTGTGTGTGTGTGTGTGTGTGTGTGTGTGTGTGTGTGTGTGTGTGTGTGTGAGCGCTCACGTGCATGTGTGTGTCTTTGTGTGTTTATGTGTGTATGTGTGTGTGTATGTGCATGCACGCGCATGCGCGCGCGCGCGTGTGTGTGTGTGTGTGTGTGTGTGTGTGGTGTGTGTGTGTGTGTGTGTGTGTGTGTGAATTACATGTGTCGTGGCTGCAGCGGGACAAGTCAGTGTGTGGCTGTGGTCTGGGAGCCAGAATAAGCATAATGGTCCGATAATGCCACAAAGGTGGCAGAGAAGATAAGCCAGAACCAAAAATAAGGTGAGAAGGGAAGCACTGTAAGGAAATATGTTGCACAATAAAACAAAATCAATAAGTAAAGAGAAATCAATATAAAAAGGGTCATTTGAGCCTATACCTAATGAAGATACCAGGAAGCTAGAATGTCAGAGCAGTCAGCTCCACAGCTGAATAACCTAAGCATTGTCAGTCACATCCTAGTGAACAGCAGCAAAGAATTGTGCACATCAGTTTTTGTACTCCCAGTTCTTAAAGAACAGGGAGTACTTTAGAATGGGAACGAAGAAATGCTCGTGTGTGTGTGTGTGTGTGTGTGTGTGTGTGTGTGTGTGTGTGTGTGTGTGTGTGTGTGTCCGTGGTCAAAATGTGTTCCACTCGCTCCAGACAAAACTACTGGGTCGATCTTTCTGAAAATTTGTAGGTATGTTCACTATGGGTCAAGGATGATGCCCGATGTTTTAGTTTACCGTTACAGCCGTTACTAACGGCCTGTAACGGTTTTTCTTCTCCATGGAATATCTCAGAAAGTACTTCGCTGATCTTTGTGAAAATTAGCAGGAATGTTCATAATGGGTCACGGATGATGCCCGATGTTTTAGTTTACCCCGTTACAGCCGTTACTAACGGCTGTAACAGCCTGTAACAATTTTTCTTCTTTATGGAATATCTCAAAAAGTACTTGGCCGATCTTTCTGAAAATTTATAGGTATGTTCACTATGGGTCACGGATGATGCCCGATGTTTTAGTTTACCGTCACAGCCGTTACTAACGGCTGTAACGGCCTGTAAAGCCTTTTCTTCTTTATAGAATATCTCAGAAAGTACTTGGCCGATCTTTGTGAAAATTAGCAGGTATGTTCATAATGGGTCACGGATGATGCCCGGTGTTTTAGTTTACCCCGTTATAGCCGTTACTAACGGCTGTAACAGCCTTTAACGTTTTTTTTTCTTTATAGTATATCTTAAAAAGCACCTGGCCGATCTTTCTGAAAATTTGTAGGTATGTTCATTATGGGTCACGGATGATGCCCGATGTTTTAGTTTACCGTTACAGCCGTTACTAACGGCTGTAACGGCCTGTAACAATTTTTCTTCTTTATAGAGTATCTCAAAAAGTACTTGGCCGATCTTTCTGAAATTTTGTAGGTATGTTCATAATGGGTCACGGATGATGTCCGATGTTTCAGTTTACCGTTACAGCCGTTACTAACGGCTGTAACGGCCTGTAACGGTTTTTCTTCTTTATAGAGTATCTCAAAAGGTAATTGGCCGATCTTTTTGAAAATTTGTAGGTATGTTCATTATGCGTCACGAATAATGCCCGATGTTTTAGTTTACCGTTATAGCCGTTAGTAACGGCTGTAACGCCTGTAGCGGTTTTTCTTCTTTATAGAATATCTCAGAAAGCACTTGGTCGATCTTTCTGACAATTTCTAGGTAAGTTCATTATGGATCACGGATGATGCCCGATGTTTTAGTTTACCGTTACAGCCGTTACTAGCGGCTGTAACGGCCCGTAACGGTTTTTCTTCTCCATGGAATATCTCAGAAAGTACTTGGCCGATCTTTGTGAAAATTAGCAGGTATGTTCATTATGGGTCTCGGATGATGCCCGATGTTTTAGTTTACCCCGTTATAGCCGTTACTAACGGCTGTAACGGCCTGTAACGGTTTTTCTTCTTTATGGAATATCTCAGAAAGCACTCGGCCGATCTTTCTGAAAATTTGTAGATATGTTCACTATGGGTCACAAATAATGCCCGATGTTTTAGTTTAGCATATATACCGTTACTAACGCCTGTAACGCTTTTTCTTCTTCACGGAATATCTCAGAAAGTACTTGGCTGATCTTTGTTAACATTAGCAGGTACGTTCATTATGGGTCACGAATAATGCCCGATGTTTTAGTTTACCGTTATAGCCGTTACTAACGGGTGTAACGGCCTGTAACGGTTGTTTTTCTTCATGGAATATCTCAGAAAGTACTTGGCCGATCTTTGTGAAAATTAGCAGGTATGTTCATTATGGGTCACGGATGATGCCCGATGTTTTAGTTTACCGTTATAGCCATTACTAACGGTGTAACGGCCTGTAACATTTTGTTTCTTTATGGAATATCTCAGAAAGCACTTGGCTGATCTTTGTGAACATTAGCAAGTGTGTTCACTATAGGTCACGGATGATGCCCGATGTTTCAGTTTACCGTTATACCGTTACTAACGGCTGTAACGGCCTGTAACGCTTTTTCTTCTTTATAGAATATCTCAGAATGTACTTGGCTGATCTTTGTGAAAATTAGCATGTATGTTCATTATGGGTTACGGATGATGTCCGATGTTTTAGTTTACCGTTATAACCGTTACTAACGGCTGTAACGGCCTGTAACGTTTTTTTTTCTTTATGGAATATCTCAGAAAGTACGTGGCCGACCGATATTTCTGAAAATTTGTAAGTATGTTCATTATGGGTCACGGATGATGCCCGATGTTTAAGTGTACCGTTATAGCCATTACTAACGGCCCATAATGGTTTCCTTCTTTATGGAAAATCTTAGAAAGTTCTTGGCCGATCTTTCTGAAAATTTGTAAGTATGTTCATTATAGGTCACAGACGATGGCCGATGTTTACCAGAATAGCCATTACTAACGGTTACACCAGTCCAAAACGGTTTTTCCTCTTTATGGAATATCTCACGCGTATTCAGGATAAACTGGGAGTACGTTTATATGCTTTGCATCTTGTTAATTGTATCTCCTGCGACATGCAATCTCCTGCTGATTGACCAAACAACAATACAAATTTTCTACCGTCTTAACATTTAACTCAACTGTTTTGCATTGAACTGAATGTATTTTTTATTTTTAAAAAAGGTGCATTAAAGACTTTTTCAGTACAAAAAGTTCACTTTTGAAGCAAAATTCGGAATGTCAAAAAATGTGTTCAACCAAGTGGCAGGCAGATAAACGTATAGAATTGCTCTGGTAAAAATGGGGAAAGGAAAATGGATTAAGGGAGACTAACTGTCAAAGCTAACTTGATGAATAGCCGTGTGAGTCCGTCCAGTTGGTACTCTGCACGTATACACTGTCTGAGGTCGATATTCTCCCTTAAGCCAGATGAATGAGAAGGACATTGTGGCAGTCCAGCGAAAAGATGGGTTGGCACTACGTGATATTTCTCCTCCCTACTCTCCCCCTCCCACACACACAGCACAAGTTTTTTGTTTGATCACATACGCAGCACGTTATGAAAGAAATATATACATATCGGTGTCTACACACTGGCGTATGTTCGCTCGTTTTGTTCACACGCAGGGAAGAGTGAGGAATGGGTAGGCTCTGCAGCACCAATGTATTCAGATGTGTGTGTGTGTGTGTGTGTGTGTGTGTGTGTGTGTGTGTGTGTGTGTGTGTGTGTGTGTGTAGAGGGGTGGGGCGCATGTGTGCAAAGTGCATGCATGCATGTGTGTGTGCTTGTGTGCCAGCATGCGTGCGTGTGTGTGCATGCGCGCGTGTATGTGTGTGTGTGTGTGGGGGGGGGAGTTGGTTGGTGGGTGGCTGGGTGTGTGGGTGGCTGGCTGTGTGGTGATAGGAAATGTCAGTTTTGCTCCACCTATCCAACTATAACTCTTACCGGTGTCTAAACGGAGAGACTCAGAGAGCGACAGATAGTCAGGCAGGGAGAGACTGGCACCAGAGAGAAAGGCAGAGAGAGAAGAGGAGGAGAAGGAGAGAAACAGAGAGAGAGGGAGAGACAGACAGACGGACAGAGACGAAGACCTAAAACATGGACAACATCTTCTAAAATGTTAACCATTTAAGATCCGAAAACACACTTAACTTCTTACACACACCCCCTCCACCTCTCCCCCACCATCTACTGGCACACAGATACACGAACACACATAGGCCTACACGCACACGCACACACTCACGCACGAACGCACACACACACAAACACGCACGCACGTACGCACGCATGCACACACACATATACTGACACAATTATAATCATCATTAAAAAGATGTTAAAAAATCAGACTGACTTTAAAACAAAGCAGTCAATTCATAGCACGTGCATTTTCTAATTTACACATGGTTAAACACACCCATCCACTCCCACTTCCCCTTTCTACTCCCACACATTTTCCAACACACAGGTCCGTTGGCTTCCTCTTTCGTTGGAGCTTCCATGTCCACACACACACACACACACACCACACACACACGCGCGCGCACGCACGCACGCACACACATGCACACATACACACACATTCTTCCTCACACACACACACGCACGCACGCACGCACGCACCACACACACACACACACACACACACACACACACACACACACACACACGCACGCACGCACGCACACGCACGTGTATATTACTTTTTTCCACACACAAATTCACATACACACTCACACACTCAACTACATACGCACATGCTCATACGCACACTCACTTCCATATACATCCACACACATTCACTTGCATCTGCACACAACACACACACACACACACACACACACACACGCGCACGTGTGCGTACACACTCACTCTTGTACTCATGTACGCATATATGCAGGCGCTATGCAGGCAGTCGGATTTCACTCTCGTGATGTTGCTGCGTTGTACAGCCTGACAGCAGTTGGCAGAAAGGATTTCGGCATACGAGTGGTCCTGGCCTTTGGACAACGCGGGCGTCGAGAGCCCTCTCTGTTGGACGTGCAAGACTGCACAGCAGGGTGAAGTGGGTGGGAGGTGTCTGTCATGATAGCCATCAGCTTTTTGGTGGCAGCACGCTCAAAGATATTAGTTGGTGTGGCAAGGTTCGCCTTCACCACTCGTGCCGCTGTCCGTGCTATCTTCTCCAGCCTGTTGGTGTCCGCTGACTTGGCGCTGCTGTAGAAGCAAATGTGGTTGTACAGCTTGACACTCTGGACCACCGCCTGGTAGAAGTGGGACAGTATCTCCTGGTTGACTTGGAAGGATCTCAGCTTCCGATGGAAATACAGGCGCTGGTTGGCCTTCCTGCAGCAGGCATCCACGTTGGCAGTCCAGCTCAGCTGATCGTCGATGATCGTCCCTAAGTATTTATAGGTGCTGACAGTCTCTACTGGCTGGCCTTTGATGTTCAAAGGTTGGATGTCACAGCGGTTCCTTCGGAAGTCGATGACCAACTCTTTCGTTTTGGCCACATTTAGCTCCAGGAAGTTGTCATCACACCAATCAACCAGTTGCTGGGCAGCCTGTAAGTATGGGCGATCATCCTCCTGGATAAGACCGGTCAGGGAGGTGTCATCTGCAAATTTGATCAGCAGGGTCGACTTCTCTCTGCTGCGACAGTCTGCGGTGTAGAGAGTGAACAGGACTGGTGAAAAGACACAACCCTGTGGGGCTCCTGTGTTGGTTGTCCTTGAGTTGGAGAGTTCTTTGCCCACCCTTATTCGTTGAGTTCTTCCCGTCAGAAATCTGAAGATCCACTGGATCAGGACAGGACTGACTGACATGTTCAAGATCTTTTCAACCATGAGATGGGGCTGGATGGTGTTGATGCGCTGCTGATATTGATGAACAAGAGGCGTGCGTATAAATCTGGTTTCTCCAAGTGACTGTACAGGTGATGCAGCAGTGTTAAGATGGCGTTCTCTGTGCTCTTGTTCTTTGAATAGGCAAACTGTAGAGGGTCTTGCTTGACACCCGTTTCTGCTCGCAGCAGCTGCAGTATGATCTTTTCAGCACGCTTGAATAGTACCGATGTCAGGGCCACAGGTCTGTAGTCATTCAGTTCTTTTGGGGAAAGGCTTCTTGGCGCCTGGAACAATAATCGAGGTCTTCCAGATGATGGGGATGGTTCCCTCATCTACAGATCTTTGGAAAAGGCGTGAGTACACAGGCGCCAGGGAATCACTGCAGGCTTTGATGGTCTTGCTGCTGATGTAGTCAGGGCCATCTGCAGTGTGGGTCTTGACTTTCCTGAAACAGCATCGGACTTCCTCTTCCCTGACTTGCACTGGTTGTGAAGGACGAGTCAGGACTTCCTCCATGGCTTGCTTTTGCTGCTCTTTTAGGTCGTGCTTGTCAAATCGCGTGTAGAACTCGTTCAGTTCTTCTGCAAGCTTAAATTCCTCATCAACTTGCAGCAGTGGCCTCTTTGCTTTGTATCCAGTGATCGTTTCGATGCCTTTCCAGTATTGTTCGGGGTCACAGGATCTGAAGTTGTTCTCCAGTTATATATACAAAGGCAGAAAGATAGAGAGGGCTGGGGGAGGCAGTATATCGCTCTATGTATACAATATATAGTGTTCACCACATGAATATATACAAGCGTGCACGTATTTGTACATAGACCTGCATATGAAACAGACAGAGACATACAGACGTAGTAAGAGAGACTGACACGTGGACAGACATGGGGAGTTTGTGTTATACTCCCTGTTTGGCTAGTATACTTACCATGTCAGACCATAGCATTCAACGGCAGTTAGCCAGCTCTGTCAGGCCGAATTTTTTTTTTCCGTGGCCAATGCAGTCATAAGACAGTCACGTGATGTCACCCCACTTCCGGCCCCGGAAGAAGCCAGTGTCAACTTCCTATAAGTCATTCAGCGAGGCCTGGTGTATGGTGACCCCGAGAACCTTGGCGCCAGAGGGGAAGGTAGGGAGGGAATTAGAGTCTGACATGGTAAGTATACTAGCCAAACAGGGAGTATAACACAAACTCCCCATTTTGGCGTCATATACTTTACCATGTCAGACCATAGCAGAATTTAAAGGAATCGGAGGAGGGCAAGCGCCCTAGTGGTTCTTGGGGTTGACCGATATGGCTGCACTGGCCGCCACAAAGGAAATCCCCTTAGACCCATCAGCTCTGGTCATGCGGATATCCCTCAGGTAAAAATTAATGAAGGGATTTTCCGAACGCCAGTAGGCTGCCTCCAGCAGGTGGCGCACGGGGACAGAGTACTGGAACGCTGTGGAAGTGGCCAGTGCTCTGACCTCGTGGGCCCTGGGTGATAGGACAGGGAGATCCTTGTACGCCTGAGCGTAGGTAGATCTCACCGTCTTGGAGAGCCACCTGGAGATAGTTCCCGCCGAGATATCTCTAGTATTGTTGGGGTTGAGGGAGATAAGGAGTCGTCTCTGGGAGGAGCGCCTGGGGCGTGTGCGTTCCCAGTAGTACCTGAGACACCTGGAGGGGCAAAGGTCCATGTCTCCATCTTTTTCTCCCTTTCCCAAGATGTCAGAACTCCGGAAGGAACTTGAGAGAGACTGAGCCGTCCCTGTGGAAGGCGATATCTGTGGGGTCACCGCTGAGGGCGTGAATCTCACTTCGTCTTCTGGCCGAGGCCAGGGCGAGGAGAAAGGTGGTCTTAAAGGAGAGGAGGTCAAAAGGAATAGAAGCAATGGGTTCAAAAGGGGTTTTTCTGAGGGCATCGAGGACCGTAAAAAGGTCCCAGAGGGGAATGCGCCTAGGGGACTGAGCTTCCCGTAGAGCAACTCCTCTAGACACCTCTCTGAGGAGAAAGTCATTGTCAAAAGAAGGGCCCCCCAGTTGACGAATGGTAGTGCAGATAGCTGATCTGTAGCCCCGAATGGAGCCAGCCGACAGCTTAAGGGAAGAGGATAGGTGGGAGAGGAAATTTCCTATTTGGATGTTGGAGGGGCAGTAATGGGGAACAGAGTTATCTGAGCACCAGGTTATCCATCTCTCCCAACGGTAGTTGTAGAGGGATTCGGTGCTGGCTCTGCGAGATGCCGAGGCGAAGTCCCGTAATCCCTGAGAGGCCCCTGCCCCGGCTAGTGTGTCTAGGACGGACTGGGGTCTCTCCGAGTGGGGGGTAGATGCAGATGTTCGCAGTTGGGCTGGCATAGAAGCCACGCGTGTAGGCGAAGCATCTTGGGATTGGAGTGAGGAAGACCTGACCGGGGTTGTCTCAGCATGTCCCAGCGAGGGCTGAGCCGGAGGGGGGGAACGTGGGTGAGGGACTTGGGGTCCGGGAACCAAGACTGGGTCGGCCACCATGGCGTTACGAGGATCAGCCTGGGTCTTTCCAGCCTTGCCTTCCTGATCACCTTGTGTAGGATGGGGAAGGGGGGAAAGGCATACGCCAGTAGGCCCGTCCCGGGGAGGGATAGTGCGTCGACTGCATCCGCCTGGGGATCTGGAACGGGAGAGACGTACAGGGGCAGGTGATGGTTGAAGCTGGTGGCAAACAGGTCGATCATGGGCACAAACCAATGGTTGCGCGACACCAGCGAAGGAGGGCCTCTGTTCTGAGGGAGAGGCCTATGGAGCGGGCCTCTCCCCCTTTGTTGACATAGCAAGCTACCGACGTATTGTCCGTGAGGAGGAGAACAAGTCGGTGCGCGACCTTGTGCTGGAGTTGGAGAAGGGCTAGCCTGACCGCTTCCAGCTCCCACTCCCCGAGGCGTGACTGTCCTCCACGTGGGCCCCCCAGCCCAAGTTGGAGGCGTCTGTATAAAGTTCCAGTGGTTGGGTTGGGTTGGGAGGGAGATGGGGACCCCGGTGGAGAGAGTGGCTGGAGTGAGCCGCTCCTCCGTCGCCGAAATGAACCAGTGTCCGAGGGGAATGACCTGGTCCCAGCGGTCGGAGGTCTGTGACAAACGTCGGCGGAACTCCCTCTGAAGTTGGCGTTTGGGGACCCGCCGCAGGGGAATGAGGGGAGACAGGGACTCCATCATTCCTAGGAGGGAGGACAGGGTTCTGGCCGAGGTGTGGGGTGCCTGTGACAGGCAGGAGATGAGGTCCACTATGCGTGCAGGCCTCTCCGGGGTCTGCCAGACGAACCGTAGGAATCGTCTGTGGGCCGGGTGAATCAGGATCTGAAAAATAGGCGTCCTTCAGGTCTACGGATGTGGCCCAGTCGCGATGATGGATGGAGTCTCGGATCTGGGTGGGGGTCTCCATCTTGAACTTGGTGGGCCTGAGGAACTTGTTGAGGGGCGAAAGATCTAGAATGGGCCTCCATCCTCCCGAGGCTTTTGGGATCACAAAGAGTAGAAGCCGGGGTTTGGGTGGGAAATCTCCGAGATGGCCCCTCTTTTGAGGAGGTCTTGGACTTCCGTGCGAAGAGCTTCTGCTTTGGCGGGGGAGGGTTCGTTGGGGGAGGGAGGGGGAGATAGCATGAGGGGGGGGACGCTCGTGGGCCCAAGGAAGGCGAAACCCTTCCTGTAGCACCGCCACTATCCAGGGGTGAGGCGTATGCGTCTCCACTGGTGGGCATGCCGGGAGAGTCCAATACCCCTAGGGAAGAAGGTGACGTTCGATCGGGGTAGGTCGACCGTCCTTGTGCATGGGCACGGCCGGGCCCATGGCGCGGCGTGCCCGCACGCCCAGGATTATGGACACCACCGAGGTCGTGCGTCGGGGTGACCATAAGGCTGCTTCCGGAGTCGAAGCGCTCCTCGAGCTCAGGTGTTGGCTGCACCTGTGCCCGGTGGGGCCGAGCGCTATGAGTGCACGTATCAATTTGGGGGGAAAAAGAGATACGTGACTCATCAAGGCGAGTGACGGATGGTGATTCCATCCCAGATCCGTCACCCGTGCTGGTCCGCGGCTCGGCAAGGTGCCCCGGGGGCCGAGATTCGCGTGACTCAGCATGATAGTTAGAAGTCTCCGAGCGAGTCCGTAGGCTAGAGGGCAAGCTGGCCGATGGAGAAGGGGTGGGGGAGGGCGAATTCCGTTGGCTAGTCTTTGCTCGGCCGGGCCCCTTAAGGGGAGCCTTGCCATTAGACTTTCTGGGCAGCACCTTGAGGGGAGCTTTGCCCTTAGACTAGCAGGCAGATCAAATGAAAGGCATTTTGAAATGGTGGCCGCTTGCCTATCAGCCTTGGGACGCCGCGGTCGTGCGTCCGTCGGTTTGGTAGACGAGGAAGATCACGCGTCCCTTCCGCGGAGAAGTCGTCTCTGTCTACCCGAACCGTACGTTCATCAGTGCGAACGGATTGCTCCGAGATGGAATCGACCCGCGGGTTCTCCGGGAAATTGAGCGAACTCCGAGCAGTGGAGTGGCTCGACCCGGCGGTGTCCTTCACCATGTTGGGCACAGGTGGATAGAGCAAACCCGGAACACACGACCGCAAAGAGGAGACAAGGTGGCCGATCGAGAAAATCAATTAATCTCGATCGTCCGTGTGGTGTCGTGCAAAGTGCTCGAGAGATCGACTGAAAACTCGAGCTACCCGTACACGCCACCGGTCGTGTGACTGGTATGGCTATGAATAGCAATCTCTACACGTGGAGTATCACTGTGTATAGGTGTGATAGTTCTTGGGCACTAAATCTTAATAAGCAGATCAGTGTCACACACCCTTACTCGAACACGTTCTACCTGTGAAGGGTAAAGAGTACAGGTGTGATAGTTATTGAGCCCTAAACCTTAATAAGCGGAACCAGCACAAAATGCGTGCTGAACCGAGGCTCGGCAATATGGTGGGGGAACACGACCGGCGAGCGGTGCCGACGATCGCGAGTAACAAAGTCGCGAGAGTGCCGGTAAAAGAGACAAATCTTTAATAAATACGCTCCCGAGAGTGCCGGTAAAAGAGACAAATCTTTTAATAAATACGCTCCCACCAAGAGCCTCACACGGCAAAAATACTCAGGGTCTAGTGCAAGCCGGAACCAGCACAAAATGCGTGCTGAACCCGAGGCTCGGCAATATGGTGGGGGAACACGACCGGCGAGCGGTGCCGACGATCGCGAGTAACAAAGTCGCGGGAGTGCCGGTAAAAGAGACAAATCTTTTAATAAATACGCTCCCGAGAGTGCCGGTAAAAGAGACAAATCTTTTGATAAATACGCTCCCACCAAGAGCCTCACATTTGCAAGCCACAACTGAATCAAGTATAGAACAAAACACAGCAAAGTTAACACAAAGGCAAGTATAGGCGAGACAGAGCACAAGACTTATCTTGCTTTGACGGCAGGCCGAAGATGAATTGACTTATAGGAAGTTGACACTGGCTTCTTCCGGGGCCGGAAGTGGGGTGACATCACGTGACTGTCTTATGACTGCATTGGCCACGGAAAAAAAAAATTCGGCCTGACAGAGCTGGCTAACTGCCGTTGAATGCTATGGTCTGACATGGTAAAGTATATGACGCCAAAAAATAGTTAGGCACACAGAAGAATGCAAGTCTGTCTAGTTGAATCTCGTTTAGGTTCTAGCTTAACTTCTCCACCGGTCATTTTCTATTGCACATCCCATTCTCCCTGCCCCTTAATCCTGACCCAACTTACTCTCTCGCCCTCCTCCAGACATTCTCACTACGCTACCACCAATATCCGCTACTCCTCAACCCTTCCAACTCGCCGTGATGACTGTGTGCTTTACTCCACTAAACCTTTTTAATTTTCCAGCTAATATCATTGTCAGCATGATGATTCCTACCGTTCCATCCCTATCCCCCCTCTTCCTCTATTTTACAGAATACTGCACACAAAAAATATCGGGTTCATCGTGCCTCTCTCTTCCTCCCCTTCCCCACTCCCGGGAGAGTTGTGAATCCAAAGTAAGAGATGCTGTCACTTTTCGCCTATCTCCACTAACCATCCCCTTGGAGCAGTCGTCTTCTTGCCCCTTGTCAAGACACACACAGTCACATGACAAAACTGTCGATCCAGATCACGCTGGGGGCAGCTTCTTTCTTAAAAGACGACCTTCTATTTCGGTGTTGGTACATTTTCGGAAGTAGTCGTTTGCTTTTCTCAACTTAGTTTTCCTTGCGCCCCAGATAAATCTGTCGATGTCTGCGATAGGAGCTGGATAAAGGCAGGATCGGCCTACTGACGTCACTAGTGACCGTTGTATCAGATATTCGATCCAAAAACCGGTTAAATCCATTTGCGAAATGCTGTCCAAGTCCATCTCTGTTCTTATTCTTCACTTCTGAAACTATGAACAGTCTCGTCACGTCTGTCTGCGGATCATTCAACTAAGACAGTAGTTCATATTTTTGTGTCTAGCTTCATTCTTGGTCATTCTCTTTCTCACATGTTAAACCGGACCTGGTCCAAGACAGCAGTTTTAGTTTTACAGGTTTCATCCCTTAGAAAAAGCATGCGGACCGAGTCCGAATAGCCCCCTAGAAGGCTTGAGTGTCAGTTTAACTGATATCCATTTCTTTGGATTCCTTTGTAGTGCGTCTGTACATCCTTTGCTGATCTGAATGGTATGCACTAGTCCTTTACTGCTGAGATTCCCCTTTTAAACGCTCAGCTGCGTTGGATGTGGTTAGAATGGATCGTAACTGCCAGCCGAAGGAAAGGATTCCCATCTGGTATGATATACAATAAAACTGAGAAGTCCAGACTGTAAGTTAATTCAAAGACAATCTGAAGGCATACCATACATTGATTACTGGCTTGGACTTCCCGGATGCAGACAGCTGTACCTGGTACTTCAATATCAACAACGATGTGCTGTCCTCAAAGGTGGAGTATCAGAAGCATCTGAACATGAAGCGTAGACTTCTCGGCCTCCTTTACATGTCGTTCATTGGGCTATTACAATGCCTTTTGCGTCGCTGACTTCTTAATTGCCTACGAGTCTTTTCAGCTATGTTGACGAGTGTGAGTGTGTGTGTGTGTGTGTGTGTGTGTGTGTGTGTGTGTGTGTGTGTGTGTGTGTATCTGTCTGTCTGTCTGCGTGTGAATCCGCACGCATGTGAGCGTGAATGGTGTGTTCATTGGTGCGTGCTCCTCGGAGTCTAAGTTGGTATCTGCAATGCGAAGAACTTTGTTTCTCTTGTAATATACACGTATCAATGTCTTTCAAGCATACTATATCTTTATCGTTTGAATTTTGTGCTATATAACAAAACATAAGAACATGACACAATGACAACGGATCACATGCAAGAAAAAATGACTGCTATACTTTCTTTAGGAAATTTTCTTTCCTTGCATGGGATATATGTTTATTTTTCTGCTATTTGTACAGACAGGTAGATAGCTATCTAGCTGGGCCGACAGACAGACACACACACACACACACACACACACACACACACACACACACACACACACACACACAAATATATATATGACCTAAACAACCACATATATAAACCATACAAGAAACCTAATGACACACCTATCTATGTAAACATCAAAAGTAACCATCCACCATATGTACTAAAGACCATACCCAACGGAATAAACAAGAGACTATCAAATCTGTCATGCAATGAAAGAGTATTCAACAACGCAGCAGTAGAATACCAAGAAACACTGCAAAAAAGTGGGTACAATTATAAACTACAATACAACCCAGATAACAACACAAATAAAAGTAAGAAAAACAGGAAAAGAAAAATCATATGGTTCAACCCTCCATACGACGGGAAACTCAAAACAAACATAGGGAAAGAATTCTTTAAAATCTTAACAACTTCATTCCCAAAAGAACACAAACTGTCAAAAATATTCAACAAAAACACCGTCAAACTATCATACTCATGTATGCCCAACCTCAAAAACCTAATTGATGCATCCAACAAAACGAAAATCAACACAGCAAAGAAGGGTGAAGAAAGGAAATCTTGCAATTGCATCAAAAAAGAGCAGTGCCCCCTAAGCAACAAATGCCTTTATAAGAATATCGTATACCAAGCCAATGTGACATCAGAAAATGAAAAAGAAACATACATAGGGATTACTGAAAACCACTTCAAAACCAGATATGCAAACCACAAACAGTCATTTAATAAAGAAAAATACAAAAACCAAACAGAACTGAGCAAACACATTTGGAAACTTAAAGACGCAAAAATAAACTACAATATATCCTGGAAAATCATAAAAAGGGCATCACCATACAGCAACATTTCAAAAAGATGCAACCTATGTTTAACTGAAAAATGGCTGATACTATGTAAACCACACTTAGCAACTTTAAACACTAAAACAGAAATAGTAAACAACTGCAGGCACAAATGGAAATCGTTGTTAGTGACCACACCCCAAACAACAACCTGAAAACCTTAAAAAAAAATAATAATAAAATTAAAAAAAACACGTGCAACCAACCCACACGTGAAAATAGCTGCAATCGGGCCCCACACGCTATATAACACCGGCGGTGGGCAACCCAAATATCATCCTGAAGATAGCCACCCAGCTTGAAACAAATTTGTAGAGTATTTTAATATTCCTTTTTAACACTTATTTTAACAAATGTTGCTCCCCAAGGGGTTGAGCACTTTTAGAATCGTTTTAGGCTGTGCAACTACATTCATCTATATATATATATATATATAGACAGAGAGAGAGACAGAGACAGAGACAGAGAGGGAGGGAGGGAGATGGGGAGGGAGAGATAGGCAGAGAGCCAGATAGGTTTTTATTTTTAACCAATATGAAAACGGTGTTTGTTCATAACTTTTACATGGATATACCTCAGCAAAATAAAGATCAACAAAGAGAAAAAAAAAAAAAATGAAGGATGGTAGCTCTGACTGATGTTTGAATACAGGTGCTGACATTGTATCATGATCAGATACTCAATGCATAATGAGAATAAATAGAATATTATGAAATAATTCTTTTAGTCTAGAGTGTAAACTGCTCTCTACAGGCACAAAAATGTTAGTATCTTCAGTTAGTATGCAAAGGGGACAAGTTACAGTTTTTTTCCCAATATGTTCCTCTCTGTTTAAACGCATTTTATGCGATTTAGTAAAAATGTATTTTCAGTTTTGTTTGGAATTAAAACGACTATGAAACTGTAGAATAAGAACAATCTCCCAAAGCTTCTAGCTGTACAATACTTTTCCTTCATTAATGATAGAACAAGTGAATTTGTCTGAACAATTTGCTAACTATGCTTTGCACTGCAGGTCACTCGTTCTTAAAAGAAAAAGTAAGTATGAAAATGCAAATCACAGACAGTTCACTTGGGGGGTGGAAAAAGTCCGGATGAAGAAAAATGTGTGAAATCGAGTGGGACAGCAGATAAACGTGTCCAGTACTTTAGAGAGGAGGGAGAAAAAGCAAAGAAAAGAGAGGAAGAGAGCATATGGATTGAGGTAGACTTTCTGTCAATGATAGCAGTGACGAATAGCCCTGAGTCTGTCCAGTTGGTATTCTGCACGTGAGCACTGTCTGAGGTCTGTATATTCGTTAAAGCAGATGAATGGCTGGTGCCATTGTGGCAATCTCTCAACGGGACGGCATTGAACGACGCGATATTTCTCCCATCATCATTCTCCACTCCTCCATACTTTTAACCGTTCTGGTAGTTTGTCACTTTTCACTTACTCATGCACAAGACGCGTGCACACGCACAGTTAAACATATGCACACATAAGCCCACGTGCAGGCACAGAGATTTACGTCCTATTAGTCTGAGGCTATTAAGAGCAAACAGACACGTGTTTGTGGGCATGTCCACTTATATTGCCTCTTCACCCCACCCCATCTACACACCCTTCCTCCCTCCACTCAAACTCCCACTCCCTCCTTCCCCCTCACATCTTGATCCAAAATGATCCTTGGGATTTGGGACTTGTTTGTAAAAATTGACGATAACTGAAACATTTTGTGCAGACGGGAACAAAACGCTTAATATCTTTCCCCCACCACCACGTCCTCTCTCTCTCTCTCTCCCTCTCTCTCTCTCTCTCTCTCTCTCTCTCTCTCTCTCTTGCATATATAAAGAAAAAGTTGTGTGTGTGTGTGTGTGTGTGTGTGTGTTTTGTGTGTGTGCGCGCGCGCGCGCGCACGTGTGCGTGTGTGCATATGTGTGCTTGCATGCATGCACACAAAGACAGAAGGGAGAGTGGGGCAGATATGCAGAAAGGTAAATATAATGCAGTCCACCGAAATCTTACAATTGCCACAACTTGAACTCCTCACCCCACCCCACCCCACCCCCACCCCCAACCCACACGCTGTTCATACACCACCAGTGCTACAAGCCAGGACCTTTCCAATCCCTGGGATGACAGCTTCCTTCATTCCGCCTTCAGGCCTTTGTGCTGTCACGAATATCAACATTGTGATTCCTTCCCTCTCCCGCTCCTTTTTCTGACAGGACATGGATGGGACAGGGGTAGGAAGATAAGTGTGGGGAGTAGAAGCTGAGGAAGAGGGCATCACAACTGCCCTCACCTCCTCCCCATCCCCATCCCCTCCGGACAGTCGTGGATCCAAACAGATAACAGGCCTGCCCTCAGCACTGTTCTTTTGCCCTGACCATTCGTCTGTCTCCACTAAACATCGCACTCCAGCGGCTGTCTGGTCCGCCCGTCTACTTGTCTAGACACCCACATGTCTTCACATGACAAGCAATCGGTCTAGGGAAGGTCCTGGGCCTCTGAACAGGCAAGCTTCTATTTCGGCACTAAGGCATTTTCAGACGTTGTCCTTGGTTCTTCCCATCCTAGCTTTCCTTGCATTCAAATAAATCTGTCAATCAGTGTTGGCTAAAGAAGGATCGACCTACTGATGTCACTAGTGACTGTCGTTCTTGGACATTCATCTGATAAAGTTAAAACGGCCCACACGCGTCAAGACCTATACGTTCACTCTTAACTTTCCAAAATTTACCTGTCTCCACATGTTTGTGTGGAAATCAGTCGAACAAAGAAATGACATGCACCTAAGCCCTTCATGGTTGCCAATTCTGGTCCATTACAGCAGTCCTTTTTTCATGTATTCACAACAGAAACTTGATTTTGTTTGAAGGAATCAGGGTCCTCTGCTTGATCATCTTTATTTCCTCCATACGGTTAAACTGATGCTCTTTGAAGCAACTGGTTTTCAGCAAAGAGCCTTAGTATTCTTTCATGATCAGGCGGTGGTAGTTGACTCTTTTGAGTATCCTGGCATCATGACTTACCCGATGATAGTATCAACTGCAATGGGTCGGACAAGCAGTCCGGATGTATAAGAATTGCCTGTTTAATGATCTCCTCTGTGTTGGCATGAAGTAGCCGATAACTGCTTCAGAAAGACATTTCTAAGCATTACTGAAGGCGTGCATTAGATCCGACTGATGGTTTTGGGAATCATTGGAATCCATAGTAACTGATGCTTAGCTGTCCAAAAAGTGTGCATGTACTCTTGAGAGACATTAGGTGAAGCCTCTAAACATAAGGCGCATTGCACGCAAGGTGAAACATTCGGTTCAGGAACTGCACGACCCTCATGAGGCAAGTTCTGTGAGTAGGATCTTGGGCTTCTATCACACTTTCAGCGTCATTGGCATCTTAGTCGTCTGCAAGCAACTTCCGTGATGATGGTGTGAGTGTATGTGTGTGTGTTTGTGTGGGAGGGGGTGTGGCAAGTGGGTGCAGGAGTGGGTCTGCGTTGTAGATACCGTGTGTTTATACGTGTGTGTATGTGTGTGTGTGTGTGTGTCCATGCGTGCGTGCGCACGCACGCACTTGTGTGTGTGTGTGTGTGTGTGTGTGTGTGTGTGTGGTGTGTGTGTGTGTGTAGTGTGTGTGTGAGTGAGTGTGTGTGTGTGTGAGAGAGAAGAGAGAGAGAGAGTGTGTGCGTGTGTGTGTGTGTGTGTGTGTGTGTGTGTGTGTGTGTGTGTGTGTGTGTGAAATGTGTGCATGTGTATGTGTATTTGTGTGGTAGATGGGTGTATGGGTGCTGGGTGTGGGTCGGAGGGTGTGGGTGTGTTGTGAAAGAGAGCTTATACATTGCGTTGCGTGCGTGTGTGTGTGTGTGTGTGTGTGTGTGTGTGTGTGTGTGTGTGTGTGTGTGTGTGTGTGTGTGTGTGTGAGAGAGAGAGAGAGAGAGAGAGAGAGAGATAAAGTACGCAGTGCATCATACATGAAATTATTCAGTGCTCAAGTTTTCCCATTTCTCTCCTCCTCCTTTCACTCTCCCTTTTCATCCTCTTCTTTAAGTCCTCCAGACCCAGTACCCTGGAAAACTGAGGAAAAAAACTAACTGTGTTATATCAAACTTCGTCAAGCACTTGTCTGGTTTCTTCTATTTTGGGAACGCGTCGAGAATTGCATATCAGTGAAAAATTCAATCAGACGCTGCTCTCGAACTCTCAGGCCATACATGTCTTCAATGTCTGGACTGAGGATGAAGCCAAGAGGCAAAGGTGAATAACACAGACTTCGTCTATCTACAAGACAAAGCAGCAATCGATCTGGCGCACTGATTGAATCCATGGTCTGATTGTTTGGCGTTGATCCTTGGCAGTAACACTAGGATTCCGTTTTGGGCCCTGGCTGGTTAGTTATCAGGTTTAAGTGTCACCTTATTAAAGGCAAAGGCTGGGAAGACATACTTGATTTTCATTCATTTCACCAATAGGTCTTTTAGAATGTTGCTATTGGACACCATGCAGTTGTCTGTGTTTATCGGTCCTGACTGACCACACGGCTTGTTTTAAAAGAAATAAACACAGCACAGACTGGTAATGAAATCTTTTCCTTCACCAATCTCTTATTCCCTATTCGCCTGGAATAAATTTTCCATACCCTATACCGTCAATATTACCATTGATGCTTGCGTGTGACAATTACTAGATTAAAAACAAAGTAACGATACATCAACGAATAAAATTTAAGATATTTGGCCACCTCATTTATCTATCATTTTTCTCTGCCTCAATCTAACAACATTTTTTTCCCTGATGTGGCCCTTTGCGGTCGGCTGGGCTATAAGCAACATTATCTTATCTTATCCCATGAAAAAATACCTTCCTTTGAAAGAGATCATACTAGTAACACAAACCCTTATAACAAATATTTGACAGACGGGGTATTTTTTTCCGCAAAGTATATTTGACATTGCCCTAAAATATGTTGATTTCATACCTAAATGTGAATACTGCTGATAGAAGTTCACTAGAAGTACAGTATAGTACTCATCCATAGCAGAGGAAAAGTGACCGAAAATAAAGAAGATATACACAGCTGAGAAAAAAAAATATCAAAACAAAGAGAGATCAAGGAATGTGAAGAGAACTCTTTTGTTTCCTTCATGTGATGCAACAAATGTGCACAATTCTAATACTATACGCACAAAAATGTTCGTAGTAAACTTAAACGTAGAGATTCAATAGGAAAACAAACATGGGCTTTAAGCACGCTTAGTACCTGTTTCCATCTGCCTAGGCACGAGGAATTATTTTTCACCACATAACCATATATGTCTGCGATGGCTTTGAAAGCAAAAGTCAACAGAAAATTGAAAATAGAGCTCTTAAGACACCTCGTCTGCCAAGGTTCGAGGGAACGTTCCAGCACCACAGAGTCCAAGACGGTCTTAACAGTGGAATTCAATGTTAAACTGAACATGGGATTTGAAACACATCTGACTTTGTTGACACAGGCTCAGAGGTACAATTCGGAACGATCTGGTCATATTAGTCAAAGCTGAGTTTAACAGTGGAGCTCAACAGGAAAATGAGCATAACGTCTGCAGCGATGAACTACACCAAAAATGAAACTAGGCTGATTTCATTCTTTACTCTGTTGTGTACACTACCAAGGACTGGTTGGCCAGCTAAAAGAAAGTAGGGTTGAATCCATATGCCCACTATTCTTATTATGATACCTACCCTAAACCTTATTATAGTTATATTTTCGGATTCATATATTGAGTAACACAGAAAGTGTAACTTAATATGAAGCAAAACAAGCAATGAGTAAAACCAGATATATTTGTGTTAGAGAATGTGAGTGAGAGAGAGACGAAGCGAGTGAGTGAGCCTGAGATAAAATAAGAAAATGGAGTGGGAGGAGGGGAGGGATGGGTTGCAGAAGAAGGATGAATAAGACAGAAAAGATACGATCATGAAACTATTAGGTTACTTCAAAATATTTACTTCGCATCATAGTGCGTCTCTTCTTCTAATTCTACTTCTGGTGATAAACATTTTCCTATTAAAAATAAGTGTTTCCGCCGAGATCATATCCTAAATTCCTATAACCCTTAGCAACGTGTATGTTATATTGTTATTCATTGTTATATATGAGTAAACATGTGGTGCACCGTTAAGTTTATTGGAAAATGTGTCTAGTAGAAAATGTATATATAGTAGAAATATTGAAAACATGTATGGGCTATGCATGTATAAACCAACCTACTGCTCGATGGATTATATGATCGTAATAAAGAAATTAGTAAAAAATAAAAATAAAAAATTAATTAAAAAAAAGAAAGTAGGGTTGACGTCTAGATGGTCTCTCAAACGTTTCAAACGCCCCTTACGGGAAAGGAACAACCTGGTTGGAACAATCATGAAAGATTGTATGAATTCCATCTTCTGCACATCTGCCAAAAACAAACCTAACCCTTGCTTTAACCGGACTCAAATCCTAATGTAGTTTAACCTTAGCACTAGCCCCAAACCGTTCAGAAAACTTAAACAAACAAACAAACGAATCTAAACAATTTCCTGGTGTTGCTGAACTTGTACGAGTGACCTCCCAAGACCATGAAATTTGCGCTCGAAAATTGTTTCTTATTCCTACTGATATTACGATGCAGAATCGACTCATTACTCATGACTTAAATGGTCCACGTCATAATACGTCATCAAACGACGACGTTAAAGCTTTTATTACAGGATAAAACACACACACACACACACACACACACACACACACACACACACACACACACACACACACATTTCCGAAAATGAAAATAAATGGTAAGGCTGACAACAGGATAAGTCGATGGAAAAGAATTCGCCAGCCATGTCAAGTTATCCGGCTCCGACTCTATCTAGCTCTCTAATTACCCATCCATCTATAGACAGAGAGATACACAGACATGTCGGATGACCTGGTTTGCCTTATTCTATAAACGTCCTTGAGACTGGTAACTGATAACGCCGTAATTCAACTGTTACCATGCCAACTTGCTTGCCCACGGACATAACCACAAAGGAACAGTGGTATGTGGAGAAAATATCTAGTTAGCCGGAACGCTGAATCCACCGACGTGATAAGGGAATCAGTGAGACGATCAGTAATTCGAATATATTACCTCTGGCTAGCTAAGTCTCCTAAAATGAACCAAGTTACGTGGATGCGTTGTTTCATGTCAACATGTGAGTGATCCAATCTCACCGAAAAAACAGCATCAACAGTACACACATATACGAACAGTACGCACACATGCACGTACGCATGCGCGCGTGCCCACATACACACACACACACACACACACACACACACACACACACACACACACACACACACACATATCTTAGGAGATCCAAGTAAAGGTTGTTCTGTACAATTCTTAGCCACTTACAATGCTTGGGTTATTGAACAGCAGAGCTGACCACTCAGACTGTTCCACATCTTTTGATCTCCCTTGCATCCTTGAATGGATCCTCAAGCATAGGCTCAAAGATTGTCCCCTACATCTTATACTGTTTGCATAATGCTTTTAGTTTTTCAGCAACTTTTTTCCTCTCCACACTTTCATTTTGTTCCATTTTACTACCCTTCGCTGGCTGCTTCGGGGGGGCGCTGTTGGATTCTTTTTTGAACCCTTGGTGGTGAGAACACCACAGAATTATGGACTGTGGTGTGTCTCTATTTGACACAAGTGCACAAACACAATCAGCCGTGTCTCCCTGATGAGTCCGATCCAGCGGACGAAAGGCCTAGGAGCAGGCAATACAAATAGATGTGCCTTCGAGAGAGATTACGATGGTTCCCTCATGCAGCTAGCGATGGGTTTCTCATATTTATAACATATTCCCCCCATTTTCTTCATCTTCAATTTTTGTTGTTTTTGTTCTCTAAAAGTTGAAATCTTTGCCAAGTCATTACTATAATGACTGAAGAATTGTTAGCCTGCACTTGTTTTCCCCCACTACTTAATTGTTCAGCATTATATATATCTAATATATAAAGGGCAAATTGTGTCTGTGTACGCTATAGACTCAAAAACGGCTCAACCGATTGTAATGAAATTTGGAAGGTACGTCCGTTGTGACCCGAGGATGGTTTTGGGCTAATCTCTAAAAAAATAAAACCGTTAAAAAAACTGTTATAACGGTTTCAAAGACATCTTTTTCCTCTGCTTTTCTTCAAATAGCCGTTGTGACATTGCACAGGTACAGGACTACTTCTCTAAAATTAAAACCGTTATTTGGCAGTTAAACAACGTTATTTATAACAGTTAAAAACACCAAACCCTATCAAAGAAACTGTTTAAAACCCGATCTTCTTGAAATTTAGCAGGTATGTCTGTTGTGACCCGAGGATGGTTTTGGGCTAATCTTTAAAGAAATAAAACCGTTAAAAAAAAACTGTTATAACGGTTTCAAAGACATCTTTTTCCTCTGCTTTTCATCAAATGGCCGTTGTGACATTGCACAGGTACATCGAACCTAGAGGGACATCTCCCGAGTAACATAGGGTCATTAGACAGTTTCTACGACAGTTATTTATGACCGTTAACAACACGTACCCCCTAAAAACGATCAAAAATACAATCTTTTCTGATGTTGGCGGCAAAGGGAGTCCTCGGATCGCCACCAAACTTGGCATGAGTCTAGAAGGACATACTGTGAATAACATTGGGTCATTCGATAGTTTTTATGACCGTTATTTATCACCGTTAAAAAGCGTTATTTTCTAAATTTAGACCTTTCTTGATGAAATTTGGTATACAGGTGTAGTTTTAAATGCTGAACAATGATATACAACTTACACGAACCGAAACTTAAAATTGACCGTTAAAAACCGTTATTATATAAATTTAGACCGTTCTTGATGAAATTCGGTAAACAGATGCAGTTTTACACGCTGAACAATGATATACAACTTACACGAACGGAAACTTAAAAATTGACCGTTAAAAACCGTTATTATATAAATTTAGAGCGTTCCTGATGAAATTCGGTATACAGATGCAGTTTTACACGCTGAACAATGATATACAACTTACACGAACGGAAACTTAAAATTGAGCGTTAAAAACCGTTAAGATCCGTTATTTTCTAAATTTAGACCTTTCTTGATGAAATTTGGTATGCAGGTGCAGTTTTACACGCTGATCAATGATAGACAACTAATATGAACAGAAACTTAAAATTGACCGTTAAAAACCGTTAATTTCTAAATTTAGAAATGGTATCACCGTTAAAAAGCGTTATTTTCTAAATTTAGACCTTTCTTGATGAAATTTGATATACAGGTGTAGTTTTCAATGCTGAACAATGATATACAACTTACACGAACCGAAACTTAAAATTGACCGTTAAAAACCGTTATTATATAAATTTAGACCGTTCTTGATGAAATTCGGTATACAGATGCAGTTTTACACGCTGAACAATGATATACAACTTACACGAACGGAAACTTAAAAATTGACCGTTAAAAACCGTTATTATATAAATTTAGAGCGTTCCTGATGAAATTCGGTATACAAACGCAGTTTTACACGCTGAACAATGATATACAACTTACACGAACGGAAACTATAAAATTGAGCGTTAAAAACCGTTAAGATCCGTTATTTTCTAAATTTAGACCTTTCTTGATGAAATTTGGTATACAGGTGCAGTGTTACACGCTGATCAATGATAGACAACTAATATGAACAGAAACTTAAAATTGACCGTTAAAAACCGTTAATTTCTAAATTTAGAGATGGTAGTCTGCAGAGGATTTCAGAAATACACCGAAGTTATGATGCTCTGCAATACCGTCTGATTTTTGTCTGTCAACAAGAGCCATGGTCAGACATTTTCATCCCGTGGGGCAGATCTGACCGTTCCGTGTTTTACACATGGAATGTTCTACGTTGCAGCATCACGAACTGGAAGCGCAGAAACACTGACTATACTTGCGCCAAACAGGGAGACCAGAAATGTCAACCCAGAGGCCCTCCAATAGACATAATACATCGTGAAAACGCAATCTTTTCACAGAGTTGTCATGTTTGAGTTGGGTTTAACGTCCGTGCCAAAATCAAGGATATGCAGACGGCTGGTCCGTCACATTAGACTGACACCTGCGGGGCCAGGGTGGACATCGGGGTGAACTACGGTCATTTTAGCTGGAAACATTCCACATTAAAATTTCCAAGACCAAGCCGGGATTCGTAACGACGACCTTTGGATCATGAGTCCAGCGCCTTATCCACTAGGTTATGGCGGCCCCTATAGAGTTGTCATTTTGGAGCACTTCAATCGAGGAATTGAGAATGCATCGGTAAGTTCATTAAGTACAGGCATCCCTCTATCGACTGTGTATCGTATTACGAAAAAAAAATTGTGAGGTAAAATTGATTGAGAGGCAAGAAGGGTCATAGAGCAGGGTGAGGACAGCTACCCCAAGTACAGGAGACGTGAGGAGTCTGAATGAGGACATACTGGGACTGTGAAGCTTGGGCAGAGAGAAATCATCGTCACCAACCAGTGGGTTTGTCCCCTACAACCCTTACCTCCTACATTAGTTCAACTGCCACATCAATGTGGAAATATGCAGTAGCATAAAATTCATCAAGTACGTCCTGAAGTATGTCCACAAGGGCACAGACCAAGCCGTCTTCCAACTCCAAGCCACTCAGGCAGGTGAAGGAACAGCTCAACAACCTCCAGTCATTGATGAGATCCAAATGTACCAGAATGCCCGCTACGTTGGCAGCATCGAGGCGACCTGGAGACTCCTGGGATTTGACCTGCATGAGCGCCACCCCATGGTGCAGAGACCAGCTGTCCATTTGGAGAATGGACAATGGGTCTACTTCAATCCACACAACGCAGCGCAAAGAGCACAAGGCTCTCCCCCAGAAGCAACCCTTACCGCCATCTTTAGCCTATGCTCTCAAGACCCTACAGCACGAGAGCTGAAGTACGTGGAAGTCCCTGAGCACTTCACATTGATGTCCACTCAGAATATGTGGAAGAAACGACAAAGGGGCACTGCAATCCGGCGATTGTACAGTATCAGTCCTCGCCAGGGAGAGTGCTACTTCTTGAGGCTTCTACTCAACGTTATGAAAGGATCCCGTTCGTACGAGGAGCTGAAGATTGTCAACGGCTATGTCCACAACATTTTTCGAGATGCTTGCAATGCTCTTGGACTCCTAGATGATGACCGCCTTCTACAACTTGCCCTGGAGGAAGCCTCCATCTCTCAGAGACCCCGACTGCTGCGTGACTTCTGTATTATCCTGGTGGCTTTCAACCCCAGTAACCCAGGCAACCTGTGGAACCTCTTCAGAGACCATCTTGCTGAAGATTTCCTCTTCCAAGTCCGAAGAGATGTCTATTATGAAGCGCAGTACACAGATGCCATCTACAACCAAGCTCTTACTGTGATTCAGGACAAACTCTTCCTTCTTGGAGGCAAGTCTACAGAGGAGTATGGGATGCCAACAGTCACACAACAACAAACTGTGCCTCGAGAATACTACCGCGAGACCAATTACGACACTACTGCACTCCGGGCAGCAGCTGATGACCAGCTGAAGAAGCTGACAGCTGACCAGAGAGACGTGTACGACAGCTTTATGACCATGGTTGAGCAGAGTCAGGATCCCACAGCAAGCAGCAACATAATGTTCCTTGATGCTCCATGAGGGACAGGAAAGACCATCCTGAATCTTATCCTGAACAGGATCCGCTCCACAGGCAAAATAGTGCTAGCCACTGCTTCCAGTGTCATTGCCGCTACTCTTTTGCCGGGTGGGCGGACAGTAAATAGCATTTTCAAGGTCCCTCTGGATGCCGACAAGCAAGAAACGCCAACCTGCTCTGTCAAGCGTGGGTCAACGTTGGCCAAAGTCATCAAAGAGGCTGCAACCATCATAATTGATGAAGCTCCCATGACCCACAAAGCTGTCTACGAGGCCATGGACTCTACGCTGCAGGACATCACCCAAGTGCACAGGCCAATGGGAGGCATCCCAACGCTGTTCTGTGGGGACTTCAGGCAGATCCTCCCTGTCGTCCTCAATGGCACCAGAGCCAACATTGTCAACGCCTGTCTGATAGCCAGGAGGATCTGATAGAAGCAGTCTACCCGGATCTTCATGCTCACTCAGACTGGTTAGCGGAAAGGGCCATAATCTCCTCCCTGAACGAGACTGTCAACAGGCTGAACAGAAAAATCGTAGCTGACTTCCCTGGAGAGGAAACTCTGTACAGATCTGTTGACACGGCCAAGAATGATGATGAGGCAGTCCTTTATCCACAAGAACTCCTGAACTCCATTGAGATTTCTGGACTTCCACCACATGAACTGTTGCTGAAATCTGGAGTCCCTATTATCATTCTCCGCTCACTGGACCCGCCAAAGGTGATCAATGGCACCCGATGTGTCTTCACCAGACTGCACAGGAACGTTGTAGAAGCGAAAATATCATGTGGCCCCCACAAAGGTGAACCGGTGCTGCTCCCCAGAATTCCTCTGGAACCCATGGACTCACCCCTGCCATTCCAGTTCTGACGGGTTCAGTTTCCCATGAAACCAGCTTTCGCTCTGACAATCATCAAGAGCCAGGGTCCGACATTTTCATCCCTTGGGGCAGACCTGACCGTTCCGTGTTTTACACATGGGATGTTCTACGTTGCAGCATCACGAACTGGAAACGCAGAAACACTGACTATACTTGCGCCAAACAGGGAGACCAGAAATGTCAACCCAGAGGCTCTCCAACAGACATGATACATCGTGAAAATGCAGTCTTTTCACAGAGTTGTCATGTTTGAGTTGGATTTAACGTCCGTGCCCAAATCAAGGATATGCAGACGGCTGGTCCGTCACATTAGACTGACACCTGCGGGGCCAGGGTGGACATCGGGGTGAACTACGGTCATTTTAGCTGGAAACATTCCACATTAAAATTTCCAAGACCAAGCCGGGATTCGAAACCACGACCTTTGGATCATGAGTCCAGCGCCTTATCCACTAGGTTATGGCGGCCCCTACAGATTTGTCATTTTGGAGCACTTCAATCGAGGAATTGAGAATGCATCGGTAAGTTCACAAAGTACAGGCATCCCTCTATGGACTGTGTATCTATGGGAAAAAATTCGTGAGGGAAAACAGATTGAGAGGCAAGAAGGGAGTGGGCGTCCGAAGAAATTGGGTGAAGTAGATAGGAGGAGGCTGGGGCAATTGGTTCGGCATGGGAAAAACGAAACAAACCCAAGCTGAATTTTATTGTATTATCTTTTAAGTGGTGAGAGAGAGGGGTGGCCAGAAAATTATTGTACAGATATACCCGAGCGAAGCCGGGTACACCGGCTAGTATATATATATACGCGCGTGCGCACACACACACTGACCAATACCAATTTATCGTCAGATTAATTTGAAATTGCGCGTGCGCATACATACACAGGTAAAATGCATGCACGCAAGCTAACATGCTCGCCTACAGACAAACAAATTGGGTCCACAGGTACGCATGCACATACGCTTATGTTTAAACATATACGCTTATGCACCTGAGAAAGCTGAGACACTTTGAAGGCAAATGCATCTGGACACCAAATACGAATCATGATCACGAGAAGACAATACAATACAATACAGTACAATACAATGTAAAATGACATAATCCGACTAGATGTCATGCAACGTGGGGATGCCATCAAACAAAAGAGTAAGCAGACAACAATGAAAGACTACAGGACAGAATGACAGGAAAGACCCCGACGCAAGTAAAGTCATCCCCCCCCCCTTCCCCTCACCACCCCATCTCTCCAACCCATCCCACCACAGCCGCTCTCATACTCCTTGGTAACTTTGAGCATAGAGTACTCTGCGCGCTGAGAGAGAGAGAGAGAGAGAGAGAGAGAGAGAGAGAGAGAGAGAGAGAGAGAGATCTGTTTACCAATTAAAGGACTTTATCATTTATGGTGCATTGATATAAAGATGAATGGCGGTACATAATTTCATACGATTCCCTTTCTGCCCTCCAGCACAAATTAAGTCATGGTTATACAGAAGATGAAGTGGATTTACACAGGAAACAATGTGAATCAGAGACTAGGCTGTTCCCAACATCGTCTTTGTTCGTCACTTGTCTCCTTTCTCTGTATGTTTTAACAAACATGTTTCAGCCCTTTGTGTATCGCTAAGTGCTGCCAACTCACTTCGTCTGGTACTTAGCAAGATCCCAGTTCACCGTTGTTTCACCGTCGCCTGTCAAAGGCTGCATGAACGCTGCAAGTGGCCGTGCATGATGATGATAGCGTGAATTACATCAAGTGACCGAAGGTTCCCACAGACAAGGTGTTCTTTCCAGATATTCGTGTACTTAACATGCCTTTAGGCTTTCATCAACGACAACGCGGAAACTGCTGATGGAACTATCTCTTAGATGGGATCCGGAGGAGGAAAAGACGTGGGGGTGAAGTCGGTCAGCGTCCTGGCAACGTACAATAGGGACGCGTTTGGTCGTTTGTCAGCTCATGGGCATACTATTGAGAGTGTCACGTCAATAACAGCACATGGATACTGTTGATAAGACCAAATCCGTGTTTTCAATAAGAAATCAAATTATCAATCAGCTTATTAAGGAGGAAAAGAAAGGGGGAACTGGGGATATGAGAGCGGGATGCGGTAGGAGTGGGGGGTTAGAGATGGTGCCGAGGAAAGATTTTATTTGCGTGACCTAGATAGCCATCCTGATTAAAGATGCATGTGGACTTTACATGGAAAAATGCCACATTAGAGATTAGGTTTGTTAAATTTTGCTTTTCACACACACACACACACACACACACACACCACACACACACACACACACACACACACACAAATTTCCAGTTAGAAAAGACATCAAAGTCTGGCCCAGTTTAACAGATTTAAGTTTATGGGGAAGAACTACAGGGCTGAGAAGTAATCCTTTTCCAGTGAGAGTTAAGTAAATTTGATTGATCCTCAAAGGTGGGGGTCAGCAAATCCAGCAAGCAATTGCGGTTCCGCAATTTGAAGAGCTCATCAGGCTTAGTACTGGATCCTGGCTACCTACTGAGGGTTGATTGGTGATACCAACGTCCTATCAGACAGAGGTCTTTAACAACAAGATATCCTAAACTGTAGCCTGTATTTTTGGTGGCGAGATGACTGGTAGCTGGCAGAGACTAGGGTTGGTTCCGGAGGGGTTTGTCCAGCTGTGTCGTAGTTGTTTTCCCGGACCGGAGTCTGATTCCTCTTCTGTCTTCCTGCTGAACTGGTGACCAGCACTTGGTTCTGGTTCCGTGGTTGTGTGGCTGATGAGCCGACACTAAACGTTGATAATCTTTGCCTGCTCCCCCTTCAAGACCTATCTTAAGAGCTCTCGGGCGGCCTTGTTCATGCTCGAGCAGCGATAATCGTGTGCCACTCGCGGCCGCCTCAAAGAGGGTGCAGGACGGACGTCCTTCGAGCACTGCGTGGTTTCCTTCCTGTGGTCATCACTGACTACGGTCAAGAGGGCAAAATTCCAACCCAGTTCCCAGGGGATAGTGCCCACCATGTCAACCCAAAGCTTAGTTTTACCAGGCCGCGGTTATTGCTGTCAGGCAGCGCTCTATCATCGACCCGTCCCACATCTCCAACAGCTGTCCTCTGGCGACACAGACTAGACCCGCCGTCACCCTCAGCGGCTTAAGGAATCCGCGCCGCCCTAAGTCAATGTCTCAACTCGACACCCTTCAAGAGAGACCTGCCACCTCTCCCTCGGCGCCCGCTGCTATGCCACTTCACAGCGAACGAAAGGGGAGCTCTCCAACATCGAGTAGATTCTCCTGCTTGTGAAAACAGTCTCTTAAAAATCATACAAGTGCATTAGGTTAAGCAGAAAGAAGGACTTCAAATAAAATGGTAGACTAACATTAAAACCTGGGCCTAGATGACCTCCTCCTCCTTCTCTCTCTCTCTCTCCTCTCTCTCTCTCTCTCTCTCTCTCTCTCTCTCTGTGAGAGAGAGAGAGAGAGAGAGACAGACAGACAGACAGACAGACAGAGACAGAGTGAGAGAGAGAGATGGTTTACGAGAAATGAACATGCACGCACGCACGCACGCACTCATGCATGCACACACAAACACATACGCACTGTGTGTATGTGTATGTGCGAGCATGTGCGCGCGCGTGCGTGAGTGTGCCTGCGCGAGCGTGTGCGTGCGTATGCATGCGCGCGCGCGCGCGGGGTGCGTGCGTGCGTGCGTGCGTGCGTGTGTGTGTGTGTGTGTGTGTGCATGGTTTGCGAGAAATGAACATATATTGTGTATAGAAGTAGGCGCGAGCATACTAACAGTCCAATCGGCTATTAAACGCGAATCGTGCACGTACGATCGGCACATGTTCGCCAGCGCCCAATCTAGAAGAGAAGGGTATGGAGGGAGGGATAGAGCAGAATTTGTGGGGGTGGGGGGAAGGGCTGACGGAGGAGGGGAGGGGGAGGAGGACGGCGACAGAGACAGCGAATGGGACTGTCTCTACCTCATCACTGTCGTCTGCTGGTACATCCTTCGTCTATCTCTCCGTTAACGGTGTTCTGATCAACAGGACATCCTCGCCGACAGACCTCCCCATTTGTGTAATAAAGCGGCCAGCGAATCGAGACCAGCCAGGAAGAATATTTGGTCGAAAAATCAATAGTTTTGAACGTTTTCAATTTTGCGTTTTGTATGTAAATCCTTTTTTCCCCAATTCCTTTTTAATACACCTAAACGAACCTGTGACCCACGTGGGGTACCACCCTAAATACCCCCGCCTCAAAGGTCATGGTTTCACTCATATCTGAACTGCGCAAAAACCACTGAATCCCTTTTTAACCAAACTTTGTCATAGGATGGAATGTGGCATAGGAACCAACCTCTGCATTTTGAAGCGTATCTCTAGTAGTGCGGGTCCAGATCTTGGGTCGTTCAATATCACTTCCTAGTTTGACCTGCTTACAAGAAAAATATTACAGAACTTTCTACTGATATTGTGTAACCAGGAAAATGAAAGGATTCAGATCAGTTTAAAAGATTACACATGCAAATTAACGTAACATGCGCTCCAACTGAGCAGTGAACTGCCACTTTGTGTACAATCATGATGACGCAACTTCCTTTTGTCTTTAGAGAGGACTGCTCAATATTGTCGGAGATCTGCGCTCTCCCTTCTAGTTTATTTGAACACCATCTTCCCCACCCCTCACCACACCCTTAACTTTTGTATTCTAAATACAAGACAAGACGTCGGGAAATTCCTGGCCACCAGCCAATTACTGTGTAAAATAATTATTCTTCTCCATGTAGACGTCGATGGCTATCAGTTTTTCTTTGCTATTGAGAAAAGTGACTCTATGGCCCTGTTCCTGCCATTTCACTATTTTTTCAATGTTGACGTGCTTTACCCTGATGTCTTCTATAGCCTCTGTGCGGTAGGACGGTAAATGTATGTCCGCAATCACTTTACTGACAAACTTATCATTGTTTCGCTTCAAAGCACAAAAAATGCGTCAAACATGAAAAAATGAAATGGGTTTAAAAAAAAAACAACTTGGCACCGTTATTCACATCAAAGGCCCAAACCCAAGCATATACGGTTAGGCTTGGCAATTTCATTAAGTATGTCACAAGAAGACACGTCCTAAATGTTTCCTCTAATTGATCATTGAATAGTATGTCATGACCGATTTACTGATGACACGTCACAACTGTTCCTTCTGATTTCTAGTCATGGAATGAAGTCGAGACTATCCTCTCTAACTGATCACGACTGTTCCGTTTCATTTGCAGCCAGGGAACGAAGTTACCACTACTCCCTCTATCACCAAAGGGTAAGTCACAGCCTGTTCTTCTGATTTATCACCAGACCGCAACATTATTACCACTCACTGCAGACAATTTATCAAATGAGAATAGGTCACTACAATTCTAATTTATTATCAGTGGATGATTTATGACAATTTGTTCCAATTCATCACAAAGAATAAAGTCATAGCAATTACCTTTACTTCATCACCAGCGGAGGAACTTACCACTCTTTCAGTTTATCACCAACGGATGAAGACTGGTCATTCCTTTCAATAAACTACCTCAAGATTAGACCTTGACAAAAACTAACATGAATTTATCGCTACAGGAAGAAATCATGACCATTCTCTCCAATCAATCACTACAGCTTAATGCCATAGCCATTCCCTCCAGTCTATCACTGCAGTTTGATGTCATAGCCATACCCTACTGTTTATCACTACAAGATGAATCATGACCACACAAAGGCATACCATATCGTCCAGCTTATCATCGTTGATAAGTCACAATTATTCCCTCTAATTGATCACCACAAGATGAAGCTATGGCCAATCCCTCCAGTTCATCACCACATGTTGAAGTTATGACCATTCCCTCTGACTTATCACCACAAGATAATAATCGTGATCGTTCCCCCTAGCATGTCACCAAAGGGTAAGTGATAACTACTCTCTCCAACTGATCACCACAGAAGGAAGTCATGGTCAATCCCTTTAATTTATCATCACACGATGAAGTAATGATCAAGCATTGCCTTTACCTTATCACCAGAATATGAAGTCATGACATTCCTTCAAATTTACTATCCGTGGACCTTTCCCTATTGTTCATTACTGATGGATAGACATCCCAGTTACCACTAGAAACATATGACGGTCAGTGAGGATGTACAAAGTTGAGAGGATCAGTGATTTGAAAACATGGGAAAAGACAAGGGAACACAAACAAGAAAGCAAAAGCAAAAAAGGCCAGAAATCAGAAGACCCATAAAACAGGAAAATTCTTGTGCAGAGTGTTCAGTAGCAGGCGATGGCACTTGTAATTACAGCAGCCCCAGCATGGGGGCGATGGTACAATACAAACTGTCTCCCCGGTATAATATGTCCATGTCTACTACATTTGTGACTGCACGGTTTGGTGTCGCGTCTTCCCGTCACTTGTATTGCATGATTTAAGTGTACAAAGAGAAGCAGAGAAGATCAGTGGGTGAAAAACGGCACGTGCCTAAACACATCCCCAGGGGAGTACATGTAGACCTACCCTCCAACAACCCCCCCCCCCCCCCTCCCCCTTCCCCATCCTCTTTGTTCTACAATCAGTCCCCTCGTTTAAAATTCTGTGTGTCCCAAGCCTAAGAATATATATATATATATATATATCAAGCCACCTTGCACTTGAATTTGAGGAGGGAGGGGAGGGAATGGAGGGGAAGGAAGGGGGATTCTGGACCACATCCAGAACTGGCCCCAATCCTGTGCCAAACGAATCCCCAGTGACCGATTTAGGGAATGGTCCCAAAACACTGCACAGAGAAAATGCAAGCACAAATCCCTCCGCACTATGTGACAGGGAGGTGGAGATGGGTATCTCCCTATTCACTCTATGGTTTTCTGTATCATGCCCCGAATCACTCATCAGGAAGTGGTTTGGGAACAGAGTGAGGGGAGGGTCTCGGCTCTGGTCCAGAATCACTTCCCTCTCCACTTCAGGTACAATGTGCTTTGATTAACATGCTTCGTCGTTGAGGACACTTTGAGAATGTTGAAGGAGGAGAGTGATTTTGGAACAAGAAGGTTGGGACAAGAAGGTTGGGACACTGATTTGGATTTATCCCCTGGAGAGCGAATTTTGGCAGATGACTGTTCGTACCATCCGGGGGGGGGGGGGGGGTATAACAATACGTTATACAGGATTGACAGTTTGTAGGGCGGTGATATAAACTTGAACCCCCCCCCCCACACACACACACACACACACACACATAATTTTTTTGTCTTTTATCTTCCTACATTGAAAATTTGACTCCAATTCGTGACCGTAGACCAATGCACATGACCACTCATCTCAAGCCTATAATACAAATTCTGTCGTTCGAACACCTGAATATTTTTCCTCTCTCTCTATCTCCTTTTCCTTTCTTGCCTTCCCCCTTTTATTTTTCAAATTTTCGGGCCTGTTTCGGCAAAACTGATCTCGAAAAAAGTGAAATTGCCGATTAGATTTTCTTTGAAGGTTCAAAATGATGTCGTCAATATCACGTATCAGTTTGTACATTTATTTAATAAATATGGCCAGATATCTGTTCTGTTCCTTTAATTTTCTTTCACAACCAAAACAAGGTCACAGAACAACGATTGCAGCCGACAGCACGGCTGTAACTCGATCAGATCTAGAACAAGACAGTACCGCTGTCGAATGAACAAACTCGCTCCGTCGTCAAAAAGTTCTGTTTTGTTTGTAATGTCATCTGTCCCTTTGTATCCTTTTCTTCTGTATCCTTCTATGAATTTTTTGCTTGCAGTCTATTTTTCTCCTGTCCCTTGCTTCTTATTAATTTGTCCATTTTTGTTCACTGTTTCATGTTTTCGAGTACACATTTTACCCAACAGATCTGCGGTTATGAAAAAATCTATGGATGAAAAAAATATATACCCATGATAGAGTAGTGACCTAGTAAAAACCCAAACGAGCCTGGAAACGGAAGAATCCCAGGTTGGTAGATTGCGTTCTCCCACTGTTTTCCACCTGATCTTAATAGTGACAGGTTGACTATTAGTCTTTTGTGAGTCAGTCCACCAGCTCCTCGCGCGCATTATTACATTCCACACACACACACAACACACACACACACACACACACACACACACACACACACACACACACCACGCCCGCACGCACACACACAAAAGCACACGCGCGCGCACGCACGCACGTACACAGGGAGGAAGAGAGAGAGAAACTGAGAATGAGAGACAGACAGAGAGAAGGAGATAGAAACAGAGAGAGGGAGAGAGAGGGGGGAGGGAGGGAGGGAGTTATTCCTGCCAAATTCCTGGGGGACACAGAGAGAGAGAGAGAAGGAGAGAGAGAGAGAGAGAGAGAGAGAAGAGAGAGAGAGAGAGAGAGAGAGAGAGAGAGAGAGAGAGACTTGCGTGCGCTCCAATAAATCACACGCTCAGATCATATGTAAACCACAAGTAGATGACCACAGAAAGACAACAGGTGACCCCTCACTACAGCTGCTCGCTTCCCCATGGGAGAGACTTCATAGAGATAAATTTGTCGTGACAACAGACTTTTTTAAAACACAAAAGAAACAGATGAATGATATAAAATGGACAAAAAATAAATCAAATAAAACATATATCAAGAAAGAAGGGACAAAAGAGTGAATGCAAACAAAGACATAAGTCAAACAAATAAATAAATGAGGTGTAACACAGACGCAAGAAGAAATAAACCAACTTTCAACATGTGTCATATTCAAGAGGAACTTTCAGTCTTGTTAGCAGTATCCTACGCAATCCATTACACGGCCGTGTGTGTGTGTGCGTGCGTGCGTACGTGCATTTGTGTGTGTGTGTGTGTGTGTGTGTGTGTGTGTGTGTGTGTGTGTGTGTTGTGTGTGTCTGTCTGTCTGTCTGTCTGTCTGTCTGCGTTTATGGGTCTCTGTATTTGAGAAAGTGAATGAAAGTGTGTGTATGTGTTTGTGTTATGTGTGGGGGCGGGAGGGGTGGCTGGCTGGGTGGGAGTGTGTATTTTAGTATGAGTGTGTTGTTGCTGTTGTTGTTGATCTTCCGTGCCACTCCGCTGGCATTGCTCCTATACCGCTCATTCCAGCTCCCCATCCACGGCCCCGGCACCGGCAGTCCACGAGGACCAGTCATTGTCATTCTGTCATGAGGCAGCCCACCAGGAGAGACACAACACCGCTGCCGAGTCACTTCGGTGATGTTCAGTGTTGCCTGTTCTGATCTTACATACGCAGGATGTCACCTATTAACTCCAATACTGACGACAATAATCGCTTAGTCGCGGAGCCAGCGTGCTTTAGCTCTCCCTCCGGAGGGCGCAACGACGTCCGTCCAACGACAGTTCTCCAGAATTTAGCAATGCTGGTGACCCCGATAGAATCCCACAAACGGTAGAGACGTAGAGAGGAAATGAATATTAGGTCATTGTGACAGCAAGGCATAAAGGACCATAGAATCTGAGACATTCTTAATGCTGATCGATGAGGAAGAAGATGATGAAGATGGAGCTACGAATTTCCTTTCTGGTTTGAGACTACATGACAGGGCTCTATACACGTCAACATGGCCCGGGAGTTAGAGACACCTACGGTGTTGGTCATTAAATCTGAGCAGCACTCTAGGAGACGCGTCAGTTAAGTGGATGAAATTCGGCTGTGTGATCCCAGTCTTCCCATTTCAGCCTACAGCAAACTCAACTCTGGGCAGGTGTCAGTCGAGGCAGAAAACTCCCACAAATGACTCTGATGGGAATCGAATCCTTGACCTCCCAGCGTGTGTGTGTGTGTGTGTGTGTGTGTGTGTGTGTGTGTGTGTAAAAGGGAGTGGGTGGGAACAGAGGTTCCATTTCAGACGCAAAGAGGATGGGCGTGGAGGGAGTGGATGGTGGGCGTGATGGTGATAGTAAGAGAGAGAGAGAGAGAGAGAGAGAGAGAGAGAGAGAGAGAGAGAGAGAGAGAGAGAGAGAGAGAGAGACATACATACATACATACATACATACATGCATACATACATACATACATACGAACGTGCGTGCGTGCGTGCGTGCGTGCGTGCGTGCGTGCGTGCATCCATGCATGCATGCATGCATGCATACATACATACATACATACATACATACATACATACATACATACATACGTGACCTTATGATATATTTATTTCGTTTCCTCCACGCGAAATCTCAAGTAGCGGGGCGTGGGACGGAGTGTGCGGTGGTGGGGTAAAAGAGTCCGAGAGACTGTGTGTTTGTGTGAGAGAGAGAGAGAGAGAGAGAGAGAGAGAGAGAGAGAGAGAGAGAGAGAGAGAGAGAGAGAGAGAGGAGAGAGAGAGACAAGACAAGACAAAATTCTTTATTTACGAGGATAATAGATAAGCACTGACGTGCTTTTTTACATCCAGTCCTCGCCCTGAGTAGGGACTACAACATGCAGTGAAATCAATTAATGTAAGAAAGCAAAGAAGCAAGCAAAGCGGTCATGTAATCATAGAGGAACATCAAATGAAAATAGAAGAGAAATGAAAACAAAACAAAAAATAAGAATAATAATAAACAAAACAAACAAAATAATAATAATAAAAGAATAAAATAAAAATAAAAATGAGAATAACAATAATGAAGAGGAAGGAGAGAGTGGGAGTAGGGAGTGAGGTGGGCTGGGGGAACATATGTAAATGTACTACAACGTACAAGATTGGCATGTATGAAAACAGACAGTGAAGTGAATATGACAAAGTGCGCACATATTTTTGAACACACACATACACGCACGCTCGCACGCAGAGAGAGAGAGAGAGAGAGAGAGAGAGAGAGAGAGAGAGAGAGAGGCAGAGCAAGGCACAACATGTAATCATTTTTCGCAAGGCATGAAAATACGTAGAAGGTATTAAGCAAAGTGAGATGAAATTGGGGGGGGGGGGGGGGGGGGGGGAGAAGAGAGAGAGAGAGAGAGAGAGAGAGAGAGAGAGAGAGATGGAAGGGAGAGGGGGAACAGCATGAAATGTAACGATTTGAAATGGAAATGTACTAAAACGTACAACAATTAGCATGTATAAAATCAGACAGTAAAAAAGAATATGACAAAGTATGTACGGAATTCGGAACATACACACGCACGCACGCACAGACAGAGAGAGAAAGAGAGAGAGGGAGAGAGAGAGAGACAGAGAGAGAGAGAGAGAGAGACAGACAGACAGACAGACAGAGAGAGAGAGAGAGAGAGAGAGAGAGAGTGAAAAAAGGGCACAACATATAATCATTTTTCATAAGATTATATCCATATGCACACATATATATACCCACACACACATACACATACATGCACATACATATATATACATATATATATATATATATATATATATATATATATATATATACATACACATACACACATATACACACATGCACACGCACATACATATACATGCGCACACGTACACATACATATACACACATACACACACATACATACATACATACAAACATACTACATACATACACACACACACACATTGGTGATATATATATATATGTATGTATACATATATACATATATATACATACACATACACATACATACACATATACATATATATATAAATACTTGATACATGATAAAAAGAAGAAAAAAATAGAAAAGACAAATTGGTTAAGTACATGAAAATGGGATGATTTATGCTTTTGAGATCACTTGTTGGTATTACTTATGGTTTTTTTTTTTTTTTTTTTTTTTTTTTTTTTTTTACCGCAGAAGATGGGTAAGGTAAGTGTTTTTGAAAGTTGTGGTACAATGGATTTGTTTGATGGATTCTGGAAGGGAGTTCCACAAAGAGGTTCCCGAGTACGTTAGACTTGATTTAAATAGGTCAATTCTGGGGATTGGGATATGGAGTTTGTGGGAGTTTCTCGACGAGACTTTTGAGAATCGGCTCATTAAAGTTGTTGGAGCATTCCCGGTCAGAATCTTGTGCATCATTAGCCCTTTGTTGTATTTGAGTCTCTGGCTGAATGGAAGAATGTGAAGATGTTTATAATCAGAGCTTTCGAGGCTAGTTTTCTTCAGAAGGATTAATTTGAGCGCTCGTTTATGTAGGCTGAACAATGGTTTTAGTGTGTTTGCACTTGCAGAATCCCATGTAGTCGATGCATAATCAACATAAGACTGAATATGAGCATAGAAAAAAAGTTTTCGTGAATGAAGGTCAAGAAAGTGTTTGATTTTGGTGAGCTGATAGACTTTCTGGGAGAGCTTTTTGCATAGTAACGTTATGTGGGGATTCCAGCTGAGACTATTGTCAATTATTAGTCCTAATACTTTATGATGAGTGACTTGTTCCACAAGTACATTATTGAGGTGTATAGGAGGGAAATCATTGGTGAGCTTTTGTCTTTTTTGCCTAGTTGTAATGTACATCAGTTTTGTTTTTTGAGGGTGAAGTGACATGTGATTTAGTTCGGTCCATTTTACAAGGTCATTGGTACTCTCTTGCAAATGTTTAGAAAGACTGGAAGGATCATTATGGCTGGTGTGAATTGTGGTGTCATCTGCAAAGAGGTCGCATGCAGATCTCACATGTAGGGGTAGGTCATTAATGTAGATTGAGAAGAGTAGCGGGCCTAAAATGGAGCCTTGTGGAACGCCATACTTAAGAGTTGTTATAGAAGAGACAGTCGTCCCGATAAGACGCATTGTTGTCGTTTTGTGATGTATGATTTTAGAAGGATAAGGGCGGATTTTGAAAGACCGTATACCTCCAGTTTTCGAATAAGGAGATTGTGGTCAATGACATCGAATGCTTTTTTAAAATCAACGAATAAGACACCACAATATCTGTTGTTATTAATATTATTAAGCCACACATCTACAAGATTGATTAATGCAGAATGGCAGGAATGTTTCTGTCTGAAACCAGACTGTCCGGGATGGAGCAAATCGCACTTGTTGAAGTGATGAAGGATGTGTTTATTTAAATGCTTTTCTAGAGGTTTCGAAAGGATAGATAAGATTGATATCGGTCTGTAGTTTGAAGGATCAGTATTATCACCAGATTTGTGAATGGGTATAACTTTTGCTTTTTTGAACGCATTAGGAAAATAGCTTTTATCTATGCACAGATTAAAGATATACGTTAACGTGTCAGTTATAACTGGAGCCGAGAGTTTCAGAATTTTGCCATCTATGCCATCTAGTCCACGTGTTCCTGACTGTTTGAGATGAAGTAGGTACTGATACACCTCGTGCACAGTTATGAGTGGAATGTGTAGTTCAGACGTGATTTTTTTGTCGTGACAAAATTGATGGAGTTCTTTAAGTTCATTAGAGCTTGAATGATCAGTAGTAACAACTGTATCTGGAATGGTAGAGAAGTGAGTGTTAAGTTGTTCAGCAGAAATACCTTTGATAACAGTTGATTTTGAAGAAGAACTGTTATTGCTAAGCTGGTTTATTGCTTGCCAAACCAGTTTTGGATTTTGTTTGGAAGTTAATAACTCGCGATAGTATTTTGTTTTTTCCCTGCGCTTCTGAGAGTTTATTGCATTTCTTAGTGATCTTGATTCTCCTTCATAGCCATGTTCTTTCAAAAGGTCTCTAAGGTAGCATGCCTCCTGTAATTCTTTCGTGTACCACGGTGGTTTGGGAATATGCTTTACTCTGATTGTTTTTAACGGAGCATGTCTGTTATAGACTTCTGTAAAAATTTTGATCCAAAAGTCAATCGCTGAATCTGGATCAGCAATATTGTATACTGTATTAAGTTCTGAGTTCATTAAATCAAGCAAAAAGTTTTGTTCGTTAAATTTTGAGAAGCAACGATAGGTTATGGTTTTGTGGCCTGGTTTTGGGATTTTCACTCCATGTTTAGACCATGTAACACACACTGGGTAATGATCACTAGAAGAGAAGACTGGTACACAAGCTTCTAGTATGTTATTTTCATTTGAGACATAGATATGGTCAATGATTGTCTTTGAAGTTGGTGTGACTCTGGTGGGTGTTTTGATAATCTGATGTAAATTTAACACACTTATCGTTTGGCTCCATTGGCTGTTTGATTTCAAAAGATCTACATTGAAGTCACCGAGTAAAACAATCTCTTTACATTCTAATGAAACTGCGTCCATCATAGTAACAAATTTATCAGTCCAGCTGACTCTTTCTGCTGGGTTCCGATAGCAAAACCCGATTAAAATGGATCGTGATTTGTTCAGTGTGATTTGTATCCACACTGCTTCTATGTCATGCTGTTCTAGGTGGGAAAGTCTCTTGAAGTTGAGAGATTCACTGACATACACTAGAAGACCTGTCTCTTTGTCTTTAGTAGCGTCTTTTCGAACGATATTATAACCTGGGACTGATACATCTTTATCACTAATGTAGGTATTTAGTCTTGATTCGGAGAGACCCAGAACATGGAATGGCTTTTGGTGGTTCGATATCAGGGTCGAGATATCAGAGATCTTACTGACTGCACTATTGATATTTAAATGGCAAATTCTCAGTCCATCTCTCGATGGCCATGAGCTCTGGTTTGTGGTCATATGTCCTGAGTGCACAAGTAAAAGGAAAAACAAAAAGAAAGGGGAAGAAAGGACACGTACAAAAAAAAAAGTAAAATAAATGATGAAAACAACAACAACAACAAAAAAAAAAAAAAGAAAAGAAAAACCAATCAAACAAACTGGTAGATTAGATACCACAGCAGTGGTTCGGAAATAGGTGACTGAGAATGCACTTACAATTTAATGTGCACACAACTAATTGCTGTCAGGTTGTACAGGACGAAGTACTGCAAGACTAAAAAGCACAATTCCTGTATGTTGCACGCACAGAATCACCAACTCATATGTATCTGAACACACATATATATGCTGATAATCAGATAGAATTGTCTATAGGTCCAAGTCTGTTTGGCACAAATGCGTTGCACTTATGGAGCGCTCTCCGATCAGTCACATCCACCGAACGCAGGTATAAGAAAGGTTTTTTTTTTGTTTTGTTTTTTTATAAACACAAATTTAGTCTAACATTCAGTGAAGTCACATATGATTCATGAGCCACACAGTTCAGTCATTTCTGAAGCATGGGGCGAAATGCCTTTAGCAACACGAGTGGTCTCGATAGTAAATGAGTAGAACACAAAATGTTTCAGCACAGCCTACGGTGATCACTATCAACAATAGATGCCGATGTGAAAAGATAGTTATTATTGCTAAGAACATAATGACACGCACAAGTAGTATCCGAGGATTAGTTCTCAGTCTGGCAAGGAAGGATGAAAGTCACACACACACACACACACACACACACACACACACACACACACACACACACACACACACACACACTTACATCAAGGACCTGTACGTATAACACACGTTTAGTTCCTCAAGTTTTTTTTTGTTTTTTGTTTGTTTGTTTGTTTGTTTGTTTTTGGGGGCAGTGGGTGTGGAAGGGACGATTCTTACAAGACAGTCTTTACACTGAAGAAAGGCCACAGGCTGCCTGTAGCAGTCGCACTGCTTCAGCAATGGCCTGTAGAGGATTAGCGGGGGTGGAGGGAGGCACTGTGGCGGGAACAGCGGTGCCGTACGTGGGCAGTGGTTGGTGACCGGTGCTCTGCGCGTTGGCGTTAGTCACTGAAGTACTGACAGGGCCGGCCATCGGAATCTGAGAAGCTGGGGTTCTCAACAGGGGGGCGCGGCCTGTGTTGTACTGCTTAGGCGTGACCGCTGAAGTGTAGCGCTGGGATGGTTGAGCAGCGCTGGCCGGAACATGGGGCTGATGGTGTGTTGGTGTGTGTGTTGTATTGACATCTGTGGCTTGCAGCAGGGCGGAGTCGTGCGTAGACGAGGCACTAGCACAGTATTTGATGTTCCATGCTAGTTTTAGCAAACCTTTGTGGCTGATGTCTAGGGGAGATTTGTACATGTCTTTCCTGGGGGCACCACTCCTAGCAAGAAAGGAATCTTTGTTGTCTACGAATACTGCAGACAGTTCCCTGCATGCTGTCTGAAGCTTTAGGTTGGATTGAACAATGGCTGGATTCATTAAATGTCTACCACATGCGGGGATGATGGAAGAGGCCACGACTGTTGCACTGGGGAAGGTCGTTTGACATGAGTAAAGGAGAGCCCTCCATTGTTGTGTTGTAATCTCTTCCCCTTTACAGTCGTTGATTCCTACATGCAAAACAACTCTATCCATATGGGTATTGGGTGGACGGGATTCAAGCCAGTGTTGTATGTCAGAGACCCTGAGACCGGACACACTGATTTTCTGAACTGATTTGAAGCTACCTGTGTTCATTTTGTGTGCATCCATGTTATGTATTGTGGAATCTCCTATAATCAAACAGTCCGTCTGTTCTTCCAATGATGTTTGTTGGAGACAATGGGGTGGGCTGGGAGTAGCTCTTTGCCTTTTGGAGACATGGACAGGAATGGTCTGATGATCAGGTGATGATGGTGATGGATCAAAACGATTTATGACTGGGATGGAGTAGACAGGAGCACTGTCTAACCTGGGAGGGGCGGGACTGGCATGGAGACTGGTGTCAGCTAGATCAGAAGAAGGGAGGTGGGAATGGGTGGGAGAGAGGCTGGGTGCAGAGAGTGTTTTTACTTGGACGGAGGTGGGACTGGGTTGACCGCTGGGTGGTTGGGTAGGGGTGGAGGGCTGGTGGGTCTTAGACAGGTCAGGTGATCTGTGCATCTGTGATGTTGTCGTCGCTTGATGCAGACTGGTCCTCTTCAAAGCAGTGGAAAAAAGAATAGGGGCAGTGGACATGGCAGGTTCACAGGCAGGTTTCAGTGGGGGGTACTCATGAGAAGAACTGGTGGCAAGCCGCTTCTTGAGATCTGTAATAATTCTTTTATGCTCGCCAACATCTGATTTCAATTTGTGATTTTCATTTTCTAATGTTTTAACTTTAGTAGACAGTGATTTGCATAGATCTTCAAGGGACTCTAATTTCTCTTTGGCAAAGCTTTTGAGTTCATTTTTTATCTGTTCTTTTAAATCTAGAATATGGCTTTGAACAATATTTTCTGCATCTGACAAACGGTGTGTGTTGTAGTCCACATTCTCCTGTAGGGTTTGCAGTGACCTGATGATCTTTGGTGATGTGGTCACTTTGACAGGGTGGCGAATGAATCTGTTTGACGATCTTCGTCGATGGGCTCGTTTGACACTGCGGTGGTCTATGTCTGGTCGTAGGTCTGCCGGTTTTTTGACATTTGTGTGGTGATCTAGTTCAGTGGACTCATCTTCGGATATTCTGGGCATTGGACTGGTACACGTATGACTGTCTTCCAGATCAGGGAAGGGTAAAGCTAGGATCCTTTCATGAAAAGTTTTGTCAATGTCACCTGCTAAGTCACTGGCTGAAAGATGACCTACTATTGGGCTAATTTGGTCAATTTCTTCAACACCAAACGTAGGACAGCCGGCACCTTGCAATAACACTGTTCCCTCAACATCATCACCACTCCTAACATACAGCGTGATAACGATTATCTGACGCCCCTGAACTAATAATCTTATAACAGTTTTGGCAAAGTTAGATGGTAGTGGGGGGCACAGATTAATTGGGGAAGTCTCACTGATGCTGATGGCACATTCGCCAAAGTCCCTTGACTCTACGTTGACTGAAAATTCACTGGGTAGATTGTCAGGGTGGTATCTGTGTATGAGGCATTGTCTCCATGTGGCCAGTTCACGTCTGCTGCAGTGGAATTTTTTTTGTAGTGGATCAGCTGTGTCACGGAGTGTGCCTCTATGAGGGGTGTCCTTGGATACTGTTGCAGGCCCCGTGAAGTCGGAGCCTGCAGTGGGCGTGTCGCACATGGTTGTTTACATGGTCATACGACACTAGAAACAAAAACAATAATAGAGAGTATCACTCAGTCAGTCTCTTCATGCGGCAGCACAGTCTTGCCATGCGGCAGCACAGTCTAGAGTCTCTTCATGCGGCAGCACAGTCTTGCCATGCGGCAGCACAGTCTTGCCGGTCAGCTACATAGTACAAAGCATTTCCAGCTGTGCGCTGGCCTCCTTCCTACCTTCTGCGCGTTACATGCTGTTGGCTTGCTGGCTCGCGCTGCGTGGTCCGTGTCGGCAGATAAAGAGGGAACCACACACAATCACAAACAAATAGACTAGAATATTTCACTTTGTGCGCTCAGTAGAAGCACCACGCTTTCAGAGGTGTAAGTACTGAACTAAAAGAATCATTGCGTGTAAAAATTGAAGCACTCCATTCCGTGAATCACATAGAATATCCGAATATTCAGGACAGTGATGTGAAGCGTGTCTGTCGGTCACAAGCGCGCGCCAGAGAGAGAGAGAGAGACAGACAGACAGACAGACAGAGAGAGAGAGAGACAGACAGACAGACAGACAGAGAGAGAGAGAGAGACAGACAGACAGACAGAGAGAGAGAGAGAGAGAGACAGACAGACAGACAGACAGAGAGAGAGAGACAGACAGACAGACAGACAGAGACAGACAGAGAGAGAGACAGACAGACAGAGAGAGAGAGACAGACAGACAGACAGAGAGAGAGAGAGAGAGACAGACAGACAGACAGACAGAGAGAGAGAGAGAGAGACAGACAGACAGACAGACAGACAGAGAGAGAGACAGACAGACAGACAGAGACAGACAGACAGACAGAGACAGACAGACAGGCAGACAGACAAAGAGACAGACGAAAGAAGAAAAATAAAGAGAATACACAAAAACAACTGGATTAATGTTCGCCTCCATATGAATACAAAAAACATTTTTTTTAAATAGTTCCAGCATCTGTGAAGCCGTGCGTTACAGTGGCCCGTCCTTATGAAGTAGGAAATAACTGAATGAATGATGACTAAACAATTACTGAGTCACTTTTAGTCAATTAAGCGAATAAAAGAATAAATCTCAAGCACAGTGAGCATGCGAACGCCTTTGCTCCATCAAGATGTAAATTAGGAAAGAAAACAAAAATCATACGAGTTTATTTAAAATGTTTCCAAATTAAAACGTAATTTGACAGATCTGAAACCAGCTTAGCTTATTACTGTATGTCTATTTTTTAAATGTTCCAGCACTTGTTGCGTTTTTCTGTTGTTGTTTGTTTGTTTTGGAGGATGCATACCGTTATTATCCGGTCAGCCTGACATGTTGACGTTGCTGTTGTTAGAAGTGTCGGTTCGCAGAGCTGTAACTGGATACGTATAGCCCATCTGGCCGTGAAATTGATTGTTTACTGGCTGTGCAGCACCTGGGGCCACTTTCCTGTTATGAAACACTGCCGTCGCCTACTCTGTCTTGGCTTGTTTTGTTTTTTTTTTCATCATAACTACCATCAACATCATCATCGTCGTAGTTGGCGTTGTCGCCGTCATCATCGATTGGTTCTATTTTACCAAGGGCACTTTTTTTTTTTTATCAAGCAGAGATATGAACAATAGGCTTCGCCTCAAATCTCAATCCTTGATTTTTTTTTCTTCTTTTTTTAAGTTTTGACTTCAGTCTACCAACCTCTGTGATATTTCTACATGGATTTGTGATAATAACCCCCACCCCACCCAATGAGATAGAATACATAATACAAAAATGAATAAAATGAAATAAAGTACAATAAACAAATAGATAAAATCAGTACAACGTGTTCCATTTTACCAGGTTACCCCCAAGAATCCCAAGTCTTGTGGCCAGAGCAGGCCGAACAGTACACAAACCTTGAAGAAGGATGCCACCCTTAGTAATTATCACCACCAGAAACAGAAAAAGATCATCAGCAACAACACTGAGAACAACAACAGTAGCAGTAGTAGTAGCAGCACCAATAACAGTGGCAACAATAAAACCGCAACAACAACAAACAGCAACTATAACGATAACTACGTGCGCACACACTTACGCACGCACGCACACACACACACACACACACACACACACACACACACACACACACACACACACACTCTCTCTCTCTCTCTCTCTCTCTCTCTCTCTCTCTCTCTCTCTCTCTCCATAACCCAAAAATCTGGCTACAGAAAACATGTGAAACTTCCAAATTTCGGTACAAAAGCGAATCCATAACGCAGTGATCACGTTCACGGTAACTTCCAGTAAATTATCTTTTGCAAAAGTTGACTACCGAATTTTAAATTAAGCTGCCGGTCCAAGGGACCAGTTGATTTGCTGGGACCGGCAAATAAACGAATCTATACATTAATTTTAAAGTAGCGCATGCATCATGGTCTCAAATAAAATGTAAAACCTTTGAGTGTAGTGGCAGTTCATACTCAGTACGTTGCGTCACATAAAACCTACACTATACTGTTTTGGTTTCAACACTGATTCAAAGTATGAAAGATGTCAAAGCTTGCCATTCCAATCAATAAACGTTGGATAAATTTTTATCTTCTGCGCATCTGCTGAAAGCTAACCCATGTCCTAACCCTCACCTAACCTAACCTTGACCCTAATCTAATCTAACCCTATTTCTTCACCTTAACCATTCAGAAAACCTGAAACAGAGAATAAACCTTCCAGTTTTTATAATACTCGTAAGAGTGACCTCCCCTGGTTATGAGATTTGCATTTCCGACAGATTTTGACATTTTCTTCCTCTGTTACAAATCTACGCCCACTCTTCGTTCTCTAAATATGAAAACAAGTAGAAATATGTCTTAGAACCGACCCCGCTACCATGGAGGAAAAAACAACAAAAGTCAGAATCTTCCTCATCAACAAACGAATAAAACAAATTTCTGACACTGGGAAATGTACGAGATTCGTGTCGCCCGACAACTTTAATGGATCTAGGACAAATCTAAATCTGTCTGGAGTCTGTTGAATGAATCTGGTCGTATGTTGTCACTTGTTTTCGTGTCTGTGGGTCCGGTTCTGGCACTGGTTTTTGAGTGACAGGGCAGGGTTGTCAGTGTTAGATCCGGTTTGCAAAATTCCTAGCTCGACCACTAAAGAGGTGAAATATCTTGAATTCAAAAAGAAACTGTTTCCGAACACAAACTTGCTGGAATAGTGAATGTTTGCAAAATTCCTAGCGCGATCACTTGAGAGGTGAAATATCTTGAATTCAAAGAGAAATTGTTTCCGTACACAAGCCTGTTGGAATAGTGAATGATGATACTTATCAAAACATCATGACAGAAAGAGTGAATAATAGAGCGGGGTTGGGGTAAGGGATGGCGAGGTTGACACATGACGATGACAATATCATTATTCCTACCACTATGGGTTTGCTGTTAAACTTACGGCTATTACAACTGACCGAATTCAATGTGGTACAGATTGAGTGTATTTAAGTAATTGACCGAACTGGATGAGGTACAGCTTGTTTGTATATAAGTAACTGACCGAATTGGATGAGGTACAGCTTGTGTGTATATAAGTAACTGACCGAATTCGATGAGGTACAGCTTGTGTGTATATAAGTAACTGACCGAATTCGATGAGGTACAGCTTTCACTTCGGCTATGGCAATGGATGATGTACTGGGTTCTCTGAGCAGGACCCCCACCCAACCCCCAAAAAAGAAAGAAAAAAAAAAGAAAAAGAAAAAAAATGCACACTGAACAATCACAAAAAGTGCGCATTTTCTCAATCAGGCCTTTTAACGGTGTTGATCTGTTAGGTACGGGGAAGCCATGAGTGTGTGGCAGTGGCGGAATGTCGAACATGATAGAGGGCAGGAGGTGAATGTGAGTGGGAATGGGGAGTGGGGGGGGGGGGGGGTGTGTAGAAAGTGTAATGGCATTGTTCTTGAATGAATATAACGTAATGTGCCCGAAAATGCTATACTTTTCAGGGAAATAATTTTCTCATGAGAGAACAATATAACGCCCACCCCACCCCCATCCCCCTTTCCCTATACCTCGCACCCCTATTCCCCCATCCCCAGAAAAGAGAAGAAACATCAAGTGTCTAACTTTCTGCAGAAAGCACACACACACACACACACACACACACACACACACACACACACTCACACACGCACGCGCGCACGCACACACACACACACACACACACACACACACGCGCGCGCGCGCGCGCGCGCGCGCGCGCGCACACCACACACACACACTCACACACACACACACACACACACACACACACACACACACACACACACACACACACGTATTGCAATGAGCTTTACCTCCACCAAGCAGTTATGTTTCCGCCTGCGTCCGTCTGTTTGTTTGTCTGTCGGCTGGTTCACGCACACTACCAAATCGACTTTCTTCAAACATGTGAAATGCAGACCGACGATTTCACCCATGAACTGACTCATGGGGCGGATCAAAGATCCGTTCGACCTTGCCGGGGATCCGCACTCTCCGCAAGTGGTTCTCATTGCAAGAGGGAATGCCGTTACAGCGAACAGGAGTTAATGACTCAGTTTTCATCTAATTTTCGATCGATTACGTTTTCATTTCATTGTTCTTACATTCCTTTGTTTCAAACCTTCTCCATTTTCGTATCTATGGCCTTATTCGTTTTTACAAGAACAATTGCACTTACAGCGTGTGTGGGTGTCATTTCTCTTTTGCTCTCATTTGTAGATGTTCTTCCTTGTTTTTGTGTTTGCTTCATTTCTTTGATTCTTCCTACTGCTTTCTTTCCGTATCATTAAACATAATGTCTTCTTTTCATTTGAAAGATAAGGGCGCACGTGAAATGACATTTTCGAGATAATTTTCAGCGAATTTTCCTGTCTGTAGAGAACGTGAGCAATCACTTGTCTGATGGGTGTAGTAAACAGATTTAAACTGCTTCCAGCCACGTCGTTCGTAAACGATGACAGCGGTGCAAGATACAAGAGCATGAAAACAAGCTTCATTTCACACAAGAGTGCATCCTCTCCCTACTCAACCTCATCTCCTCCGATCTCCCCTTCCTATCCTCACACCTCTCACACCTATAAATATACTGCACGCAGATACCCTTCCAGTGCACGTCTCCTTTGCGTGTGTCCATCGGAGACAACTTGTGCTTGTTATGATCAAAGCGAGGGCGGCTCAGGGCGGGAGAGATGAGGTGGGTTGGGGGTATGGAAAGGGGGTGGGGGGTGAAGCATTCCACATTTTCAAAGAAGTCTCCCAAACCAGAGCTCGCTCAAGGAAACCACAGTTTATGACTGCCCTCACTTTGCACTTTGTTCCTGTCACGTGGCCTGAGAGTCTGACGGGAGAATGTAAAGGTTATGGCGGCAGTGGAGGGCTGGGCAATTGACGCCTATCGATTTCCCCACACAACCCCGTCCTGCGTAATGACCTATCACAGATAAAGAGCGGGGCTGAGAGAAGGAGACAGGGTAAAGGAAAGAGAGGGGAAGGGCGGTGGGGTGTTAACACGTTTCCAGAAGACTTTGAGATCTGAGCGTGTTTCACCTCATACAGCCAACAATTACTTCGTATATTTGAGGGTTTACCTCGTACATTCAAAATACACAACTTCTCACTGAATACTTACATTGGAAAGCAATAAACTTTATTTCCCTGATTCGCTAGTTCAGGAACCTTTTGTCTCTGCAGTGATCCCTTCTCTATTTCACAAGCGTTAACAGGTAGACTACAATAACAAATTCAGCTAGCTTGTATCCGTTTCACTTATTGAGTCAAATAATCATTTCATCGTTGTGATTATCAATGTAAGAAGATGAACCTGCTTACTGCTTGTACTATATCTGTAGGTCGACTGACTGGGTGGCGCGTCTTGTGCCTTTTCGAGCGAATGGTACATCACTGCGATTCTCCTTACTATGTAGGCTACTCTAATGTTACGTGCAACCCATATCATTTGATCAGTAGCTATTACCAATAACACCGGCCAAAATTTTAAACTCTACTAATGAATGAAATCTCTGCTTCGCTGTGTTGTTGAAGGGTTACTGGGAATATGTTTCAAAAACTGTTCTTTCTTTTCACTCTAGATGCTCGAAAGGGTGTGTCCAAGTTGCGAAGACATAGACTGACTGAAGGGCAATCTGCCTATGAGATGCCGTATTGCTGCAACCAACCGCTGCAAACCTCCTTGTCCCATCGATGTACACAGAAAACATGGAATTCTTGAAAAGAAGACTCGCTGGACGGATGTGGAGGGAGCTGAAACTTTTCAGTTGTCTAACCGCACGCATTCCTCTAATCCTTATGCATGATCATCTATAATCTCCCCACTCCGCTCACATTATCTTATTTAATCTCTGTATTTTGTCCACCTCTTTCAACCCTCTTTGCCATAACTTTCTTTCTTTTTTTCACGTCCCAAATGCCAACAATTTCTTTCCCTCTTTTTTCCATTTCAACTTATCGCATTAACCAATAAAGCTAACTCTCATTACCCTGCCAACTCATCTGCTTACAACGGCTAATTCGCATTTTCTCTCTCTCTCTCTCTCTCTCTCTCTCTCTCTCTCTCTCTCTCTCTCTCTCTCTCTCTCTCTGCCAATTTTGTTTTTCTTGCATATTTGGGCATCAGCCTTTCGGGTCAAAATGCACTGCGTCTTTCCCATTATTTACTTGTTCCATTTGTTTGATGGATAGTAACAAATTTCGCTTTTACTTTCATGGTAAAATCCATCTCTGTCTATTAGCTAACCGGTTGTACTGTCTTTTTCCAATGTTGCCTGATTATCCAAGATTCGGGCTTTTTTTCATACTTTTTTGTGACTAAGTCTGATCGATGATTTATCAGGGTGTGAAGAAGTGTCTTAATTTTACCTGTTTTGTTGTTCATGTGCGTGCATGCTCTCTCTCTCTCTCTCTCTCTCTCTCTCTCTCTCTCTCTCTCTCTCTCTCTCTCTCTCTCTCCAACAATACTATTGACAGTAATGTTGAATATGAATATATGTTTGTGTACCTGAACACGATTGCCTCATGAATCACTGTTCATTTCTCCTCAGGCAGTGCTGATTTTTCTATTATGGTGATTGAGGCTACTTATAATTATGGTCTTACCGCAGGATCTGTGCGTGTGTATGTATGTGTGTGTGCATGCGTGCGTGCGTGCGTGCGTGCGTGCGTGCGTGCGTGCGTGCGTGTGTGCGTGTGTGTGTTTTCTGTAATGATGGTATGAACCATCACTGTTTAGTTATAACCAGTTTTGTATTGTATTATAGAATTCATGAGTTAATATCCTTAGTCCCTAGGACAAAAGCCAGCTAAAACACACACACACACACACACACACACACACACACACACACACACACACACACACACACACACACACACGTCTTCTTGCCTGTTACCCTTGGGAACAAAAACTATCAGTTGACCAATCAATCTGACTTCTTTTGCATAGCTAGAGTTTTTGCATTTTGTGTGCAACTGTGTCCACCATAGACACCTGTATGTTCAATCTCCTAATACAGAACAGATTAATAATGAACCAATGCACTGCGTCTGCGTTTGTGCGTTTACGGATAGAAAAGGCAGACTGAGCCAAGGAAGATGTAAGCTTACACACAACTCGCGAGATCTTGAGTGCACTGTCTCAACCATCAGTCACTGTCTTGACACTCTCCTCCTATCTTTTCTTTGTCTCCATCATTTCAGTAAAACGGTGCACTCTACCGTGTCACGGGTGAAAGGGAAAGCAGCCAACCGTGTCACGAGAGTTGTCATGTCTGCAACATTATTACCTTAGGTGTCCCCGAGTGCCAGAGAGGGCTGTAGATCTCGCTGGGGCTCTTGAAAGGAATCGGTCCTAGGGGAAATAGAAAACTGGCCTTTGTAACCCCAGCTGATTTGCTCGTCTGCGGACTGACAGAATCTACTCGTTACCTCTACCCCCAGCCGGCAGAAATAAGAACACGGAGCCCAGACACTTCCGGGGAGAGACGTATGGGAGGGAGGTTTGCATGTGGGAACTTTACGACCCAGGTTCGTCTTTTCAACATAAACATGTTTGGGCACGACGTTGCCGACAACGAAGGCCTTCAGTATCACAACCCCATCTGCACTTTGTGATCTACGCACTGCATGTCTTTCACACAGCAAAAACCAATATTTCACTTTCACACCGTAGATGTTGTGCCCGTTTTAATTTTAGAACAATCACAGAAAATAAGATTTCTTTGTTCGCCTCATACCACATTGGTCAATATCTAACAGTAATGAGACAAAGCACCTCGACAAACGTAAAATGAGGTTTTATGTTGGTCCATTATTTTGGATATACGTTTTCGCTGTTGTTATTGTTGAACCTAGAGCAACACTGAATTGTATGGACCCGTCTCAGATGAATTTGGTTGTTCGCTTTGACCGTTGGTCACAAATCGTCCGCCACCGAATCCCCTCTGCATGCGCCCCCTACACGCTGCCGCGCCTGCCTTCGCCTTTTCCTTCAAACAGAAATAGCGCAGCGTCTTGGGTCTCCTACAAATAAACAGTGTTTGTGTTCAGCTCCTTCGCTTCGTTTGCATTTTGAATCCTTTGATGTTTATGCGTCACGATCAAGCATCCCTCATGGGTCTTTGTTGCTGGAGATTTACATATGTGCCAACGTCAAGTTTCTTGAATACATTGTCAATTCCGTTTTCATCAAATGTAAAGAGGCGATCGCTTGAAGGAAAAGTGTATTCTGGTCAGTAAAAGAGGAAGAATGCAATTCATTTTAAAATTTCTATTTCAGTACCAAGACGTTTTCCTCTGAATGCGATTTGATGCTTGAAAAACAAAATATTCCAAGAGAATTTTTTTCATAGAAAATTTTTTTTTTAGTAAAGCCTATTGCTTTGAGGCGTCCAAAAGTTAAGATGTTGAACAACAACCATAATAGCGTTCTGTGTAGTGGTTCCCTGTGGAAGATATTTTGCACAGCAAAGTGATCATCGTAGCGTACACGCTGTGGATGGGTTAAGAATAGGATCGGCTATGCCTGCCATGCTTATTATCTATTTATTTCTTCCTATCCGTATAGAAGAATATTATCTTTTTGTAAACACGCGTTAATTAAAAGATTTTCTGCTGAGCTTGGCTTCTTGCAGAAAACTTTCCACTTTTCACAGTTCTTGATGTATTTACTGAATCCGTAGAATGACACTTGTAACAGCATAATGTAAATCAGACTTTATCAGAGACTTCGTCACTGTTTTGCCTTACAGTGCTTATCTTGGAAGACCAAACCCAACAAATTCTTGTTTGCATGCAGTTTCACAATTTTGCTGCATCACTGTTCTTTGATCACTTTATGACCAAACACCTCGTTCCGACACATTGTACATGCTCTTGGTTTCTGAATCTTCTCCCCCTCCTCTTCTTCTTCCGTAAGCAATATACAGCAGACCCTTTAATTTAAAGTTCCACTTCAGAGATTTTTTTCCAGATGTAATTTGTGTTTACAAGAACTGAAAACATATCATCTTATTAAGATCATAGATCATGCAACGTCAAGAATTACTTTCTATTATACCGAAAATTGTATGCGGATTTGGCTTTTAACCAGAATTTCTTTTACTTCAAGTATTCTTGTTTTCCAATTCAACTGGACTTAGAGCGCTTATAGTCAGTGTGGTCGGTTATGATATAAACAAAATTAATTGAAATAACTGCGGTTATGCTATAAACAAAATTAATTGAAATAACTGTCTTTTCTTCATCTTCTTATTCCTTCTTTTTTACGGTCGTTTTCCAGTCTGAAGTCACAAAATTACTTTGTGGTAGCCAGCCAACTGGCAATGCTCTTGACCAACCAAACTGACCTGTCAGTTTGATTGAATGCTGCAGTAGTCTGGATCAATATTTAGGTGCAGTTTTTCCCCATCATTCTGTGGTAACTTGATCGATAATGGTGCAGTTGCACATCGTTCTTAAGCGACAGCAGCTTTTATATTGCCACTTTATTCACAACAATGCACAAAACGATCGGGGCCTTGTCGCATTTAAACGATGTTATCTAAACGTTTATGGTGTCCATATCTGTTTAACTGTTTCATCCTTTCTTTTTTCCCCAATAAGAGGATGGGGTAGTGATGGGGTTTGAGGGGAGGATGGTGGCAAAGGACGTGTATGTATTTCCAGTTTAATAACCGGCTTCAGATCAGGTTTGATGAATAGTGTGTGCCGTGTCTTTCTTGTCCAGCTTAAGCCACAACATGTCACACAACAACAGTGCCCCAACCAAAACTGCAGGAGTAATAGCCTCTGCAAGAACAACTAACAAGAAAAAACAACTATTTGGCCTGCTTTGAGCTGCGCCCGGTCTCTCTCCCCATACACTGCTTTTTTCTTGTTTAGTGTGCATCCCCCCCCCCCCCCCCACCCCCGCCCCCTCCCTCCTTATTTTTTCTTCTTTGTTTTTTTTTTCTTCTTCTTCTTTTTCTTTTCTTTTTTTTCTTTCTACGTTTTTGGCTTATATTCCATCAGTCATCAAATTTCAAACATTCATCCTTTGCATCTGTTAATTCAATTTCCGTTATTGCTGCAAGTTAAGCTCGTATTTTCTTTCAACTGAACCATTGCAAAGCACATACTTTAACTGTAAAAATCGTACGTGTGTACAATTTCAGAACGCCTTGCATTTACCTGTCGAATTCTTTTACGCTGTAAAACAATTCTCATGTAATAGAAACCAACATAAATTCGTTAAAGCTATGTTGTTGCTGTTGTTGTTGTTGTTGTTTGGGGGAGGGAGGGGGTATAATCGGCACCAGCTCATTAATAGAATAAAAAGTTAAGAAAGTTATAACTCATCCTAATTCTTAGGTTTGGAGGTTTTCTACGATTATGAATATGTTTATGCGTATTATACCGAAAGCGAGCGTGATGACAAGTAAGAGCGGCAGTGGAAAATGCCAAACTGGAAATTTCGAAATATGCATTTCGATGTGTTTTCAACTGTCGTTAGCTCTGTGGTCCGCAGCGCTAGTTTGTAACACAGACATAGGAGAGTACTGGGATGGATGCGTTCGTTTGATGCGCCTTTCTATACTCTGTGCGCGCGCGCGCGCGCGCGTGCGCGTGTGTGTGTGTGTGTGTGTGTGTGTGTGTGTGTGTGTGTGTGCGTGTGTGCGTGTGTGTGTGTGTGTGTGTGTGTGCGCTTGAAGGGGAAGGGGAGGGGGGGTGGCTGCAGTCGTCTTCTCCCTGTATTTCATAGAAAATACCACCCGTCTGTCACCGCCTGCACGCCCCTGTTCCCGATCACAGTAAGAAGGCCCTAATGTCCAAACGAACAGGATTTTCATGTCCAAATAGGACTAGACCCGTCAAGACAATGGAGAAGTTGTTCGTGCAAAAAGGGGGAGATTCACGTGTGAAAATGTGGACGATCCTTTGTTTGAAGTAGGAGTCTCAGTCACTGTCTAAATCTGTTATTAACAGTGCGAGCCATTGCACCACAAACAATGCGCCGTGTCTGAGAAAGTCGTATCTAATCAACGGCAAGGCACTGACTGCTGTTTCAAAATGTGCTGCTGAACCTAATGGCGTCTGTGTTGGCCCGTGTCTCTCAGCCTTCCCTACTAAATGTCATCATCAGTATTTTTGCTTTGGCCATTTTCGCATACGAACAAAGACGGCATGCCTCTGTCTGGTCTCGCCTTCAGCCCCTTCACATAGCTCCAACCCCCCCCCCCCCCCCCCCCCCCACCCCCTTCCTCCCTCTCCTTTCTCCTTCCCTCCCTTCCTCCCCCCCTCTCTCTCTCTCTCTCCCCTCCACCCCCATCCTCCCTCTTTTTCTCTCTCTCTAACCACAGTGTCTCTTACACTGGATAGAGTATGGCTTTCCGATACCGACTGATATTCCTTATTAAGAGAGAGAGACAGAGAGAGATAGAAATGGATGGATAGACAGTCAGACAAAGATACAGAGACTGAGATAGTTTACCATATTTTCCAAGGTGCTGCTCTTCAAAACAGATCAAGAAATATAGATCTTTGAAGGAACGGCGATGGAGAGAGAGAGACTGAGTGAGAGAGAGAGAGAGAGAGAGAGAGAGAGGAGAGAGAGAGAGAGAGAGAGAGAGACCGACCGACCGACCGACCGACCGACCGACCAACCCACCCCGCCCACCCACCCACCCAGAGACTGAGATAATCTACCAATTTTCCAAAGTGTTGCTCTTCAAAGCAGATCAGGAAATATAGATCTTTGAAGGAATGGCGACGGGGGTATGGAGAGAGAGAGAGAGAGAGAGAGAGAGAGAGAGAGAGAGAGAGAGAGAGAGAGAGAGACAGACAGACAGACAGACAGACAGACAGACAGACAGACTGAGATATTCTACCGATTTCTTCAAAGCAGGTCAAGATATATAGTTCTTGGAGGGAACGGCGACAGTGACGAGCAAAACGCCTGCAGTATTCCAACACAAGATGAGATGTTCGTGCCAAACGAAGAGGAGAGACAGAGAGGTGATAATTAATTATGCCCGACGGCTCAACCTAGTGCGGAGGGACACTCCGGTCAGCGCGAACTTTCCCCATGGAGTTTCACACACAAGGCTGTAGGAGAAATGGAGGTGTTGATGTCAACACTGAGGAACGGCAGGAATGAGGTGGGGACGGGTGTACCGTCACGTTTTCTCACCCGTCACGTTTTCTCACCTGGCCAGCTGGTGACAGGGGTTGAGGGACAGGGGGGGGGGGGGGGGGGGGGGGGGCTGGTGGACGGGTAGGGCCAGTGACCTTCAGACAACAGTAGAGAAACAGATTAAAGGAGCGTTTCTGGGAGGAGGAGGTTAGGGTGGGGTTGAACTGCGATTGCGTTCTTGTTGTTTTGAGTGTCTTCGGAAAGATTCAACACACACACACACACACACACACACACACACACACACACACACACACACACTTCAGACAGCAAATAGGGGAAACAAGAGAAAAGAATAGTAAAACTGGGAGAGAGAGAGAGAGAGAGAGAGAGAGAGAGAGAGAGAGAGAGAGATTATCAATGGTCAAACAACCACACCCTATTCATGAAGATCTCGTTATTACGATGACTGCGTTTTCTAGTTTCCCCAACACATTACCTTTAAACTTGACCACCATGGCTGTCGAAGAGCTGAATCGCAAAACACAATCACGTAGTGCATAGCCAGGGAAAGACATAGGATATATAAATTTACTGAAGAGCTCAGATTTTGCATGATGTAGAGGTTCCTGTCAGTTTTACCAATCTGTGATACAAAGGTTGTTTTACACCTAGTTCTACACAAGCTTTCGTACTAGGAATACTCTTCAGACAAACATAACACTTTATAGTCAATGGAAAGTGGTCAGTGGGCTACCCGTTGTGTCCTCTTGGTCCTACTCATTCTGGGTCTGATTGCATTTGAAGAGCACATTTTGGGGATAAGGATTTTTATCAGGATTTAGCGAAGACAGACCGAAAAGCTTCCTTCCTTTCTGCGTCTCTGGAAAACTCCCGTTCATGTGTAAAAATTTGGTTTCGTTATCAAAATCAATCAATCAATCAAACAATTTCTCTCTCTCTCTCTCTCTCTCTCTCTCTCTCTCTCTCTCTCTCTCTCTCTCTCTCTCTCTCTCTCCTTATTTGTCAAGCACCTCACTTAATTTAGTTAGTAATTCAGGCGCAGTACTTTGTTGTTAAAAACGAGGCGTGGTCTTGCTACCAGGGTGGGTTTTAGGTCTCATTTTCTCTCTAAATGTAAACGATCTTCATTATCCATTGAAGTCAAAACTTTGCCCATAATTTCATGACGATAACACTATTTGATTCATTTTTATCTCTTATTTTTTAGAAATAGATTTCTTAAGTATTCCTTTTAAAACTGTTTAACATTTTATCTACAGAACGCTGAAAAGATTCTCATTGCGTTTTGTATTATATTACCTATTTGTTATGCATGTATGTTATCACACGATTGATAAGTCCAATAGCTTTTTTGTAACTAGTCATATTTTTCATTATCACCGATGCTTTGCAAGATTGCAGAAGTTCGAATCGCAATTTGAATTAGTCTTATCTGCGAGGTTGCAGTTCTCGCGAACCACAGTTTTAATGGGTCTCAACTCTCTAAAATTTATATTTATTTTTAAAATAACCTTAAAACATATCTGTTCATACCAACATTCTCCTGTTGTAACCTTTGTATGCTGGCTTGGGGGGGGGGGGGGGGTAGGAGGGAGGAGTGGGGACCAGGTTGGGGACAGAGGAAGGATGGGGAACAAGGACCGTGAAAGTGTGGCATCCGCGAATGGTGACTACCGATTCGCTAAAGGATATTACATTTATCAATACTATTCACATTATCATTATTGTTATCGTTATCATTATCATTTCTTCACTTTTTTCTTGTCTTTAATTTCGCAAGGGTACCTACTGAAACATAAAGACAAGCTCTTTCGTGGTGACATTTGCGAGAACGAACTGTGTGTTGCTCGGCACTGCCCCGTGAGAAATCTAGGCCAGAATAAGCTCAAACGTCCATAAAGGCTCCAAAACACCAGGGAACTCATTTATTGAGTTAAGAGGTCGCATAGGCCAATCTTTTTTCATTCAAGTAATCGGTCAACGCAACTGGAAGATTACATGAAACGAGGCTGACTCCCTAACTCGACTTAAAGAAGGTTTTGAACGAGTAAAACTTTTTTTTTCTATTCGCGGCATTAAGTTCGTCTGGAAGTCAGTCACATACAAATGTAGAACTGATGAAGAAATCATTTTCATGATTTCAATAAAAAAAAAAAAATCTGAGAGCACCCGCAAAATTGCACATATGTTTTCACACACACACACACACACACACACACATACACACACACACACACACACGCGCGCGCGCGCGCGCGCGCGCGCAGACGGGCACATGCGACACACGGACATGTGTTCAAGCCACACACGCGCGCGTGTGAGTGCACGCGCGCGCGCAGGCACGCACGCACGCAAGCATACGGGCATACGAGACACACGCACATGGGCTAATCACACACACACACACGCGCGCGCGCGCGCCGTTAAAACCTCTCAGCAAATACCAAAATCCACATGATTTTCTCTCTCGTCAAAGCAACAATTTGCATATTGGCGACTTAACACATTGTCCCCGTAGATCCACACTTAGAAGAGTATCATTACGGAGCGCTGAGGACTGGTCATGCATTAAACAGCACAGAAAAGTACTACTTTTAAATTAACTGGAAACTACTGCTTTAAGTGAACTGATGTTCTGATCGGTGTGGGGAGAAACCGTTATGCCCTAGTCTCCTAAGCTGAACAGGAGTTCAAGCGCACGCACTATTCAATGCCCAGTGTTGTACCATGCAACCTGGTGAGAACATGTTCTCGCAGCAAATGGTGACTGTCTTTCACTTTGCTGGCGGAACCAGTGCCCGTAAAAAGAAGAACAGGGCCGAGGACAGTCGTTTTTCCCCAGAGCAACTGTGGGGAAAACATCCATCCCCTCCCACCCACCCCCTCCTCGTTACTCCTTCTATGAGACCTAGAAATGGGTAGCCGCCACGGTCGAGTGGTCAGCATCTAGTGTTCGCAGGCTTGTAGGTCATGGGGTCGCATACTTAAGATACATTTATTGCCAAGACCTTTCTGCCCGGCCGCCGGGCCCCGGCCAGCTCCTACCCGGAGCTGTGCGTGCTGGGAGTTCAAATGGGAAGTCTGGACCCACGCAGTTCAGTTTCAACCACCTAATGGATGCGCCTCTGACAGTGTCTATCAAATTTCCCGACCAACACTGCAGATATCTGTGTCTTTCAGTCTGGATGACAGTAGACTAGATTACAAAAGGTTGCTTAGAGTACAGCCCCGCCTTTTAGCCTCCAAAAAAGGAATTTTATAGCAAGCCTTTAGCAGCCCCATCTCGCTGATCATCACAAAACAAATGTTTCAAATTACGTGACCTTTTATGCACGAAGCTCGTGATGATCTCAGTTTCGATCTCACTTCCGTGACTATACCAATCATGAGGTCTTGGATGAACGTTATGGTATCCTCCAAAGGGGGGAACACACTCACGATGGCTGCGCCACAGCGTAATTACTGTCGCCAGAAGGGATTTTAGTGAGTGGTCCGATGTCTTACGTATGTCAAATCAAAACAGGCACAACTAAACATCATCGAACTGGCTCGGCAGCGGTGCGGTGTCTCTCTAGTGGGCTGCCCTGTGATGACACGATCCTGAATACTCCCTGTGGAGTAAATGTAAAGGTGAGACAGCGCGTGCACACACACACACACACGCGCGCGCGCGCGCGCGCGCGCTTCGCGTTTCTCTTTTTTCATTATTGTAATTGATATTTATGCTTTTTTTGTGAGGGCAGGATGAAAAAAAGCTATAAAGCTTATTCTTTAACCCTCAATAAAGATAATTTTGACTTGACTTCATACACACACACACACACACACACACACACACACACACACACACACACACACACACACACACACATAAAGAAAAGGACAGAGAAGCAACTGCAGTTGCACTGACTGACCTCTGGTATGACGGACGCTACTTTATGGTACTGTCTATAATGCTGGCTTTTAAAATGAAACATGGGTCAGTTTATTCAATTGGCTTCATTCACTACGTTTGTTTTCCCACGCTTTCCTAAATAGCTGAATAATTTAATGTCAAAATTGTTAATCGTCATCCAACTCAGAAGCTGTTCCAACCACGAAGGAACTACTGTGGTCGGCTGGGCATATAAACGACATAATTTAAGAAGTCAACGATAGATGATACAGTTTTACTGGTATATCACAATTCATGACCGTTCACTCCTCTCCTTCCTTTCTTGCATGCCATTTCCGACCTGCGCTGCACGCTGACCGCTTTTCGTAAATCCCTCCCTTCCTCCCCTCCCTAACCCCTTCCCCTTCCCACATCCCCAACTTCATCCCTATTCCCTGACCAAAAAAAAAAAAGAAGGAAAATAGAAAGAGACAGACACCACCATCGACAATTATCGATGCGATCTCCTGTATAGCTGGTGTCCGTAACGGCGGTGACCTAGAGAGTGGTAGTAATTTGCTTCTAAAAAATTTGGTAATAAATGGGACAGAACAATACATTATAAATGAAACACTAACATTTCAGATGTTTTGCTGATTCTTCCTTCAGCGTCTTGTCCCTTTTCTGCCTTCTAATTCAAAATGTGAAACGTTTGTGTAGCCTAAAAACCTGAATGAAAACCGCTCGAACTTAACTGATGGAAACTGATCTACATCAATCACAATTTTTTTTTCTTTTCTTTTCGATGTTCGGAAACTATCGGTCAATTCTGGTTTCACACAAGTTGCTGATGAGATGTACATACGCGTACCAACCCAATAAAGGAAAAGCAAAATAAACAAAACGAAGTCTGACGAGTTAGTTTCTAAGTGAGGTGACTACGAGTGGAAACTGAAACAACCTGAAAAGAAAAATTACTATTCTGCCGAACGAAAGGGACAAACAAATTACAAGAAAAATCACGACGCGTTTCGACATTTTTGGCCTACTTCAGGCGAGAGTAACAACATTAAAGACAATGAAAACGATGAATAAACAGACAGTCACACATCTCTTCAAACTGGGCGCAAAATCCATTAGTGAAACAAGTCAAAAGCGCTACGAAAAACAAAATAAGCGTAGCAGACCAGTACGTCGTTTCCCTGTTTGTGAATGCTTGTCATCCGAGGTTTGACTTCTATTTCGAAGCAGCTAATTATAGCAGTCTTTGCATGCCCGTGGGGAAATACAGGT
>CM065714.1:102655985-102668485 GCA_033310375.1 Conus canariensis | reverse complement strand
AATACAGTTTTCGCCAGCCGGGACACGGGTGAAGGGATGGAGGGGAGGACTGAGGTGGGAGCGAGGGTCCAGATACCCAGGAACCCCCTTTCGTCCAGCCCCGATAAGACACTAGGTCTGTATTAACCAACATGTTGTTAGCAACCTTTAGTAATAAAAATGGTAGACTCTGAAACAGTGGGGTAGACAAGAAAGCAAGAACCGCGTCACTTAAGTTCACGTTGTTCAAATAGCGAGCGGTACAGAGAGACCTGAACACGCCCGTTTATGGGCCCACTCCCCCACAGGTACGTCAGTCCGTCCATCTGTGTATACATAACTGCCATTCTTTTTGGCAGTGTGTGTTGGCGGAAGTATTTGTTACACTTAGGCGTCAAAAAGGCTGCGCGCACTGGCTTGTGATTAAATACACGTGATCTTCAATCCCAATGTTGGTCAAACTAAAATTTCCTGGGTGGGAACACTCTCCAAATTACAGTGATTAGCCTGAATTAATTAGTCTAACCGCTGCGCTGCCGCAGAACATATTGCCGACAACTCGATGACACTGGCGGGAAACTATGCCTTGAAATTTCTGTGTGTAGTGCCTGCCCGCTCTACCTGTGCACGGGCTCACCCTGTCTACATCAACGCTGGCACTACATCAGCTGACCTTCGTTGATGTAGTGCGCTTTCGCTTATCTCATGCAGGCGCGCGCGCGCGCGCGCGCACACACACACACACACACACACACACACACACACACACACACACACACACACACACACCACTCACAGTGAGCTGTTCCAACGGCCATTGTGAGATCACGGCATTTTTACAAGGTAAAGTAATTTAAGACCTGGCCCGTTACTCTCCCACCCATACCTGGCATTCCCCCTCCTAATGCCCACACCCTACGCCCCTCCTTCCAGCCCCTTCTGTACTTTCTGCCTGGGAGTAATCCTGCCCTTCATCGCTCTCCCTCACCACCCCTCCCTCTCAACCCCTCTGCTTTCAACTGTTTTTTGCTACCAGTGCCTCCCTTCCCCCTCCTCCACTATTTTGTTCCCCCCTCATTGTCACTGTATATCGATGGTTACCCCCTTCCTGCCTCTTCCCCGCCCTTCCTTCCCTCTGAATAACAGTCAAGTCTTTGGCAGCGCTACGGATGGAAACAAGCAGAAAGAGACAGACACGGAGTGGGAAGCGGGGGGGGGGGGGGGCGGGAGGGGAGGGGTGGGGGGCAACGTGGCGACCGGGCAAAGCCGTGTTAAAATGCTAATATCATACCATGCAAGAGGGGTTAAAAAAAAATTTAAAAAAAAAAAAAAAACGCTCTGTTTCATGAATCTGAGAAGCATTTAAGAAGGAAAAAAAAATCAGGTTAATACTCAATACCAAAGTGAGTGCTTAACCGCCATATAGTGGAACACCCAGCGATGTCTCTAGGGGAAATATTTCGCCCCTGTTTGTCAGTTCACTTCCACGATCCTGCGTCCTTATCTACTGAAAATTCTACGTCAGAATGTTATCTTGACAACACACTGACGAAGAACCTTCAGCAGAGTAGGACGCAAACAGACGACACACAGAGACAGAGATAGAGAGACAGAGAGACACAGTCAAACGAAAAAAGTTTTGCCAAACAGTGCAGAAACGACAGCAGCTCCTGCACCGGTGTTTATAGCTACAGCCAGCGCTGGGTTGCGGTCTGAAGCTTAAAAGACAGTATCAATCGACAGACAAAAAAGACGAGTGTCGGTGTGAGTTTTCGAAACAAAGCAAAACTGCAGTGCTACCGTCTGCTTCCGCTGTTAACGCTACTGTTGCTGCGGCCGACACTTTCACTACTACTACAAAGCTTACTACTACAGTCACCGATGCTGCTTCTTCTGCTTCTGCTGCCACTCCTCCTCCTCGTGTTACAAAGTTATTATTATTGCCATGGCGTCTACCGCTAGTTGAATATATGTGGGAATGTGGTGACATGCAAATAGAGTACAGGCAATTTGGAAGAGCTAATTTAGAACCAAGAGCGGAAGGGTGGGACATAAATAGGGAGGGAATGCGGGGGTGGGGGTGGGGGGGGGAGGGAGAAACGGCGAAGCCAGCTGAAATAGTCATTCGCCTTGGGCATCAAAAAAGCAGATCACTGCAGCGGATATGAACCTCATTAGTAACTCTGGTTGTGCGGGTTTCCCTTCCCCCTCTCCCCTCTGCCTCCCCCTCCCCTCCCCCTACTCTCTCCCAACCCAGCCTCCCAGACAACAATCCTCCCCCCCCCACCCCCCGCCCGCTCTCCCCCTCCCTACCACTTCCAGCCTCCACCCTCACTCCCGCTCCCACGCCATCCCGCTCTCCATTCCCTAAGGCGTATGCCTAGGTGGGAGGTCGCGCGCTATTTCCGAAGTACCTGTTTTGTTTGGCGGTCAGCGCGGGAGACAGAGGTCCTCCGCTGTGAGAACTTCATCACTGTTCCGTCTGGCCTGCACAACGCCCGAAGGCTGTTCCCCAAACTGAGCTATTCCGTGCTGAGCAGTAAAGGATACTGTATGCAGCTTCCCTCCCCTCCCTTCGTCGTCTTCATCCAGTTTTTTCCCCTTACCCCCCCCCCCCCCTCTTCCTCCAATATATTCTCCATCTCCCTCCTCCAGGTCATGTCTTTTTAACGGAGCAGCTGACCACGGTGACCGTGTATGGGCTGTGAGTTAGATACTGAATTATACACTCTCCCCACTTCCCCTCCCTCCCAACTGGCGAAACCCTATGTAGGGTCTTTCCGTTGAAGCGGCTACAGACTTCTTGTGATTCACTGACTGAGTGATTAATTGACTAACAGCATATATAACTGATTAACTGAATGAATGAATAACTGACTGACTAACAGGTCGATTGACTGATTGACTAACTAATCGTCTGGCTCATTGATTGATTTTTTGTTGCGGGGAGGGGGGTGGTGTTTAACTAACTGACGGTCTGGCTTGTTGAGCTTTTTTCTTGTTTTATGTTGTTTTTATTGCCATCAAGAATATGTCTGATGCTGAATCGGAAAAAAGAAAAGAAAAAAGCTACCTTAAAAATCAAGGAAAAAAGAATCATATGGAGTAAGAGAGAAAAGGACAGAGAGACAGACAGCCAGCCAAACACTTGAATCAATTTTTTTTAAGAGTTTAGCTTCATATCGAACAAAGCTCTTCTGTTTTAGTTTAAAAACAATTTTGATGACACGTCCGGCACTTTCCCTCTCCTGAATTTGATAGCACGTGATATGTGTGAACATGTCTCCTATAAGTAATAGTATGATTAATGTTAGACATTGGTTTAGTTTGGGAAGATGTCTGTAAAAAGATGGCAGGGTTGTTCTTGCGCCTGAATAACGAAGGAGGCAAAGACAAGAATGAGAATAAATCTGAACCCTGTACGTGTAATCCCTCATTTGGTAACGTAACGAAGCTCCCTCTCTGCCTGTGCGATTTACACCCCGTCTGGCTCCAGAAGAAGCGAGAATGTCGGTAAATTACCACAAGCACGCGGTAACTTGCCAAATCAAGTCAAAGCTTAGAGCTCTCCTACATCCAACACACTGGTCTTCAAACATGATTGTCCTCTTCGTGTTTTCTTTCGGTGAAACAATTTGGATGGAAAGCATCCTCAATGCAAAGACAACACACAATTTGGCATCTTCTACATATTTAGGTCTGAACCTACTATGCTTACGAGCTCTATTTCGAAGGGAAGTTTTTATGTGGGGCTTAAAATAACAGCCCCCAAAGGTTTTGGATTGCTGAAGCTTTCGGCGGATTTTAGTCCGCACATGTTCAGAAACATTCTCTGAAAGGAATAGGAAATAAATTAAAGTAAACATGCGCGTTCATCTCAATTTTCAGAGCATGAAATGTATGCCACCATTTTTAAAATAAAATCACTTAATTCGGTGAAATGTCTATTCCACCAGAATTAATAGAAAATGAATTGGGTCAGCATTCAAGGTCGTGAACGTGAACATTAGGTTCGTTTAGGCAAGACTTAGAGAGAATGCTCCACTAGTATACCCCGGTTTTAAATGGGACACAAGATTCGACAAAGCTTGGTAAGTATTAGCGTTCTTCTACATATTCAATTTGATAATGACATGTGTGTGTGTAACACTTAATTCAAAACGAATTAATATGACATGGTGAATGTGCTTTACAATTTTCATTTCAACTAGGTAGAGACCTCTACAGTTTTAGAACAAGTGATTTTACGTACACATTTGAATTTTTTTAGGAAGGAATGAAGGCGAGCTTGTCCTCGCTGAGTGAAAGAATTTTCTTTGTAGAATCTTAGTTATCATGAATTCTATGAACCAACAAGCTATCTCTTTTCACAGTTGCTGTTATTGATATTCCACAGACTGTCGTGTTGGCAGTGTGCGCATCAAAATGAGCAGTTACCTGATCGTGATGTTTTTAATGCATGGTGTATTTCGACATAAACCTGTCAAGCTTTTGACAGCTTATGAGCAGACTTTTTTTTCTTCCTATGTTGTAAAGTTCTGTTTTCTTAAGATATTCTTGAAGAACTGTAATTACATCTAACATTCTTCATCTAGGAGGAATGCAAGCAACTCAGGCGGAGAAAATAATTTTCTTGTCGGTTGAAGCACTGCGTGTAGCTGCATGCAGTCCATGCAGTTTCTGTATAGTCTGACATTGCTATCTTGGCGAAAGAGTGACAAGGATTATAAGCTTTGAAGACTGTTACTTCTGTGTCAATATTTCATATGGGTACATATTTTCTAGGCATTGCAAAACGTCTAAAGTTACAACCTACTTATAAAATGGTTTTGTACACAACGCACCGAACTATGCTGTTATTCTCGCAACTTGCAACAGAAACAGCACTGACTTTTCAACCGATAATACCGGTTGCTGCATTCAGTGCCAGGCTTCGTCAGCAAAACTTTTCCAGCTTCCAGTATAATACAAAGCTATTCCTTCGATTTTTGTATGATCAGCAGATCTGGCGAAAATTTCACAAATGCTGTAGTCAATTTTGCAACATCTGATTCATTTCTTGATTTTTACCAACTTCCAAGGTTCAGTATTTCTGTCCTTCCCCCGCTTATAATGGGGAGATAATGACGCTGTGTTGTTCATTTCTTTGTTTCGACCCATCGCCTTGGCGTTCTACGTTGCTGGTGTATGTGTGTGAGTGCGCACACGTGTGGTGTGTGTGTGTGTGTGTGTGTGTGTGTGTGTGTGTGTGTGTGTGTGTGTGTGTGTGTTTTCACACATCTTTGTTGAGCCTATAGGACGGGAATCATAGAGCGGGATATTAGTGCCGGCCCAATACAGCTCCAAGCTAGTAGTCATTAGTTGGGCGACAAGAAATAAAAAGAACTGATATCTAACAGTAAAAGGGTTTCCCAACATAGCATTGTTACGATCGTTAAACCTGGCTGTGCGCTATCTACTAAGAAAACTGTACCCATAGCCTTGTCATTCGAGCAGAATGTAGTTGCACTATGAAGCAAGTTAAAGCAGCGGTGTGAATTTTCAATTCATCCATTCGAACATCTTCAACATAACAAAAAGCAGTTTTCACTCAGACTATGGAAGCTAAACCAAAACAATCTCACCCGACACAGACAACACCGTGTTGGCGAGACATTCTGTGACATTGCATGAGCCGTCGTCCTGAAACGCTACACAGTGAAGCTGAGCTTTGATCAGTAGTATACTGAACTTGAATCTCCATTAATTAGTCGGGTGAAGCTGTTCCAATGCTGGAAAGGAACCTTCAGATGTTTGGCCCAAAAATCGATGCCTTTCGTTTTCAGAAGTATTCTTTGGAGTTTCAATGAGGGCAACACAAAACAACGCCCGCTCACGCGCTCTCCGCAATGGTCGCCGATCTCTGACAGTATCGACAGGAAACGTTGCACGCTCTCCTGGTCTGTAATTTTTTATTCTTGCACCTGATTACCTGTCTGATTGCCATCACATCTACACACCTCGTCAGCTCTACTCTTCCTCTGACACCTGTCTCATTCGAACGCCCACATTGAAACCAATACAAACGGTGGAAGTGCGTCCTTTTCCCATCCCCAGCTATAGAGACTACATTCTCTCTGTCTCAGACACTCAGATTCTTTCACAACATTGAAGGCAGGCTTAAAAGCAGATCTCTTTTATAGCAAGCAGAATACATGATGACTGCATGCTTTCGCATTGATTCAGTATGTTTGGACAAAGGTTAAGACTGTTCTGTATGCCCCGTACGCATGAGAAGTAAACGTGAATGAATCATTGAACGCAAATTCGTCATAGTGTGATTATGTGAACAGTCATCTGAAGGTGTCTAGAACGTGTGCTGAATAAATATCCAGTATTATCACAGTTATCAGTTTGCATTGATCTTAATGATACTGGTCACGAGAATGAGCAGATGATGTCAACCGCTTGATGTGAAAATTCCTGAATCTCGAAATCTTTTTCTACAGACTTCGCGGATAACTGAACTGGTTTACCCCATGCTGATCATTTTTGCTTGTTGATTGTAGTACATTTTCGCTTGCTGATAATATAATTTTTTTTCTGTCTACATATTTGCTAACTTAGGATGTCTATGACTGTCTGATCCAGTGAGAAAGAAACTACAATGCCTCTCGGAGCTTTCTTCATATTTTTTCAATTTTCTGAAACATCCTTGAAATCACACAAAAAAGGGAAGGCCATAAAACTTTAAGTGAGACCACGAAATGTTGTAAGAGTTAACACCAAAATATACCAGAATCTGGTCTGCTGATTATGCATTGAAGCAAAAAAAAATCAATATCTAGTCCAGCATCTAAGATGGTTAGAACCTGTCTCATCAATTTTACATTGCCTAAATTTTGTTTAGTATTAAGGTTTTTAGACGTCAAGATTCTCCATGAGCAGTAGCATCATAATCCTTGCACGTACGCTATTGATATCCAAATATCTATTGCAACACCACAAACTCAAATGTATTTACAGGCTCTTAAGGCTTTGCAATCAATTTGTTTCACATATTACCCACAGAAGAACAGCTGTAATGTGTCATCAGTCTATGGTCTAATGAGAAGTCTGTTTATCACTGTCAAAAAACCATAGGATCGAACAGCTGCTTTCTACATCAATTTGTTCATGTGTTCTGTTGTTTCTTCTTCATACTTCTGTCCACATATCTTGCGTAGTTACACGGCACATCCACATCCAGTAAGGGATGTATCAGAAAAAAATTTACGATAAAAGGTTTTCCATGAGATATGTCTACCAGTTAACATAAATCATTTATATTTTCTTTCTTGAGAACCAAAGCATTTTAGCTACAGTATGAAATTAGGCGCATTTTTCAAGATCAACTCCATTTTATTGAATGCTGAAATATGTCCGCTCTGATTTGTCTATAACACTATGGCACCGACATTTCTCTAGCAAAGCTGGCACCATTCTTTCCTATATTTTTCAAAGGCTCTCTGATTATGCAGGCGTTGCTGTCCAGGAGGCTTGTAACTGCTGTCGAGATTCATTTTTCTTCCCTGTAACATCAGTTATAACAGACTTAACGATAAATCCCAAGTATTTGTTTTCTTGAAGCTGTAGTGCAGACTTCCTTTTGTGGTCTAGCTATTTGTATTTTGAAATGCGTTCCACATCTTCCACGCCTGTAACTTCTCTTACCTCTGTTTTGCCCTTGGCTAAACTGGGAACGGGAAATTGGAAGAGGGCAGGGCGGGAGATGGGAGCGGCGGATTGGGGTGGGAGAGATTATTATCCGAGCTTAAAAAAAAAAAAAAAAAAAAAAAAAAAAAAGTGGCACTGTGACCTCTCACGCAGCGAGGACGGAAACGTGATTTTTGTGCGATGCGATGAGATCCTGTTTAACCACCTTGGCTAGCTGTTCTACGTCATCGCCAAATCAGGGGCCGTACATACATATCGTGGGTGACGGGGAAGTGACCTCCGTACCTCGTTGTAAGCTCGAAGGGCCGTTACTTGGGGATCCATATTTCGAGAGTAACCTTTAACCTCGTGTTTAGCAGTGGGTGAGGGGTGGGTAACGTACAACGAAGACAGGGCATGAGTTCGCCGTGGGTTAGATCAAAACAAAGCCATTGGACACGTTCAATGATTACGAACTTCACGCAAAGTTAAGATTTCGTCCTCACAACATCTTCCAGCTGACAGACACTCTCCGAGAAAACACTGAATTTGATTTGCACAGACTGAGACACGGAACTCGGCCTCCTGCTCTACAAGTGTGTCTGTAGCTCCGAAGTTCGTCTGCTACGATAGCTGGCTTAGCTCTTGGTGTGTGTGTGTGTGTGTGTGTGTGTAGGCTAAATCAGTCTTCGTGCCTTTGTGTGTCACTGTTACTTTGTGTCAGTGTGCGTATGTGTGTGTGCGTGTGAGCGTGACTTCATCATGTTTATGGCCTTTTAATAGTTTATCAAACTTGTTTTAGTTCAGCTGCTTTTTCAGTCTTTGTGTGTGTCTGTGTCAGCGTGTTTGCGGGCATGCGCAGAAGGTTGGGGGTTATTCTAGACATGCGCAGAAGGAGGGAATACTTCTTTTTATCTGACCTTCACCCTTTGATTTCTGGACACTTCGTAGGTAGAAACCGAGACAAAACCCAGAGAATATAGATACGAAAGTAGCTTGCGCTGAACCCACACGGTTTGTACCCAGGAGGTCATCTCGTTGTAGAAGTAAGTTTACCGACGACATGTAACTACGGCCCAAGGTGTCTGATGGCGGGATCTGAGCGATGAAAGAGAACATAATATCCCTCGGCAGGCGATTTCTTATCATGTTGTGATATTATTCGTTAAGATGGGCCAAGCGCAGTTACGTCATCAGTGTAGTAAACTAATTGATGGCACCATAATGGCACCATAATAATGCAAACTGCCTGGCGACAGATAAAAGGACCTCTCTGTTACAAAACAAACAAAAAACCTATTGCCAGCCTAAACCTAGCGGAGGCCATTCCTCGCCCTTTCCCGATCCGTCTTACGTCTGTTGTTGTGCTTATTACAAAAAGGAATTCAATTTACATCTTAACATCTATTTACGGCATGATACGTTGATTAAACTTTAGTTGGCAGAAAAATTTACTATGAATTTGGAACCATCGTCCACATGGATATCATGATATACTCGTGCTTCCTTTCTCATCGAAAGTTTGCCGTAAGGACCAGTTTTAATTGTCAGTCAAAAGACCTTGTCTACGTCATCTCCTGCTCCCTGTGTACCAAGAAATACACAGGTGAGACCTATCGCAGCCTTGATGAACGGTTCAGCGAGCACCTGCGTTCCATGCGGCTTGATTATGACAACCCTGTGGGCTCCCACTTCAACCAGCAGCACCATTGCGTTGTCCACGCCAAAGTAGCAGCAGTGTGGCAGAACCAGTCGACAGGACTCTACAGGCTCTTTATGGAGTCTTCAGTGATTGCCCGTCTTGGCACTCGCACCCCATATGGCATGAACACAAGGGACTGAACTCGGCAGCTCGACTTGCACCCCCGTTCCTTTCCCCCCGCCCTTTTTTTTTTTTTTTTTGCCCCCCCCCCCCCCCCCTTCTTCCCCCTTTTTCTTTCCCCCCCCCTCCCCCCCCCCTCCCCCGTGTGTTTGTATTTTTCCCTCCCTGTCTCCCTTCTCCCCTTTCCCTCTTCCCCTTTACTGTTTACCACTTACACTAGCACTCACACGCAGGCACACGCATATGCGTGCGCATACGCTCACACACACACACACACACACACACACACACACACACACACACACACACACACATTCTCTTCATCTCCCTCCTCCCCTTCTCCACTCTCCCCCTTTCCCTTTATTGTTTAACCCCCCTTCCCCCCCCCCCCCTTTTTTTTTTTTCCCATCCCCCTTCCAATTTCCCTCCTCCCTTCCACACTTTCCCTCCACCATCTTACAACCATGCGAGCACACAGACAGGCGCACGCATGCACGCGACCCCATGCGCGCACACACTCACGCACATACGGGCGGACATGTGCACATGCTTCCGTGGGCGCTCATACACACACACATACACTTTCCCCCTTTTACCTTACCCCCCCCCCCCCCCCTCCCCACTTTAAGTTTTCCTTTCACTGTTTAACTCTACTCACTCCTACCACTGATTGCTTTCTTTTTCTGTGAGTAGCAGTCAGCCTTTTATTCTTACTTCTTGCCCCCTTCCCTGTGCAGTTGAGAAAGGGTCTATGACCTGAAACGTACTGTTTTAGCATCTCTGTCTTCTTAATCGACGAATTTTACCCTGAGGTGAAAAAGTTTTTTTACCTTTGTTTTCTCTTCATCGAATTTAATGTTTGTACAGTTTTGGAATTTTTAGATTTTTCATTATTTTCAACACGAATATCCAGTGCGTTAACAAGGATTTCTTTTTTTTATATAAGTGCTGCATAACTTAGAAAATTAGTCCGTATGTTGTACTTGTCGATAAACTCAGCAAAGGTCAAGTAACTGCTATCTTCTTTGCACATATTTTCAATACTATGCTGCCATAAACGGAATTATTTAATTGAATTCAGAAATCAACTGGTTAAAAAAAAACTTTCAGACTAATACAAAAGATTCAAGAAACAAAGTCGAAATGGTTTCAGGTAAGATTAATATATAGTATCCTACCAAGAAATGTAGTGTTGACATGCATGGGTGTCAAATCTGATATTTAATGTACATTTTGCTAGCGAGTAAAAGACAGTATAGAACATATGTACTGGAGATGTATACATGTGAATGCTTTTGCGGAACAATTTGAACAAGTAATTAAAGATAAATGTATACATACAACCTCTTTCTTTTTAAATGAAAAAACAATACTGTCTGAACACAACACAGCTTTTAGGTCTGACACAGTGTTAAACTTTACCCTGCTGTTGGCTAAACTCTACTAATGTAATTTTTTTTAATGAATTTCCTCATATAGATATGTTCATTAATTATTTAAAGACAGGTAAGAAATAGAAAAGAACATCGCTTACTTTAACTTTAACATGGTAAAGTTTATCACTGACTGGCATAAATATAAAGAATTAATTGAGAGCGAAGGACTGTATACACGAAAATATATGCTTCATTAAAGAAAATATTAAAATTGATATTAGCAAACAAAAAAAACAACAACAAACAAACAAACAAACACCCTCCAAGCCAGTCACGAATACGTGATCACAACGTCTGCATATTCATTAAAAATTACTTCTTGATACTCTAAGACACCATAAATATATATGTAATTTCTTTTTAGGAATGGCTGACAATGAATCGTATGCTTCTTCTTTGTGTGTATATGTGTTTTCGCTTTGTTTATGTTGCCCTTTTTTCTGATGTTTCCCTTACTCTGTCCAAAGTTAAGTCACATTTTCTCCAACCTTTTCATTTGTAAAACGTTGAAATTATATGTACAGAAACTTGAAAAGAAAATAAAAGTGTACAAAAAATCACTCTGAAAATTTACTTCCTCGTTTACCTCATTTGTCATTTTCCGCTCAACGTCATTACAGCACTCGATTATGTAGTATATCTGACCCTATACATTCAATTTGGCCGTGAAATATATATATATATATATATATTATATATACACACTTTTTTTTTTTTTTTTTTTTTTTTTTTGCTAGCTAAGTTATTGGTATCAAGTGGTTATTGCTGTTGCTGTTTCGTTTTTGTTATCACTGATTTCGCAATGCAAAATGGTCTTAGTGAAATGAGACAAAGTGGGTGAACAATGACAAGCTATATCTTGTGATATAAGTTTTAAAAAAAAACACAAAAAAAACAACAAAGAGACATACAGACAGACAGACAGACAAACAGACAGACAGAGCGCTTTCGCTCACACATTTACACAGTTCTGTCCACGTGCAGTTTAACAGTGGCGGAGTATCTGTCACTAGAAAAGAATATAAGTCTCCGTTCCTTTACAAAGCTGGATTCTAATGGCGGGAAGATGTGGGGTTTTCAGGGTGGGGGTAGACATGGAGTGTCAAGCCCTATCCTTGAAGCCATTACAGGTTATATGCCTGCTGACACGAAAAGACAAAGGCGCACATTGGCCGAGACTTAACGAGCAAAGTCTACGTAATACTACTTCGCGTCTAACACAAGCCATCAGACTGACGAAAATTGGTCAATTGAGCACAGCGTCACTCTTCAGACGAGACTGTCGACCAGAATGGATAGACATAAGTTCACCTGCCCCCCCCCCCCCCCCCCCCCCCCCCACCCCCACACCCTATCTCCATCTTACTTCTCATTCCGCTCATCCCCTTCCGTGACCCTCCTACCCTTTCCTCACTAACGCTCCTTTCCCACCCTTCTCCCGCTCCCAAACTCGTCAGCTTACATTTGACATCAGACCGAAATTGTACCACACACATTCTACACTGATCACATTTTTTTTTACTGGACTGTGTACAAACTACAAGTGCACAAGGGAAAGCACATACCTCCACCAGGTTGAACAGTGCTCT
>CM065714.1:102645985-102650985 GCA_033310375.1 Conus canariensis | reverse complement strand
ATTCTGACAGCGCTTTTTTCTTCTTTTTTTTCTTTTTAAACGGTGCACATCTTTCATGAACTGCTTCAAACAAAGAATTGCTGATTGCAGTCACAAGACTAGCATGATCATACTGACATACTTAAGACGCACACTGTATTGAACCTTCCTCTAAAAAAAAAATCAATTAAATCATATAGAACAGGGGCAATGACAAAAAATTACATTCTGTGTGTCTGTTATTGCCTGCCAGTGTTTAGATACAAGACGATAAGATCTAATAAGGTGACGTGTTGCTTGTACCATGAATCTGAGGGATGTATCAATCATTCTATGCTTGGCTGCCCTGTTCTTCATGTGCGAATTCAAAACCGATTCAACCATTACCAGTGTATTACCATCAGCACTGTCGCTCAGGATTCGATTTATTTGTGGCCGCATTGTGAACTGACAAAGCTTCAAAGCGATTTCGTACTGTTAAGAGGAGCATGCTGTTTATGCATCAATGTCTATGAATGGGTTTCGATAACAAATGTTTACTTCTAAGTGGGAGGGTTTCATTACATGGTCTGTTTGTGGTCACAACATAGCTGTCTGCTTCAGTGGACAGCATAAGTTGAGGGCCTAAACCTAATATAAAGAGAATAATTCACATTCGTAAACCAGAATAAAACAGAACTGACTAATTTCTCTTGATTATCCACCCAATTTGCGATACACATTGCTCTGGAAATAAAATGGGGAGAAGGTTTGAGAACTTATGATGCAGTCCGTAAATGAGCAATTATTTAGCATCATAAATTCACCGCAACGTCAAAGTCGTTAAGAAACGTGACTCAGCAATCACACACTTTGACCAAAACAGGGCAGCCACTTTTTTTTCTTCTAAACCTTGCTTTCGCACTTCATGATCAGTTTCATCCTTTTCCTTTTTTTAAAACTTTTTTTTAGTATCATTTTTTTTCAATTTGGGGTCTTAACTCTACTTTTTTTCCAATTTCTTTTCTGCTTTTCCTTAGTTTTACCAATAGTTTCTCTTTTTTTTCTTTCCTTTTTTATATATATATTTCTTCTATTGGGATTCCATCTTTGCGAATGCGTGCGCGCGTGCGTGTGTGTGTGTTAGAGAGGGAGAGAGAGAGAGAGAGAGAGAGAGAGAGAGAGAGAGAGAGAGAGGGAGGGAGGGGATCGCAGGACTATGTACGTGGGTTTATTGTTGCTATAGTGTCTTTAGACGCATTAGTTCCCAGTGCATACACACACACACGTGTGTGTGTGTGTGTGTGTGTGTGTGTATGTGTTGTGTGTGTGTGTGTGTGTGTGTGTGTGTGTGTGTGTGTGTGTGTGTGTGTGCTTTTCGTTTTGGTTAGTTTCGGTTTCTTCATTTTGCGTTGTTAGATGTAAATGAAAACATGTCTGGGTTTGTCATGATTATGTTGCAGTATACATGGGTTTTGTTAGTTGCAACTGTCTGTCTGTGCTTTTGTCTGTTCAAGAGTGTAAAGGTTCGTTGCATGTGTTTACATGTCCTTATTTCGTTTCGCCTCCTTTTGAAAGGACAAGAGAAAAGCAAGGTTTAGCTGCAATAAGATTCCGAAAGAAGAAACAGGGTTCTGTTAGCATGGAAAGTCACACCATCGCTTGTCTGTATAAATCAATTACAGGTAGTCCACACATTGCAAGGACTCAGTCACTGGGAATCCAAATGTCATCTTTTCTTATTTATAATGTGCATGTTGATACATCCACCCACCCACTCACCTCTCTCTCTCTCTCTCTCTCTCTCTCTCTCTCTCTCTCTCTCTCTCTCTCTCTCTATCTGTCATCTCTGTGTCTGTCTCTGTTTGTCTGTCTGTCTTTCTTTCTGTCTGTCTGTCTCTGTCTGTCTGTCTGTCTGTCCGTGTGTCTGTCTGTCTGTCTCTCTCTCTCACTCCAAATTGTACGGACTGGTGGTGTATTCTGAAATTACTTTGTGGAGAATAGTATACAACAAAAAATTCGTTTTTCACTCACCTACATAGTGGACAAGTCAATAGTTATTACGCAGTGTGATAAAAAATAATAATAATAATGCACGCTCTTTCATAGAGATAGGGTGGGGAGAGGGGAGAAACAAAGTCGCAAAAATAGAGACGCAGAGAGAAGACCGGAAAAGAAACGGACACTTTTTCATCTGCTAAAAACATGAGAGAGGGGAGTGGGGTGGGAGTGGGAAGGGTTGGGGACGGTCGGGGGAGGAGGGGGGGGGGGGGGCAAACAGCCCCACAGAGACAGACCGGGTGCTTGCACAATTCTGCTGAAAGCTTTATCAGCTACACTTGCTGTAGTCTCTGACTGTAACAAGACAAGCGGAAACTTTACGACGGCCGAAACGTTTACTTTCTGATGCGGACATGAAAACGTCACCTATTCGATCCAGAAAAACAACAATTAGACCACATTCAATCATGCACGAGAAAACTTCTGCTTTCATTTCCTGATAGAGATTTTATTGAAGCGTTTTCATTTATATGAGTGCTAGAATGGTATCTAAAACTTTACAGAAAGGTCAGCTTCATTTGTGAACATGTTACTCTATCTTGAACACATACGCGCGCACGCGCACACATGCACACACACATACTCACACATGCATGGAGAGAGAGAGAGAGAGAGAGAGAGAGAGAGAGAGAGAGAGAGAGAGAGAGGCGAATATACAATCATTCAGGTAAAGAGCATAATAGTAGGGGGGAAAGTTATGCTCGAAGGTGGGTGATCTCGTTTCAGAAAAAAGGATGCAAATCAAAACTGCAGTAAATGCAACATATTTGCTCTTTCGTGTGAATGCTAAGGAAGATGCTTTTCTACCGTAAGTAGAAAGAAACTCGTGGAGAGCGTGGCAGCAGAGAGTCCTCAGAAGAGAAGCCCCCTTCAAGCAAGTGTTTCGGCCCTTATCTCCTGACACTCTATGGGGGTTGGGCCACACCCGGTTCATGACTCCGGATGTCCCTCTGCTGCCCCCTTTTTTTTTCCCCATCTTGGGACGAGCCATGGCTGGGATTCGAACCCATGACCCTCTGGACATGCTCATTTTCCACTTAATGACTCGCACTCTAACCACTGAGCCACCTGATATTTGTAGGAAATTTAAGCCTTATGAAGTTCACTTTTGTTCCTCCTTGACCAGATCCAGCTTGAACACCTCTCTGCCGCTTCTGCCATTGCTTTCAGGGCTCTGATTTTTTCCCTCCCTGCAACTGAGAGCTGTTTCATGAGGCTGTATGCAGACGTTCCTACAAACCCCCTAGCTCCAATTTCTGCAGTGAGGACTTTGACCTGATAGCCTTCTCTCCTCAGGCTGTTTGCCAGATCAGCATACTTTTCAGTCTTGTTGATACTTCAATCATTGCAGCAAAACCGGCAAACATAGGAACAGTTATAGCAGTAGTAGCAGTGTACTTCAGTTTTACGTCTGTTCACATATGTGATATTAGACGAAGAGAGAGAGAGAGAGAGAGAGAGAGAGAGAGAGAGAGAGAGAGAGAGATGCATAAATGTCTGTGACCATGTAAATGTATGCATAATGTGGTTATCTAAGTGCACATAAATGTCCCTCTAAGCATCCCCTACAGCATACCTGCAAATAATCTTAAAGTAAATGCTTACTGAACGACAAATTCAAGAAAAAAACAACAACATTGAAACTATAGTCTGGAATGTAGATTTCTGCTGAAATGATCCAGAGATGTGATCGTTGTTCATTCAAATACTGTCCGGTAGGATGTGCGTGTTAGGCTGAACAGTGTGGGTATGTCTCATGTTATTTGTTTTGAAAATATCTGTAAATATGTACCCCCCCCCCCCCCCAAAAAAAAAAAAAAAAAAAAAAAAAAACTCACGTTAGCCTACAGACGTCATTCATTAATATAAACGCTAGAACATGAAAAACAGACGAATGCAAATGCTCGCAACAAAAACAAGAAAGCATAGCAAACTAAACGGAAAAGAGGTGTAAGCCTTCTTTACTATAACACAGAAAGAGGGAAAGCAAAATACAGATAAACACACGAAACAATTTGTAAAAGAACGCAGATTTTATGTAAAATACAAAAGAGGGTAGGGAATTTTCGTGAAATATATCTTGATTACACGTCACAAACAACAGATAGAAATGCACAAAACAACACTCCCTGATGGCAGTTAGCATGGCAGTTAGCATGGCTGTTTTATGCATTTTGATCTAGTGTTTGTAACTTTGAAGGAGACATCGATTTCGAAAATGTACATCTCTGTGTTGTGTGTTATAACCCGCTTTCCTTTACATCCTTCATTTTGTGTCTGTATTTGAAGTTCATCAGTTGTTTTTTTCAGTAGCGCAGAAGTCTATTTCATTTTCTTACAGCAAATGTAGATGACCACAACATCGATTAGAGGAGTGGTATAGAGTAAAAGACGGAGGAGGAGGGAAAGGAAATGGGAAGCCGGGGCGGTGTCGGACTTGCAAATTTCTTCTGAGACCTCCGCGAGTCAAATGCACAGCCTGGAAAGATAATGACATGAAGATGAACAGGCGTGCAAGGAGAAACCGACGGCGTTTTATTGCCAACATTTCCGTGCTGCGCGCGGACATAAAGATGGTGACCCCGTCACTTCAGCGAGAACCCGACTGCCCACCAAATCCAAGGCTGCATTCCCGAACCGTCGTTCGGCCTTCTGGGGTTCTGGCAGGTTTAGGTTGACGTGTCCGTCAAGAGCCAGATGAATGACAAGTGCCCTCTGAACCTAGCTGTCCTGTCACTGAGCATGGACGTCAGAGGTGAAGTGTCACAGATAGCAACGTGTAGGCCTACATGAGGCACGTGCGAACACACACACACACACACACACACACACACACACACACACACACACACACACACAGAGAGAGAGAGAGAGAGAGAGAGAGAGAGAGAGAACTGCAAAGATTGATTACATACACTCACTTTTTTTCACACACAAAAGTCAAAAACGAAGAACAAACACAAATTGGACAGTCTGATAGA
>CM065714.1:102638485-102640985 GCA_033310375.1 Conus canariensis | reverse complement strand
CCGGTACAACTGCTCTATCTGTTTTATTTGCGCAAGTATCATTCTTTCAAATTATGAACGTTCGAGGTCGGCAAGGAGAATCTGGGGATGGGAGAAGGGGTTGGCTATTCAAGTTAAAGACTTATGAAATTAAACCATTTAATGCGTTTCTGAAGTACACGTCATGAATATTTGTGTACACTGCTTAGTCAATAATCTGAATTTATGGTAAGAAGACCGTTTAAGGAATCTTGACATAACATTTTACAGTTCTTATAATTTCTACAAAACATCCACATAGGCCCTATTCAGTTACGAATGAAATTTGTATAAGCAATGTGTTTACCGGACTTCTAACTTCATTCAAGTGAGGCCTGTTCATTGTTTTTTGCATGTACTTTAAACATGTCTTAAATACACTTTTGACCTCTGCAGTCCCAATTTTATTCTCTCTCTCTCTCTCTCTCTCTCTCTCTCTCCTCTCTCTCTCTCTCTCTCCCTCTCTCTCTCTCTCCCTCTCTCTCTCTGTGTCTCAGAAATTTGCGATGGAAATAAATTCCAGTCTTCACATCTTCGATAAGTTAGAAGCGGCACCGTTTCATCAGACCTAAAGCGGTTCCGGTGTGTGCAGTGAGATAACATAGGGCGAAGGGGAAAAAACAGAAGTTTTGTCTACACTGAACTGTTTCAAAGTGCCAACACTGGGTCAATCTGTCTAGCATAGTGCTCCCCGGAAATAGAACCCGGCTGGCATAGCCCAAGACCGTCAGTAACCCGTAGAACAGAACGGTCCCTACCTATGTTTAAAAAGAAAGTTTGCTGAGCTCCTGACTGAATGACACCACAGGCCAGCAAGGGAACCTCGGCCACTGAAGCTGAAGAGCAAACTGGGGAGGTATGGCGAAGGAAACTCCAACTGACGGTGTTGGTTCTGGCAGGGGTCTGGCAGAATCTGACTGAGCGGTTGGATCTTGTTCTTGTGGCTGTTGGCTGTAGGAAAGGGTCAGGAGAAAATGTCTACAAGATCGTTGACGATCTCGCACAATATGGTCGGTCAACTGACACTTTCCGCGCCTGGACTCGACAGCTCTCCACTAGGTCTTTCAGTATGGCAGTCGGGGTCTTCTGGTATTGACTGGTCGCATCTCTTCATGCTCTCCGTTGGACTACTTCAGTGTTGCTTAGATTAACGACGGTACGAACACTCCATCCACAGCAGCTGTACTCCAGATGAGGGCGGACTCGGGTGTTGTAAGGATTAGAAGATTTTATAATCTTACGTACAAAGGGAAGGTTACGTCGAAGGAACAGTAAACTGTTCTTTGTTTTCTATGATACCTCGTTGATATAGGTCCCCTACTGACATTATTTCAGCAAGTACAAGCACTTGCGTAACAAAACGGACAGAATGACAATAAACATGATAGAGCCTTTCTGGTCATCCACTATCAAATGCTCAACTTTGAAAAAAAAATCTGCAATTAACATTTTTAGCAATATTTTCAGTTCTACTGAATCGACATTTTCTTACAACTTGTGATGAGTAACAGCTATCTCGCTTTACACCAATAAATGATATGTTAACTCATACTACATGCAAACCATGCATTTCTCGCATTCTAGCAAGATCAGACCATTTCATGCGATTTCTACCCAGCATATGACACGTATAAATAACTATGATTTCTTATTACTATATCAGGGCTCCCACTGGGGATAAGCAAAACATCCGTTGAAAATTCTAGGGAAACAGGTAGGAAAAGGGGAGGCTGGCTTATCTGGCAAGCTTGTTCACCTTCATTCGGATTTTTTTTTAACTGATATTGAAAATTTTACAATCTGAAGCCGATTTCAGCATCAAGTGGTGTACTGTACACATGTCGTTCCATCCAGAGCCAGCAACATTTATGCGTACAGATTTTGTCAATCGTTTCACTTTCATAATGTCTTACAAAACACAGCATCCAGAGCCTTCAATTGGGTAGACACATTGGCGACTGCCCTCGCTCACCAAGTTTACTTTAGATTTCGTGGTGTCAGTGTTGTCCGCTTCCACACCATACATCCCACCAGCGCTCTGCTGCTCCCACTCTTTTTCCTTCTACCTAATTTCTCTCTCCCGTTCCCCGGCCACCATCTTTTTTTTTTTTTTTTTTTTTTTTTAGGGGGGGGGGGGGGGGGGCTGTGTGTGGAAAAGGAAGGAGAGGAAGACCGTGCCCCCCCCCCCTCCCCGCTAAAATCTGTGAATTATTGAAGCCCTGCTAAAAACAAAACTTCGACAGGCTACATGCAGAATTTGCCCGTGTAACACTATAAGAGGTTATCATTTCTGGTGATTCCAGCAAGTGATGCTATATTAAAGAAGTAAACAGAAGATTTTTTTGGTCAATAATGTTGATATCAATACAAAAACTGAACCAGTTTATCGTAAATTTTGCACTGCCGACAGAATAACAGAAAATAGGAAGCTAATGTTGGGAAGATCCAAAACTGATGCACCAAACAAAAGAAATGAAGTTTC
>CM065714.1:102555985-102630985 GCA_033310375.1 Conus canariensis | reverse complement strand
GAGAGAGAGAGAGAGAGAGAGAGAGAGAGAGTTACCATGACATTACGTAATATGTTATCAGGACTTGACATGTGTGTGTGTGTGTGTGGTGTGTGGTGTGTGTGGAGGAGAGAGAGAGAGAGAGAGAGACAGACAGACAGACAGACAGACAGACAGACAGACAGACAGACAGACAGACAGACAGACAGACAGAGCATTAACTACGTATACCATTACAAGTAAGTCTTACAGACCCCGAACACTCAGCAAGACTACGCACGTAGGCCTAGGCCTATATGTTTTCCAGTTTCATAGATACAATACTTTAATTCGCAAATTGCATTTTTGACATGTTTGGGTCGACAGCCAAGATCACGACAGACTATTAGTCACTGTTGTTTATGCCGAAGAGGAAATCAGTTTTGGAACTGAATCACTGAACCAAATGTTACTAGTAGGTATGTCGCTAGCCTATCGCTACGTGAGGTCTGCGTTTGCCTTGGAAAGTGCATTGTATAGCTATGGATCAGTTGCACTCACAACTCAATTAAAAATTCGTTGCTTGAACAATGCACAATATTTTCAACATGGTCATCAGACAAAAACTTGATTGTGGCGAGTTAATGCGAAAACTGGATCATATGGGCGACTAAATTTTGTCGCTAACGTTCTGTTACATCGATTTCAACTGGGCCTACTTGTTTTACGCGTGTCATCGGTGCGGGTCTACTTCTTCTGTCTGGAAAGGGAAAGGAATATCATGAATGATAAAAACGACGAAAAGATGTGCACATACACTGGCGCACTGATTAGGCCTACCTATTCACACACACACACACACGCGCGCGCGCGCACACACACACACACACACACACACACACACATGTGCGTGCGTGCACTAAATGTGCGTGCGTGCAACTGTTCAGCATATAAGTTGCAAACGAGTCCAATAGTTGTGTGTGTATGCGCACACGCGTTTAATAAGATCGTGGTGTGTGTGTGTGTGTGTGTGTGTGTGTGTGTGTGTGTGTGTGTGTGTGTGTGTGTGTGTGTGTGTGTGTGTGAATGTCCGTGCTGCCTCTACGAAACGACATCAGCGCTGATGTTGATAAAACCTGTCGAGAAGTTTCATGACAACTTTGAAGCTGAATTGTCAGCTTTCCGAGCTTGTGTGTGTGTGTGTGTGTGTGTGTGTGTGTGTGTGTGTGTGTGTGTGTGTGTGTGTGTGTGTGTGTGTGTGTGGTGTGCGTGCGTGCGTGCGTGCGTGCGTGCGTGGTGTGTGTGTGTGTGTGTGGGGGGTGAGGAGAGAGAGAGAGAGAGAGAGAGAGAGGAGAGAGAGAGAGAGAGAGAGAGACAAGATATGGGCGTCGTAGGTTTACAGGCATGCCTTGAGTGTGAGCGAGAGTGCCATCGATTTGCGTACATTGCACTAATAATCAAATCTGCATCACAATGCAAGGCAACCTCGCGGGAACCCTAAATGAGCAAGAATGTGGATCGATTAGAGCAGGAACATACAGCGCCAGGTAAAACGCTTCGCCAAGACGCTCTACCCGTTCCAGTGTCTGCAGTGACATTTAGGCAAGCTGGAAAAAAAAAAAGAACAGCATCTGCATGGCTACAATGTGCACAAGACCAACAAGGGGCAGTTTTATTACCAGTCGTAGCCACAACTTCCAGAAACAGCACGTGCTCGCAGGACAGCTCGCCTGACGACAATCCGGAGCAAAAGGCCTACACTCAGATGCTCCTTCTTCAGTATCAAGAATATTTCCTTACTGGAGCCGACTGCAAGAGGTGATGGTTCAAACTACACTGATCTCTGTCATTCCGCTTACCTCAGAAACTAGGTATACAGATCTGCAGTCGCACGCTTAAACGCTTTTTACTGTTTGTTTGTTGAACGGGTAGGTCTGAAGGAAGGCGCAGTGATTCTGTTGACTGTTCATATCATACATGCCGGTGATTGTTGACATCAAATTAAGAATGATTATTTTCACATTAGATTGTGATCATTCAAAAAAAAAAAAAAAGAAAGAAAGAAGGAAAGACAGAAAGAAAGACAGAAAAGAAAAGAAAAAAAATGAAAAGAAACAAAACAAACAAAAAAGGGGGAGGAGGGGGAGGGGAGGGGAGAAATAGGGAAAAAGAAAAGGCGGGCAGAGGTGGGATGGGGGTGTGGGCGGGGTGGGGGGGGGGGGAGAGGAGGAGGAGAGTTGGTCGTGTGTGAAAGGGCGAGCCAGACTGATGGAGGGAGGAATCAAGGGGGCGCATTTGAAACGATCAAAAGTGCAGTAATGAATATTAGTTTATGGACTTCATTAAGGCCTAGTCGTCGGAAACAACTGATAAAGAACCTAAAAAGTCAAAAACATCCACACTCTTAGTGCCTCTAGGTGGCTTTGTACACTTTCATATCCAAAAAAAAGGATTTATAAAATCACAGTAAAGCAAAACAAATATGCTGAACAGTAACATCACTGTGACAGACACACACTCTTGATATCATGGGAATACTTGGTTCGTAATGAATTCAATAAAAGAGGGATATTTCGACTTGAAATAGGCCCGAAACTAAAAGCTAGAAGTGTACATTTTCTTCGTCTTTCCTTTCTGTTCATTATTTCGTGATCTCTTTATAGCATTGCTCCTACGTCGCCCAGTTATTCCGAGCTCCCAATACAAAATCACGCTCAGCAAGTTTGTCCCGTCAGTCGCTGTCTGAACGCTGGCTTCCGGCAAGGAGCAAACATGTCGTTACTTGGGTAACCCAGCAGAAGCGACACTGCCGAGTCAATCGGATCGGTGGCATTCGATGGGGCCCGTTTTCATCCAACATACACATGACATCGCCCACAAGTCCACTACTGGCAACAGTACTTGCCGAGTCGCGTATAGTCAGCGTGAATGAGCCAGGGCGTCGCCACGCCCATCCAACCAGTATCAAGGAAGACGGCTTTGACACAAAGTCAGCAAAGAGACAAAAATCACAGCCGAGGTCACCATGACAGCAGGGCTTCAAGGAGTATTGAACCTGAGTTTCTTTTTTTAGTATGAATGTGCATGGGCCCAGATCGATGAGAATGAAAATGCCACGGCGTTCCATTTTGGTGCGAGACTTCATGACACGGCTGCGCTTAACAAAACGCTTTTTTTTTTTCTTAAGAGTGGAGCGTCAGTGTTTTTGTATATGCGCCTTCCATTTTGTTTTATGTTTATGTTCCTTGTCCCTTTATTATGTATGTAAAGTGCTTCAAGCGAACTGAAAAAAAGGTCGATAAGTCTTCATTATCATCATAACTATTGTTATTGTTATCATTATTACTATCATTACATGCCGGTGTCAACCAGCCCTGAGAGGTCAAGATACTTACACAGATGGCCAAGACGAGAACGGACAGGGGCGGATCACTTTCTTCCGGTTGGGTGGGTCAAGTTTCCTGTAAGCTATTTTCAGATCCCCACCTCATCCACATTTACGTTACCCACATCTTTAAAGGAGAGGCTGCATCACTTTGCACACACTCTCCCTGAAAGATAAGGCGCGAGTCAGTGAAGGGCGGACGAGGGTATAGGGGAAGCACTGAGCAAACTATCTGGCGCTACAAAGTTAAAACAGAACAATTGCTAACAGCTTGCTTCTATGTCAGTTTTCAAGAAGAAGAAGAAGAAGGAGAAGAGGAAGAAGAAGAAGAAGAAAAAGAAGAAGAAGAAGAAAAAGAAGAAGAGAGGGAGGAGGAGGAGGAGGAGGGACACGAAGAAGAATAGGAGGAAGAAAAGGGGAAAAGAAGGAAAGCAGAAGTTATCTTCTTTCTTTCTTAAATAAAATATGAGCCGGAGAGAAATGTAGTCTGTCCGAAACGCTGGAAGCGTGTAAGTGCAATGTATGGGCGGAGTCCTAGAGGAGGCCATCGGAGAGAGACTGAGGGAGTCCAGAGAGTGAGCGAGAGTGAGCGAGAGAGAGAGAGAGAGAGGGAGAGAGAGAGGGAGAGGGAGAGAGAGAGAGAGAGAGAGAGAGAGAGAGAGAGAGAGAGCGGCAGGCAGACAGGGAGGAGGGAGGGTGGGAGGAAAGAGGGAGTGGGAGGGAACAGGGGGCGGACTGACGGAGGGCGAGATACCATAATCATGCATGAAGACCACGAAAGTGAGGACAGAGAGAAAGTAACCTGGCTGCAGAAAGAGTTGCTTGGGAAATGGGTTAATCAGGATTAATTAGGCAAGAGATCGAATGGAAGCATGGACAGCAGGATGGGAGGGAAACAACAACAACAGCACGAGGACAGATCGAAGTTGGACGGGAGCGGGACGGGAGGTCGAAGGAAGGTTCATGGGGACGAAGGGGTGGGTGGGTGGCTTGGGAAAGGGGAGTGGGTGCGCACGTCCTTTCTTTCATCGACTGGGGACGGAGAACACCACTCCCACTCTGCAACCAGAAAACTTTTTTTTTTCTTTTTTGGGGTTTATTTTTCTCTTTCTTCTTTTCTTTATACATTCATTTATCTACTTATTTATTCGGGCCAGGGTTAGGATTCGGCTAAATTAGGGTCAAGTTAAGGTTAACTCTGGAGTTGGGGAATCCTCCAATTTTATTGGTAAAGTTTTTAAGTCTGCAAATGCTGCATCTCGCTGCTGAGGGGAAGGGCTGGAGGGTGGGGGGAGGAGCTGAGGGAGGGGGAGGAAGAGGGGAGCTGTGTGGCGGGACCACTAAAGGTTTGTCTTGGACCAAGGGCCTAGAAGCAGTCATCAGCACGAGGCGAAAACATGTGATGAAAAGAAAATCGGTCTTAACTGTAATAAAGATTCTGAAGAATGATTTCTATCTCTTCTGTCTCTCTAAATGCAAAGATGCATGCACTATATATAGGCATGTATATGTATTCTCCTTGAATGTGTGTGTGTGTGTGTGTGTGTGTGTGTGTGTGTGTGTGTGTGTGTGTGTGTGCGCGCGCGCACGCGTATATGTGAATGTGCGTGCGTGCGTGTGTGTGATTGATATAAATATACCAAGGGTGTTCGTGAACAAATGTTTCTGATGGTTTCTCTACATCCCATACAAGAAATGTAAATTTAACTGATGATTATGTCTGGCAGCAAGACAGCACACCATTTGTGTAAAACAACAATCTTTCCTCACAAGTGGATACCATGCGCCGTACGTTTACCATGCACGGTGATGCATCCCGCCATAACTCGCTGCCCAACACTGGAACCACGCTGACAACACTGGTGTGTGGACGATGGAAAAAAAAATTATGCTAGGACAATTTCAAGGACTTACCTGGTTACTAAAAACCTCTACCCTGTCGCGCATAACCGAATTCAGAGGTCTGTGGAGACCCCCGAGTGCCCAAGCATCCACCACATCACCCCTCAGACCTAATGTCATGGGACTGCAACTGCTGTGTGTCAACTTGAACGTGAAGACATTTATTGATCAGCTATTGCATCATGTGCAAATGAGAACAAGAACATGACAATTGACAACCTGAATGAAACAATTCGAAAACAACAACCGTAACAGCAACGACAAAACAATAACAGCAGCGACCTAGCTTTCGATTACATTCCCCGACCAGTCACCGTGACATCCTGAAAGAACGGGATAACGATTTTTCCACTCTTTGCACAAAATAAGCCATACATCTTTGTGCCGTCATAACCTTCTACTTGTTGAGTCGTTAGTCGACGTATATACGTACTACACGAGCTGCCACCGGCGACAACAATTACGTGGTGCTGTATATAGCTGGCATTTGCCATGAACCCGAGGCTTGCACCCAATCAATGGCCGATGTACGATCGACGGTCGTCAACTATAACCTTCTTCCTTTGTCTGTGACATCCGCTACCATGAAGACTCGTGGAAGCGAGGTCACCTCATTTCTCCTCACTGCTGTTTGGAGGGTCGATCGAACCTTGCTCAGGTTGTGACATTTCTCATCTTTCTCTCTGAAATTATATGTACAGATATTACAGTTGAACACACAGAGAGGGCTGGTGTGTGTGTGTGTGTGTGTGTGTGTGTGTGTGTGTGTGTGTGTGTGTGTGTTTGCATGGTGAGGGGGGCGGGGGGCGGGGTGGGGTGGGGAAGAGTTTCAGAGTCTGTAATGAAATCTGGTTTGATCTTTTCTTTTCTGAATCTTTTCAGAGACCCAGAGAATAAATTGTCAATGTCCCACCCTCAAGCGGCAACTTAGCAACTGTTTTGTCAGACACACTCACATTATTGGTCTAAATTGAAAAGAAAACGACAACAAAAAATATTCCCTCTTTCACACATATTGTGCACGCACACACACACACACATACACACACGCATAATACATACACACTGTTCAGAAATGCACAGGTGGTACCAAATCAGTGAAGGAAATCTATTCATTTTATTGCGAAAAAAAAATGGTAAGTAAAACTATATGAAATGGGGAAAAAATTCCAAAAAGGACAAAACGTGGATTTCCACTCGAAATAACCATGAAATAAAAACAGGAAAGTACTCACACAACTGATGACAGCTACAGTAACACTAAGTGCACTGTCATGACATAAATGACAAAACACAGTATTTGCCACTACCCCAATTCAGTCCACATTCAGTCCAAGTACACAGTACAGTTCATGAAATGTTGCAAAATGTATTTGAAAGCTTGATCCATTTTTTTTTTTCTATTGACCAAACATGCCTAACTACAAGAGATTAATCCACCATCATACTTAATGATCATAACATCATAACCATCTCATTGTTCTCTTCTTTGGTCCTGTTTGTTTCTGCAGCTTGCCTTTGAACGTTTTACGCCCCTGTACATACACCTATTTCTAAGAGCTGTCCTGGCATGTAGAAACATGGCAGGCTGATTCATAATCAAGCTGGCACAGTACTGAAAGCCATACACATGAAAACATGTATGCCATATTGCTGGCTTAGTTCTGCTGTTCTTTTCCAAATCATACAGAAAGTCCTTAACTCTCGTGAAACATATGATAAAACATACATTTGTTTAGAAGGACGGATTTGTCTCCTGAATGAGACTTCAATCTGAGACCATATGTCAATCGAAATAATGATAAATCAAACAAGTATTCTAATTTACAGGTAACAGTTACTTCTACACTGTCTTTCATTTGACATATTCTTTTAAAATCAACTTCTCTCATCTTTTTCCTTTCCAAACCACAAAATTTATTCAATTTTACAGCTGCTCAGTCTCACATCGGTCAAGTAATTTCCAGATGTTTCAGCAGTCAAATGTCTTCCTATTTATTCTGATACACTCAACACAACTACAAACTTTCACAAACCCTGTCCTACCCTTGACTTCAATTTATTTCCTATAGTGTATTTCCTAAATCTCGTGTCCACTCTTTTCTATAATTCAGCAGCAACCGATCTAAAACTATTTTCCAGTTCCATCACCAACCTAATCAGAACGATTATCCACAATAGCCATCATGAAATAACATAACAGCCATCATGAAATAACATTACACTGCTCCTACAAATGTACAAAACGCTGTCCAGTAAGTGCAGATATATTACAATTAATTTACATTTTTTTGATTACCTCTTCAACCAGCCGTTCTGTCCTGAGTTTGTGATACATTCAGTTCTTGTGCCTTGCCTGTACTCTGGAACGGCAAGGATTGGTTTTATTCATCATGGATATTTCTGTCATCCAGTAGTTACTTCTGACTGTTGTTTTCGCTCCCTCTCTCTCTCACATATGCACAGGCACAAACATACCTAGAGGTGTGTAATGCCAGCATCTACTTTTCCTCAGAATGAAAGGTATTTGGTATATTAATTACTTCCCTCTGTTGTGGCATGGTACAGGATTTATCAAGAATTTTATCTGTATGATATACAATACCTCCCTTTCTCTCCCCCCCCCCCCCTCTCTCTCTCTCCGTGTATCAGCAAGAGCTCATTTCTCTTTGCTGTCACAGCCACAGTGTCCAGCAATTCCCCATGATGAAGGTCCTCAAAGAAGGGCTATGTACATGTGAGGCACTGGCCAGGCAGGTACATTTTCCTTTCAGGCTGGGCTTTTCCTGCCAGCTTTATGATATACTGGTGGTGTTGTTCTCTCTCTTATTTGTGCAGCGCCAATTCAGCAGTTTTTCAGTTCCCTTTGCCCCCAAAAAAGAAAGACTACGGTACTGACAGTGCTGTGTTGTTCACCTGTCCATAATCAGAGAAAGATACAGAATTAAGTCCTCCTACTCTACCCCTTGACTCAGTAATTCTTGTGATGGGGTTGGTGTTGTGAGCATGGAAGCTTCACTGCCTTGGCTTCCCCACTGTCTTTTCTCAGCATTTCAAGTCAGTCAGTCAGTCAGAACAATCTGCATTAACATGAACTATCCAGAACCAAGATCCAACATTCTCACATGATGTCCAAAATCTTGCAATGATTTAAATCAAACACAAAATTTAAAGATGAAATACAAATAATAAATGATTAAAACAAAATCTGACATGTTACTGTATGTGTGTACACATGCTTCTGTGCGTCTTTTTGAATGTGTGTGTGTGTGTGTGTGTGTGTGTGTGTGTGTGTGTGTGTGTGTGTGTGTGTGTGTGTGTGAGTGAGTAGATGTACACATGTGTGCATGCATGTGCATGAGAGAGATACACAAAATGTGCTTCATGAAAAAACATTCTCACCACACCGTTCTTCCAGTTTCTTTTCTAGAAATGAATGTATCTCACTGTTGCATCATCTACACAAGAAAATTGCTATCAATTTCACGTGGCTTGTCTGTTGCTTAGAACAATGACACAATAAATATTCACATAAAATCAATCCAACGTTTTGCATGTGGACACAAATGTATTCATAAATAAATATGATAATCAAGATCTCAAGTGACACCGTTTGAAAGTGGTTAAAATGCACTGGTAGACAGTTTTGTTCATAATTAATCATATTGACCAGCATGAAGGCAAATACGTGCCAAAGCTGCCTCTATGAGATAAATAAATAAGCCATTTTCAAGGTTTGCAATGCATACACTTCAAAGTAACTCACTGGTAAAGATAGCATTCATTATAGAAGAGAATACACTACACTATACCATCACGATATAAATAAGTTGTCCACTGCAATATTAAAGAATGTGAGAAACATTGTTTGAAATCAATCAGTGCAGAATTCTTTTTTTTTTTTTTTTAAGAAAGTGATGACAGAGTTTCAGTGAAGTCATAAACACTTAATAAATCCAAATCATTTCCATTGTACCACCAAGTCAACAAAACAGAACAAAAACAAAAAACAACAATTAAAAACCAAACAATCCTCCCCTCCAACTCCTCCCCCCCACCCCCCACCCCCCAAAAAAAATCATTTATATCAAGTCATTATCAGTGGCATATGATTCAATAATCAAGTAATTCATTCATCAAATCTGCGCTCTTCCTTGCAAACCAAATACTGAAAGGACACTACGAAGCTGTCAAAAGACACATGAGCAACAAACACAAATGTGTAAAGCATGTTTTGGTTTACTCAATGCAAAGGTTGTTCTATTTCCAGGGTGGAGGGTTACAAATAATCAAAGCAATTCACACAACTTCACATATCAATAATGTGCATGACTGTTCAATAATTTTGCCAGATGACCACATGTACCTGCCATATGACGGCACATAAAACATTCACTGTTTATCACCAGCACAAAGGATTAATACCACACAGAGTACTTACGTTGACTTTTGAAATATCCTTTTTTTTCCACCTGTATTAGACATTTCAAATGACAATACCAATGAAGGAAAAAAAAAAAAAGCCAAAGTAATGAACAAAAGAAAGTAAGAAAGAAAGACGGGTTAAAAGAAAAAGTGTGTGTGTGTGTGTGTGTGTGTGTGTGGGGGGGGGGGGGGGGTGTTAGTAAACATGATCTACTATCAGAGACAGCAAAGTCTGGCAAGGTGGCATAGAACAGAACAAACATAATTTGTATCGATGTATTTAAGATACATACACAACATAACTGTTGTTCACAAACACAGGAGGATCAGAGGAGATGTAATTATACATCTGTGGATATATGGATATTTAGATACAAATATCCAGATTAAAACATCTATGGATATACGTAGATTTAGCTACAAATATCTAAATAAATCTATCTATGATCTATCAGGATCTTTGTGTGTGTGTGTGTGTGTGTGTGTGTGTGTGTGTGTGTGTGTCTGATAGCACCCAGAACAGGATTCTGCTGCTTGTTTAAAGGAACCAGTTTTTCAATTCACTTTCTCTATAGTATCTAATCTTCCACGCTGTCTTCACTCTCATGCTACTCTTTCTAATCTACCATACATAAATAAAATTCCACCCCTTACTGTTGCAGCATCATGTCATCATGACGTAACCCACCAAAGGAGACACTGCACTGCGGCCTAGTCACATAAGTGAAGTTCAGTAGTACATGCTCTTATTGCAAGACACAATCTACTATGTGCATGTCCCAATATTAATGGTTGCATAGTAGCACAGCCAGCATGAGTAAGAACCCATCTCCAGTGACTGCCACATTAGCCATGCAATGACAGTCCCCAGATCTTGCAGACACAATAGACTTTGATACAACCTTACCACAGCTTTGGCCTGTGAGATGCAATACCTCTGATGTTAGGAAATTTGAGCAGTGTCTCAGACACACATCCATACACTTGATGAACTGCATTCCCATTTGAGCCCATGGCACAGTCTACCATGCACGGTGGAAGCCATCCAGACTGGACAGTCTTACAAATATTTGTGGGATTAATTTGTCTCAGACGGTCCTTGAACTTCTGACCTCCCACTTGTCAGTTGGCAATGCCAACCACTCCACCGCAGCGGCTGGCATGTTATTCAAAATGACTGATTATCATAATGCAATCAAGTGATTTTCCTATTTCAAAACAGAGCTTTTGGTTTCAGTACTTAGGTTGCCATATAATTTCTACACTTAACTGACTTTTCAATCATTCATCAAACTCATGTTCATGAATTTTTGAATGGGGAACAGTTTTAAACACACACACACACACACACATACATGCAAAATAACAGAATGAAAGAAAGTAAAGGACAAAAAGAGGAAGAAACAAAACAGCCAACTTGTGTGATATATACATATATGGAAAGACAAAAACTGACATCAAGTGGGGGAACACACGTACAAATGGAGTTTAGTACTTCTTTGAAAGCCTGTCTATTAGAAGACAACTGAGCAACACCATTACTTGGCTTAACCAAAACGCATTCAAGAATACATGGCAGTAAGAGGCCTGTTTTTATACCATGGTCGCTGCCAAGCAAGAGATGGAAGTTTGAATGAGACCCAGAGTCCTTTGGTTACCAAAATGCATCAGACTCAGAAGACAAAATCATACCATTCTACAGGCTGCAAGATTGAGGTTCTTGTATGAAAAATACAAAGACATAAATCCCATTCCATGCCAACAGAATGGGACATCTAAGTTCAACAATAAGGCTAGCAAAACACATAGCCAAGTGCAATAAAAGATCAGAGTATGGGAAACTGTGACTAGTGATTTCCATATTTGCTGCATACACAATTCTAAGGTGATAATAAGTAGTTGTACAGAATACAACCTTGTCATGTGCTCACACCCAATATCATAGCACCACATATTGTCCGTTTATGAGATCTTCAACCTCAAAAAGCCACTGGCTCTGCTGCAATTGCATGCGATTATTTACACCACAGATCAAGCAAAGAAAAAGTGGCATAGAAAGCAATGAAAAATTGAAGTCAGGTCATATTAATTCAGGACGCTTGGATTAAATCTTACAGCTGCAAACACAGATCAGACTTATGCTTCATTTAACAATGGATGGTCATTTGACTTGGTCTCATAATACGTGACAACTGTAATAGCTGGTTAACCACAGCATCATTTTTCTGAATTTTCTTAACTTTCATGATGCTGATGTCATTTTTTTTTAAACTCTTATGATGCTCTTTGTGACTACATTTTCTTTAAACTCTTATGATGCTCTTTGTGACTACATTTGTCTTTTTTTTGCATCAAGGATTATTAATGAAGAAACACTAGGGAAAAAATGTAATGATTAAGAAAAATCCCTCTAATAATGCCGATACCACAATAGTGTTACAGCACCACTCTTTGTCCATATTTTTTGCCTCTTTCTGAGTCACGACTGTGAGACTGACGGGCTGTATATTGTTGTTGTAACATAAAAACAACCTATTGTTTAAGAAAAAAAAACTTTCATTATTATCAAACTTTCAAGATTTGTGTCTGAAATGCTCAAATCATAAGTGTTAAGTAACAGGGACTGTGAATGTCATGTGCACTTTAACCTTTTCCGCTCCAGCAGCGGAAAGGCTCGGCTTAGGCATGGACTACCTTCTCCAGCTCAGCCAACCTACTGTAAGATTGATACCTTTGTATCGCCGGCGGAAGAGTCAACAATTACCGATTTTAATGTACAGTCCTTTGGCTTTGTTTCACACAAGAAAAGCAGAGAATTGATTGAAAAATGATGGAGCTACAGTGAATTAAAGAGAGTAACAGTAAAATTAACTGTGCTGAGACCATGCTGGAAGTCTGGAATGTCTGGTGTTGAAAATGTTAAGCTGTTAACATTGAAAAGGATTACAAATCTGTAAAATATGAAAGGTTTTTATTACAACCAGTGTGTGTGTGTGTGTGTGTGTGTGTGTGTGTGTGTGTGTGTGTGTGTGTGTGTGTGTGTGTGTGTCTTAAGTGTGTATGACACCGACAGCCAGAAAATATCTAATGCCTCTTACAGCCTCTCAGTTCTCCTACACTGGAATGCTAGACTAACAATAAGTTTTTTTCCTGTTCTGTTCTTTTCTTTCATTCTCTTATTTTATTTAATTTTTTTTTTTTTTTTTTTTTTTTTTTTGCACACACATTTCAACACTCTTGACTTCACAAAGCACAGGACATATTTAAGATTCATTTTGCTAGGAAAAGCATGCACACAGTGACAAACTTTTAACAGGTACCAACAGCAAGCATAAAAGTTCGGTACAAAAGTCAAAGCATCAACGACAACATCTATAAAGCACTTGATTAATATCAGGCAATATTTCATGTCAAAGCCTGTCAATGAACATGCACCATACATATGTACAGATCTTTTCTTTTTTTTCTTTTTCCATCAATGATTTTGCATACTTACAGATGCCACGTTAAATTCATGAACAGTATCTATCTTCAGGAAAACAGACTGAAATCATCTCACCTGCCTTCTCTCTCTCATTAAAATACTTACGCACATGCACACAGATGCATATTCAATGTTCACATTTAAGTACAACAGCAACATATTTTACAGATGACAATACAAAAAATTGCAAATATAAATAGCACATAGTAACAAGTCTGCTGCAATAACACTGGGCTCCTATAGTCAAGGTGCCATTCAGCTGCTCTGCATCATGATTTTTTCCCCCTTTAATTCTTTCATCCATCATCCAAAACTATACAAAATTCAAACCAACTGCTTGAACCACATTATTTCATAACATGTACCAATCAGATTTGCAGATGGAAAAAAGAAATGCATGGTAAAAAAACAGATGCTGACGCAAAACTTACCATCTAAATTTTCCTCATGCTCCAAGCGACATCTAATTTGGCGTAAGTCATGATCATAGACACTGCTTTCATCAGTACATAAAACAATCCATCAAAAACATCACTGAATATTTGTCGCAGATATAATTCCAAGCTTTCAAAAACTTAAAGTTCACATTCATATCATACCCAAACAGGTGACACAATAAAGATGACTTCAGTTGTTCACATGTACACAGATTTTTGTCCCAAGCTTTCACAGACTGTTCAGGTCAGGTCATACCAAGTACTTTTACACCAGATAACAAGTTTATCGCTGCATAAGGCACTTTGGTTCAGTTTTCTGAGATTATCTGTGCAATGATCACTTTTTCACTCACTACTCCTACATGTACATGGAAACAAATGATCCATGCAATCCATTTTTTTAAACACTGATTGTGCACATTATGCAAAGTAAGTGATGAGACTGCTATACTTTCAAAGAAATTAAATCACTGTAATTTTCATTACTCACACAGGCACACACATACAAACAGAAGATTTGTATAAGCACAGCTAAAAACCTAAATCAACCAGCCGCCGTGGCGAAGTGGTCAGCGTCGCGGACTCCCAGCTGGGAGGTCATGGGTTCGAATCCCATAAGTCATGTGGGTTTTTCTGCCCCGACCTGCTCCTACCCAGAGTTGAGTTGCTGCGGACTCAGTTGGGAAGACTGGGACCACACAGTTGAGTTTCATCCACTTAATGGATGCGTTTCTGAGTGTTGCTCAAATTTCTTGACCAACACTGCAGGTGCCTGTATCTCTCAGGCCTGGTTGACGCAGGAATATATTATGAAAGGAAGCGTAGAGTACAGCCCTGTCATGTAGTCTCAGACTGAAATGGAAATCCGTAGCATCATCTTAATCATCCTCATTCTCATCGATCAGCATAAAAAAAAAGTCTCAAATTCTGTGGCCCTTCATGCCCTGCTCTCATGGTGACCTCAATTTCGATGTCCTCTCCACATCTGTGGCCTTGGTTTGGTTCCGTCGGGGTCACCGGTATCAGCGAGTCCATGGAAGCTGTCGTTGGACGGACGTGGTGGCGCCCTCCGGAGGGAGAGCTCACTCACGTCGGCTCCGCGACTAAGCAATTATTGTCGTCAGTAGGGGGCTTAGTAGGTGGTGTCCTGCGTATGTTAGATCAGAACAGGCGCCACTGAACACCACCGAAGTGACTCGGCAGCAGTGCAGTGTCTCCTCCGGTGGGTTGCCTCCTGACGACTTGACATTGACTGCTCCCTGTGGATTGCCGGGGCTGCGGCGAGGCCGACCGGGCTGTGGCTGTGGACGGGGTGTCGGAATGAGCGGCGTGGGTACACTGCCTCTGAGGTGGCGCAGAGGTTGGGACAGAAAAAAAAGAAAAAAAAAACCAACCTAAATCAATGACCACTTGTGACCTGTTCTCACAAATGGAAGCTAAACTCACTGGCTGTTAATTGTGACACAGTTCAGAAAGACACAAATATTGAAATTTTCCGTTCCTTAAATTCTGTAAACATCAATCATTAACGTTTTTCAAATATTATGAACTGAGAATCTCAAGGTCTTTGATACTGACCTTTCACACCTTTTCTGTTCAGACAGAAAAAAATACTGAGATTTTCTGTTCCTGAAATTCTGTAAACATCAATCATTAACGTTTTTCAAATATTATGAAATGAGAATCTCAAAGTCTTTGATACTGACGTTCCACACCTTTTCTGAGCTGTTACTCAATTAACTTCCAGCAATTCTGCACCCCCTTTCGTAGAACAGGTCACATTATGTCAGAAGCACCATTATCATTATAAATGCTGGGAAAAAAATCCATAAGTAAGCCTCAACAGAATAATGTCCTGTCTAATCCATATTAAACAAGAACAACAAACGCTTCAAATAAGTATGTAAATAAAATTTGAATTTAAAAGAAAAATATCCATGTGCAGATAATCCACCAAAATTTCATCATAAGAAAAAAAACACAGAACAAAAATAAGATCCCCCCCCCCCCCCCCCCAAAAAAAAAAGGAAGAGAGAGAGACAGAGTGGAGAGAGAGAGAGACAGAGAGAGAGAGAGAGAGAGAGAGAGAGAGAACAACTGTATTGACATCCACTATGAAAGCCAGAATAGCAGTAACAACCCTTATATGTCCTAGATCTTGATGATATGAAACAATATCCACGGTCTTTTACGCTCACCAGAGTTGGTCATTAATATGACTCAACTCCATAATGATGCTGATATCAACTTTGCTCAAAACAGACCATTCGTTGTTCAGAATGAATAACTTTGCAACAACAACAACAGCAACAACAACAACAAAAGGTATCAGTCAAATGCGCTCCAATTATGAAAAAAAGGGAAAACTAAAATCAATAAACAAAACAACTACCCTTTAAAATAATATCACTTTGGTGTCAATATCCAAGCGAACAAAACAATTTTAGCTTCAAACTTTTTATAAAAACATTAGCTCAACAAAACAGCCCTAAAAACATTGTCAACCTACTAACTGCTCATATATGTACCACATACAAAACAGTTTTTTTTTCACTCTCAGATACCCTAATAATATGTGTCTCATATGTACCACTTTTGTCATCACAATTTCTCAACAAACTAAATAAAAGTGGGAGTATTCCAACACATTTCAGTCAACTGGCTGATTCATTTACATCAAATCAATCATACATGACCAATGAGACTATCCTGCAGTGCAATGGAATTCTGTTGGCAGCCCACTACCCTAACTCCCTTGCCCAATGTTAGCTTCAAACCAGTGGCTGTGTGATAACAGGTCTTGTGATGCCCACATACTCTAAGTGGGCATTTATGACAGTTTTTGCTCTAGAGTCAAGTCGGTCTTGTGATGCCCACATACTCTAAGTGGGCATTTATGACTGTTTTAGCTGCAGAGTCAAGTCGGTCTTGTGATGCCCACATACTCTAAGTGGGCATTTATGACTGTTTTTGCTCCAGAGTCAAGTCGGTCTTGTGATGCTGACATACTCTAAGTGGGCATTTATGACTGTTTTTGCTCCAGAGTCAAGTCGGTCTTGTGATGCTGACATACTCTAAGCGGGCATTTACGACTGTTTTTGCTGCAGAGTCAAGTCAGTCTTGTGATGCTGACATACTCTAAGTGGGCATTTATGACTGTTTTTGCTGCAGAGTCAAGTCGGTCTTGTGATGCCGACATACTCTAAGTGGGCATTTATGACTGTTTTAGCTGCAGAGTCAAGTCTACTGACTGTAGACTGACATGTTCACTGGATTTTCATCTCGATTGGGTGTGTGAGGAGAGGGTTGGATGTGAGATAATGCACACTGAGGGGCATGGCGCAAACATTTTCTGATTGTGTTCTCTCACTGGCCACAGGAAGGCCATAATTATGAAAGAGTTTTGATTTTTATCTCAGTTTTGTCTACAAAACATACAGATAAGCCTGTTTTTCATTGTCATTGATGCAGCAGATTGGTGGAACAGAAATTCAGCTTTTGCTCTGGTAACAGTCTAACACTGGACAAAACTTCCTCTGCACTCAACAGGTTACACAAACAACAAAAAGCGACAAAACAAAACTTCCTCTGCACTCAACAGGTTACACAAACAACAAAAAGCGACAAAACAAAACTTCCTCTGCACTCAACAGGTTACACAAACAACAAAAAGCAACATCTTCATTAACTGACAAAGAAACCAAAATAAAGAAAAGGAAAGGAAAAGAAAGCTAGCTGGCTGGACCATCATACAGACACAGAGAATGACCGAGTGGTACGACTGGGATAAACGCTCAAGTTAACCATGCAGAATTCTGTCTGTCTCCATCACATGCATATTTCTTGACAGATCTATACAAGACAAAAAGACCTCAAACTAAACAGTTGCAAATGTAAACAGCACCAAGCAAATCATTTGTTTCTGTCATGTATGCTCTTTAAATTAAGCTTGCAAGAGAACAATACAATGCATGTATATTGCACATAGTAGAATAAATCTTATTAGCATCTTATAAATATTTATCTTCCATCAATCAATAAATCTATAACCAATGAGTGGATAATTGTACCAATTTCAAGTTACAAACTACTAGTGAACACCTAATGAGGCAAAAAAGAAGAAGAAAGTACATCAGACACTGACAAAAGTGAAACCGGTTCATACATCATATACAAAATAAATAAATTATAGATATGATTCATTTGTGTCAAATATAATTGTACTGTTTCTTTGCGCAAAACATTGCATGATTCATTTGGACTCATAGACATTTTCAGACATCTTTCACATTCATTCATACAGACACTTCATATGTTTTTTTGTTGTTGTTTTTTTTTTTTTTTTTTTTTTTTTTTTTTGGGGGGGGGGGGGGGGGGGGGGTTACAGTTTTGGACAAGAAAACACACATCCTTTGTTTATAAGCATTTTCATCATGCAAATGACATTACAGTTTACGAAGAAGAACATGGCTTATTTCAAAACTGCATTGCACTCACATTTTACAGAAAAAAAAGAAAATATTTAATTGTGATTAAAACTGAAGAACAAATAAGAACACTTGGAAACCAAACATGAACCAATCAGCTTCACTCATACTTGCATAAACACATGGGTCTACACACATGAGACACTTCAGTTGGTGGTGCACACATACACCAACAATAATTGATAACATTACAAAGGGTCTTTTTTTTTTTCATACCTTCACTACCAACACTAATTGATAACATTACAAAGGGTCTTTTTTTTTTTTCATACCTTCACTAACTATCTCTCTTGTTTCATTCAAAATATTATTTTCAGACTCAGAAAGAACTGACCCAAGAAGGCAGATCATTCAGACATAGTAAGAGCTGGGCCAGCACAAATCAGAACTGCATGTCATAACAGTAGTCACAACATTATTTTGACATCATGAATCAGACTGACCTTACAGTCTCCAAGGAAAAAAGAAACTAGTTTGGTGAAATATTACCAGCAAGGAAGTATGCACCATGATGCCCATTTCTACCTTGACTGATCTGAATAAATTGAATGCTAAGAGCATTTAAGTGTATTCATAGTAAGACCTTTGCAAAACTACTAAGCGACTGTCTTGTTCTCATTGAACATGAAACTAAAATTTATGTTCAAAATCAAAATGATATTCCTGCAAAAACAAAAGTGCTGATCATTTGATTGTCCAATGACGTGTAAAGATTCAGCCCACTCACCCTTTTTCATTTCTCAAATAACTTCACTTGAGTTGAAAAAAAGTTACGAAAATTCAGGGGTGGGGTGGGGGTGGGGGTGGGGGGGTGGGGCTAGAAATGGGAAAGGGGAAAGTAGGGCAGAGAGTGGAAGCAAATGGAACACAGGACTTTGAAATCAATAGTTAACAAAATTTGGTCTCATCACTAAGAACCGGCAAACTGAGAACTTCAACCAATCTTAAAATAAGTGTCATTCAATATCAAAACATTTTAATTTTATCAAGAGCTCTAAACTCTAATGCATTATTTATGATGTCAACTTTAAGATGTTTTGATCTATTCCTAACTAGTTCTACTACTGATGACAACAAAATTATGTATACAGTTGCAGAAAAGCTGCATTGAAAAAAAACCCAATGTTCATTCCTGACACTACCCAAAGGCATGTTACTATGTTAATCACAAGCATAGCACGTTTTTGTATATGTTACAATGATCAGTGGGAAAGATATGAAGCACTCAGAGGGGAGCCATGGTCATTGCAAAGATGTATATTGCATTCTCACATGGAAAGTCACACCTGGTCTCAAAGTCACTGAGGACTTGTAACAACTTTGAGAACAGAAGATCATACCATGTTAATAGCCTAAGACAGGCTAAAAACCAATGGGCACATGCACAAACTTAGCAGACTTTGCATACATTCACAACATCAATAAGTCGTCTAGCTGGACATTCATGAGCTTACAATTCATATTGTTCCAGGAAACAAACAATTCATGGGAGAGCCAAATCAACTTCATTAAAAACAAAACCATTCCTAGACATGCTTTCCTACCTACTACATCCAACAACAATATTTGTGAACAAGCTACAAGGATTTCATGTCATGAATTTAAAAAAACAAGAAATCCCAAATCATTGAAATGATGTCACAATATGAAACTCTCTGCAACAGTGCATATACAGTAGACTGACAAATTCGTTCATGTTATCAGTAACTCCTACAACAGTGTGGGAAAAGTCAGAAACAGCCAAGTTTTACACGTGTGTACATCTACCTTTCGATATGTAACTGTTCAAAGTCAGATCAGACAACATAAAACTTTAACATAAGCTATAAAATATCATGACATTCTATTAACAGTAAGTCATTACAGAGTTGTAGCTCCATTTTGTCTTCTCCCTGTAAATTTTTTCTATTAAAAAAAATTCAAATCTTCACACTATTTCTTATAACAAAAATAGTTGAGTCTGAAGTACAATCTTCTGTTTCAGAGTTACTAAAGCCCAGTCAATCACACGAGGCCCTTCAAAATGCAATAAGCACAATACAGCCATCTACAAAATACGTTCAGCAATATTCATCATGATCGCCAAACAGCTGACATCTTAAACATAGATAATCCTTTCCCCCACTCCCTTCATCATACACTTAATTGTGCTCCCAAATAAGTACAGAGACCATTGGGCAAGTAAACACTGGCACAAAACCACTCAAACTATTTTTCCAATTAATGAAAAAAAACAACAACAAAAAACAGGTTATGAGACAGACTAACTGAAATGCGTGGGTCTGAATACATAGCCTTGTTATAACAATCGATTCACAAAAAGGGTAACTTTTGATTTTGCACCAGCCACCATGGCAAAGTGGTCAGTGTCGTGGACTCCCAGCTGGGAGGTTGCGGGTTCGATTCCCATCTGAGTCATGTGGGATTTTTCTGCCCTGACCGGCTCCTACCCAGAGTTGAGTTTGCTACAGGCTCAGTTGGGAAGACCGGGACCAAACAGTCGAGTTTCATCACTTAATAGATGCATCTTTGAGAGTGTTGCTCAAATTTCCTGACCAACACTGCAGGTGTCTGTATCATCTGTTGCATCATCTTCATCATCCTCATCGATCAGCATAAAAAAAAGGTATCAAATCCTGTGGCCCTTCATGCCCTGCTCTCATGGTGACCTCAGTTTCAATGTCCTCTCCATGTCTGTAGCCTTGGTCTGGTTCTGTCCGGGTCACTGGTATCGGCAAATTCATGGGGGCTGTCGTTGGATGGATGTGGTGGCGCCCTCCAGAGGGAGAGCTCACTCATACCATGCCGGCTCCACAACTAAGCAATTATTGTCGTCAGTAGGAGGCTTAGTAGGTGGTGTCCTGCGTATATTGGTTCAGAACAGGAGCCACTGAACACCATTAAAGTGACTCGGCAGCAGTGCAGTGTCTCCTCTGGTGGGTTGCCTCTGGGTGACTAGACAATGACTGCTCCCTGTGGATTGCCGGTGCCTGGGCTGCGGCAGGACTGACCGGGCTGTGGCTGTGGACGGGGTGTCGGAATGAGCGGCATGGGTGCACTGCCACTGATGTGGCACAGAAGATGGGACAGAAAAAAAACAACTTTTAATTTAGCAATCTACATCTATACACACAGTCTTATTTTATTTCCTTCATGATCAGCTGATTCACAGAATGAAAAATACATCAATAGGTTCCAGTTTTGCTGGCGATTTGTGTATGGTGAGCAACTGAAAAAGGAAACTGATATCATGGGAAATATTACAATAGAACTGAGAAGAGAGGTTTTCCTTGCTGCTGATCCAGGTCTTGTTCTCCATCTCTCAACTGCTGCATTAGCTGCTGATGCTGGGGCTCTGCACGTGGCTGCTGAGGCTGAAGATGCTGCCTACTGGACTGAGGCACTGGTGCTGGCTGCAAAGGCTGGACTCTGGCATGGGGCTCCACCTGACCTGCTGGATGATAGCGAGGCAGACGAGATGAAGACGATCCTCTCTGTGGAACAGGCGGATGTCCCACATCAACAGGAACCAAGGGCTGCATGGGAACTGGTTCTGATGCGCTGACTGAAGAAGTAGACAGAGATGTGGACACTGAGGGAGAAGATGGAGATGTGTTGGCCATTGGAGAAGACACAGAGGTCGTGACTGATGGAGAAGAGAGACATAAAGTGACAGTGGGAGAGGACAGGGACGAGGGTGAGGAATCTGAAGATGGTGCTGCAGTCCCAGCTGCTGCTGCTGCTGTAGTGGAGGCTTTGCTAGGACGACTCCAAACACCATGACTTCTTCCACCGCTGTGTCTCGCCACAGGAGCCAGTAAGGCTGACCTTTCTGGTGTGGAATTAACATTTAGCACTGGATTTCTAGTAGGAGACTGAGTGAGTGTATTGTTTCTAGTGCTCCCCTGAGGAAACCCTAGGTTTCTATTGCCCCCTTGAGCAATTGCTGGGTTTCTGGATGCAGCATGGATGAGTGGGTTGTTTCTAGCACTGTGTGCCAATGTGGTATTTCTGCTGCTACCATACATAAGTGCAGTGTTCTTGGTGGTACCCTGAAATCTGGTACCTGATGGCAAGGTCCCCATTACCCAGCGGTGAGTCCTGTCCATACTGCTGGCAATTCCTCCATCATCTGTTGCTTGGCATCCAGTGGATCGACAGTTTGGATCAAAGGCATTTGCCTGGTTTCTAGCAGCCTTACTAGGACTGGCCAAAGCAGCAGGCTGCTTACTCGTGACAGGAACGTGCTGACTACTGGCTGCAGAAAAACTGATAGCGTTAGCAGAGCTGCTGTTCCCTGTGCCTGTGGCTGGCTGATTGCCTACCTTGCTGGACTGACTCCTTGTATTAGGTGGGTGAATGTTGTTCACATCTGATGGATTGTTTCTTCCACCAGCGTAAGAATCTACCACTGATACTGGCACCTGTTTGCCAACGGCTGGTTGAGAACACACCACAGAAACTGGTACCTGTTTACCAGCTGCAACAGGGGGGAAATTATCTGCACTGCTCGGGTGCTGCCAGCACCAGGCTGCTTGCTAACAAAGGCAGACCGACTGTTCTGTTCAGAGGAGTGACTCTCTTCAACTGCTCTTGGTCCAGCATGTGGGTCTGATGCAGGCTGTGCTTTCTGTGGAGGACGACGTACTGGGGATGAAAATTTGGAACTGTGTTTGTGCACAACATCAGCTTCTGGACCATCATCTACCCCCTGATTCCTGAACGCTCTACTGTCTGAATTCTTAGAAATTCTCTCCTTGTCCTTCGATGCACGTTTTGGCAGTGAGTGTGGTAGGGTATCTCTGTCTCTGGGTGGTGGCTGTGATGGGCCAGGTATAGTCTTGGAAGTCACTTCTTTGAAAGGAACTGAAGATGTTCTGTTGGAGTGGTTATGGGATGAGGGAAGGGGAATCTTCTTCCATGAAAGTGACTGGACACAACCTCCTCTGGATAAAGACTCGGATGATGACGATGCCATATTGTTTGTACGACGAGGAGATGTAGGCGATGCAAAACGAGTGGCTGAACTGGGTGAGGCAATGGGGGAATAGATGGTGTGATGAGCAGACCCTGGTGAAGAGATTGGAGAGAAGACATTGTGGAGTGGGACGGAGTTTGAGGGAGACGCATGGGCCAGAGGTACAATGCGTTTCCCTACTGGCCTGAAGGCCGAGCTGGGTGAATGAATTCCTGCAGGTAAGGCACTTGACGATTCTGAGCTGACTGTATAAGCAGTCCCACTGGGCGGGTGAGAAGGGGCAGGATTATGACCGATTTTAAGTAACTCACCAGGAATACTAGTGTCACTGGACTCTGGAGATGGATTCTGTCTGGACACACAAGATGTCAGAGCTGCTGAATTGCTTGCAGCAACAGTGTCAGGCTGCACAGCAGCCACAGGGGTCATTCTTTCACCAGTTAAGGCACAGATTTCAGGTGAGGCCGAGCCATCCTCAGAATGGACAACTTCTGAAGAGCCTCTGTCCTGTAATGCAGATGGTTGAGGTGCACAAGCTGCTGCACTTGGCCACTGATCGGTCAGTGTCATCCGCATCATGTTAACTCGATTGTCTCTGTCGGTTGTGCTTGCATCAGGACTAATGGGTTCCGAACTGGTCTGAATTAAGGTACCAGTCACCTCAGAACTACACTGCTCACTACTCTGCTGAGGGTGTTCACAAACCTGACTAGGTGAAGGTTCCATGGGAGGGGGCTGACACTGCAGAGACTGCACTTGACAGCCACCAATACGAGTAACTGGGATGTTGAGGGGCAAACAGCTGGGAATGACAACATTGCTGCTGCCATCCACAGCTTCGGTCTCAGACTCATTTCCATCACTGGAAAGAAAAGTCAAAGGTCTGGCCTCTTCATAAGGTGGTGGAGGTTCTTCATCTGGATCAAACACAAGCTGCACCGACATATTGTCCGTCAATGTTTCTGCCTGTGAGTCTCTGGCATTGTCAATAGTAGAATGAGAGGATGTTATTTCCCTATGACTATGGTCAGTGTCTCTGAGTAGCACAGTTGTGACTTCAGCATCCATTGGACTCTGCTGCGATACTGAAGATGACTGACGATGGTGAGAATGTCTGGATCGTGAACTTCCTTTGGATCGGTCTGAATCACGTCTATTTGAGGATCTTTCGCCAGGAATTTTCAAGTTAGTGCTATCAGCTTCACTGGCTCGATGTGAATGCTTACGAGACCTGTCTGATCCAAACAAAGGTGTTCGACTACTGGTACTAGTCCTAGCAGTGCCCTGACTACCTCGCAGCGAGCTACTTCTGTACACTGCACTCACATCAGAGAATCTGTGTCGATATCTTCTCAGCTTAATGCTCTCCTCTCCTCTACTCTTTTCTCTGGTAAAAAACTTGCAGCACACAATGACAGACAGGAGGTTACAGGCCAGAGACAAGACACCCACACCCAGCACTGACCCGTGGAGAAAAAGTGTCACTTTGTGCTTGCTACTGTCAAACCTCACAGGCTGGTAAAACTTGCTCCTGTAGGTAAGTCCTCCAGCTGACAATACTACCATGGCAAAGGAGACGAGACAGGTCACAACAGACACGACGAAGTACAGCCTGGCACTGAAGGAAGTTTGAGATCGGGCAGCATACATGGCGGCCACACCAGAGAAAATGACGGTGACCCCACCCCACATGCCGGTGCTGACGTAATAGCCCCATGCTAGCTGATCTATGCCCACCACAGACACTACTACACATGCAGAGCCCAACACTGTCAGAAGAATGCCTAGAATGAAGACCTTGGTGTAAGGGAACTCCGCTTTTAGACCCCAGCGTAACTGACGCATCATTGGGTCTCTAAACATTGGTAAGTTTGAGTCCCATGATGAGATTGGTTAATAATTTGACAGTCATCATTTCTCTTCAGAGTTCACATTCTGTTGCATTAATGTGATTCCCAGACCACAGAAGTTCAGGTAAAAATCAAAGAGCATAAGGAGGGTGCAAACTTCCCTCAGTCAGAGCTAGATGCTGACAGTCACAATGCATGATCAATGCCAAACCAACACAGCACTGTTCTGTGTGTAAAAAGAGCAGCACAAAGCACTATGCAGTCTACGTCCTTTAAAATCACCATCAAACAAAGCTGATATGTACTTAACAATCCTGTTTCCCTGATGAACATCTGTCCCTGAAGACCTCTTGGATGAAAAGTGTTCTTGAAGATCAGTATCAGCTGTCTCTGCCCCTGGGAGAACAAACAAACAAACAATGTACGAAACATGAATTTTGTGGGAAGAGAAAATATGTGTGTACAAAATACAGTTTACAGCCATCCAAATAAAAAAAAAACAAACAACTAAACGATACACAGAGGCAAACACACGAATGCACAAACACATGCATGCACAAACACACACACACACATGCACACACACACACACACACACACATAAACGCACAGAAAGTAACTTTATACTCATACTGTTTTTTTCTTTGTTTTTGTTTTTGTTTAAATCAGTCTATGATAATGACCCCTGCCAGTTTACATGCAAAATTCAAATTTACTTGTTCACACCAACATGAAACCATCTTGAGAGCTTAGTTTACAAACACATTTGTAGGCTCGGAATTCATTCACCACAATCTTGATTGACCACAAGAACATATATATATATATCAATGTAGAATGATTACAATCATTTTGCAGAAAAGCCTGGGATTTTCTTTGTTTGGATGACTACAACAGTACCCAACATTCTGGCTGGACATCATGTTCCACAAAGCTGACAGAGCCCCTAGTCTGATTCTGCTATTGAGAACAAAATCGCTCTCCAATTATTCAGAATTGTCTTTACATTAAAACTATTTGACGCAAATCACCCAAATAACCATTCAAGATGCCAAAATTTTGTAGAAAGACTGTTTATGGCTTAGCAGCATAAAACGCATGAAAAATTGTGGATCTACACTAAACTTGTGAGGGTAAACTGGTTTGGGTCATCCTCTTTGAGAGGCGCAAGCATTTTGTTCACTCACTGACTATGTGGAGGGCAAAATACTGGACATGCACTGGTTTCCTGCTACAACATGTGTGGATTGTTTTTTGTTGATTCATTTTTGTTGACTCATAAAGGAATTACACGAAAATCCCTCTTATTCCAGAATACAAAAAACCAAAAGGGCCATAACTCCATCGCAGTCAATGGGTTAATTTCCAAGAACTGCACACAACACACAGTGTCCTCCATGACCAACTACAACAGCAACAAAGCAGACATCATTTGCATCTCTGTCAATGTGATAACAACGTATTCTACATTTTGCTGTGTAATTGTAGAGACAGTTATTCTCTCTGACAATTTTGCAATCAAAAGAACCCAAACATCTATTACACTATTAGTGACATCCTAATCAATTCTATACAGTTGCATACTTTGGTGTCCACACAACATGTTCTGCTAGTTCTGGAGCAGAATTTTGTATCATCTCCTTTATCTGACTGGGTCACAATTTGGTGGCTGAATGGTTTCTGCTTGCAATGACCATTAGTCACACTAAGTTTGGGATGAGTAAAATGTTTTAATTGATAGAATGAGCTAAAAACACACACACACACACACACACACACACACACACACACACACACACACACACACACACACACTCACACACACAGAGTTTATGTGGTGAACAAATTTCTAGCAAGCACATCATGTTTGAATGTCAGAAGTTAAGACCTAGATCTTACCAGTGATTTCTGAAAATTGTATTGAAGGCATTTTCAAAAATGCTACTAGTTTGTTTAATATTGCGAAATGTTTACTTCATAGTCCTGTAGGACATTTGTTACAGACTAGTTGATTGTAATTTTTGTTAATGCTCATTTTTCTGACTTTTTTTTTTTTCCCTCCCCCTTATCAAAGAGACATAAATACATACACACACAATACGGTCCCCCTCCCCTCCTCTTCCTCCCGATCCCTCCCTCCCCCCCCTCCCCCCCGTCTAATATCACTATGTGGATAGACGTTAAATTGAAGACAACAACAACACACACATGGAGTCTGCTATTCTTCTTCAGTTGAAATTTTCTCAGCAACTTTGCCTATTGGGTATTTACTAAGTTATTTGATTGGGTGGTTTCTTTCTCAAAATCAGCACAGGTGAAAGTTGGCAATGTTCAAAACACAGAAGAAAAACACTGGTTATCAAGAAGTCTCAGAGAAATGCCTCTCGTACAGCTCAAGGGGAAGAGCCTCCTGAACCTGCAGATTTTTCTCAATTTCAAGAGCAGAATTGACACATTTTCTGCAAATTAAGAAACAGAAATGACACAAAACGTATTATTATCAATAAATAGGCCACATAAGATGGAAATAATTAGTTCTTCAGACCTGTTCTCTGTATCTAAAATACAGAACAGCTGAGAAAATGAAAATTCATGTGCTGATATGGGCACTACAAAGAGGCCGTGAATCCGAGAGACAAAATCAGAGAACTAACTCAAAAATCGACCTTCAAGAGAACTAATTATTACTTTAAATTTTGATAATCTGTTAACTACAGTATCAGTATCACTGCATCTAACTTTAACTTATTTTTCTTACAGGAAAATTACTGGCTTGCTTATTTTTTTAACACCACTGCTGAAATTCCTGATCAGATGAGTCTATTTCATCTATTTCTCACTATTTACATCAATTCTTCACACCCTGATTTTTGCTAATGTCCTCAATCTCAAAATCTCCCTGCATAAAAGGCTCATTTCATGCATTTAATAATCACTTATGTAAAACTAAGGAAAAAAAAAAAAAAAGACTGCCCATGCAACCAGAAGAACAAGCCTCAAACATAGCAACACTAATCTGTAGGTTAAATGACCTACTCTTCACCAGTTGCTTTAACAAGTAACTCTTTGTTCTTGACAAAAGTTTGAAAAAAAGGAATTTTCTGTTTTAGTTATAAAACAAAACAAAATTCAGTTCTCCTCTCAGCCAACCATTACCCACGAAACTGCATAAACGCACAGTTCTGCATGTTTACGCTAAATTTTCATTCATGCTAATTAGAGCTATCATCATTTTGCATGTACTTTGTACTCAAAGACTTTTATCATGGAATCAGGTGTAGAGGACTGATTTTGTTTGTATCTTTTTTACCTTCAATGTTAGAACTGAAAAATTTGATAAGGAACAACCTGTTTCTGAGTAGTGTGCATGATCTGTCTGCTCCAAACTGATTACAAATGAGCTTAAATCCACCAAAAGTGTCATCATCATCATTACAGAACACACAGTAAATTTCAGTAAAATTGTAGCCCACAACAAATATGGAAAGATAGTTCTTTATGTTTAATTCAATTTGAAACTGAAGTCTACTTTTATTTTCACTCCAGGTTACAACCAGAGATTCCTTTTAGCGGACAATGCAGCCACAAATTGAAACACTATTCACACTTCTCATGACAGGTACTGAAGAGAACTTTCCAATTTTACATTGCATTGAGTCTAGTCTATCACATGACCTGTTGCTCTCTCTACAGGTGCATGTAAGTCTATACGATCACTCTCTCTAAATGTTTTAGTGATTAAGACTTTGCCCCTGACCTTTTAGTTTTACAAAGTCTATCTTTTTCTTTCTCTCTCCTCTTGTTCTCACTTTCTAAACACACACACACACACACACACACACACACATGCACACACACACACACACACACACACACACACACACACACACACACACACACACATGTCCACAAAACATGATCACTATTTCTTCAGATACACCAAGGAAATTCTAACCCTGATCTTTCACATGTTCTTATCTTTACATTGTTACAAGGTCTGTTTCTCTGTCTGTCTGTCTGTGTGCCTGCCTGTCTGTCAGTCTGTCTCTATTTTCAACTTTGCCCCTGACGTTTTTAGTATATACATCCATGTCTGTCTCTTTCTTCTTTTTCCCTCTTACTTTTTACTCTTTATACACACCACACACACATATCTATGTACATGTCCCTCTCTCTCCCTCACACACACACACACACACACACACACACACACACACACACACACACACACACACACGCATGCATGCAAAGGTAGTCATCAAATGTTAGTATAATGCAAAATTCTGTCTAATGTTCACAGTCTCAGGGTAATAGTCAACATAAGGCAAGTCAAAGCTATGCAAAACTGTCTTGTGTTGACAGTATCAGGGTAAGAGTCAATACCAGGTAAGTCAACACTAGGCAATCACCAACATTAATTAAACGTGACAAGTATAACTGCTGCAAAGTCATGTCATAGAATGAAAAAGGACACTGTCTGTTACTTTTATGACCAATTCCAGAAGTGAAAATGGAAAATAAAGCCCTCTGGAATCCAAATCCTCTATCATGTAAGTCCACAAATCACAGGACACACTGGATAGTTTTCAAAACAGTAACCCTAATCACAAATCTATACACTAAAAGGCATTATATCACAGTTGACTTATAGTTATACTAGTGTTTTACAGAGGCCATTCTAAATAACTGCTAATCATCATGATTTCATACAAGACTTTCAAGAAATGAAGACTGATGATAATCATCCTGATACGTGATAATTAATTTCTTCCATAGCACCAGTTCCAAAAGATCTTCAGCATGATTCTTATTGTATACAATGATTTGATATTATTAATCTTCATCTTACCGAGTACAGTGATCCCTATCTTTGTTGTTACTGCTGTAGGCAATGTTGTGAGGTTGATTACACTGTTTAGCTACCACATCATGGTAGAATCAGCAACTTGTTCTTCTTCTTCTTTTTTTTCCTTAAGTAATCTTCTTCTTTTTTTCTTTCTTAAGTAGTAATTCAACCATACCAACAGATGCATATTTCCCTTCAATTCTTTGGACTTTATAATTGAATGTGCTCACTCTCCATGTTGCCATGTACAATAATGTGCATAAAAATTAGCTCTGATTTTACATTTCAAAAAGTAGCTTGTAATGGAGTGGGGCATATAAGCACTGATATACACAAACTGAAGAGAATGATCGGCCTAATAACTGTGTAAAATGGAAATTCATTGTCCTCTTGCACTATCATCTATTCATTCTTTTAAATGATTTATCCAACAAGCAGCACGCTCTGACCAACTCACCAACTTGACCAAGGCTCATGAAATAATCAGTATTAAAATCAAAGATAAAACTTTGAGTGTATACACATTCTAATGCTAATGAAAAGAATAAAAATTTCTCCAATGTACACTGTCTCCAAATCTAACATATTTCAATCCATGACAATAGTCATTATAAATAATATGAAAATGCAAGCAGCCACAAACCTGATTACAGATTTCTCCCTTGTGCTATTTCAGACGCTGTCTCTAAGCCTGGTACCCCCCAACTGTCTTGACTGCTAGCGGAATCAAAGAACTGCCTTGGCCGAGGCCTATCAAACATTAAGTCCCTTTTTCATAAACTGACATTGTGCAACATTAAGAGAAGACGCTTTGTGCCACAATTTCATTCAGACATGCGTCTACACCATCATCAACCCATGGAAACAGAAGTGCATCAGCTCTATAAACGGCAACACAGCCGAATCAAAACAATTGATTTTTCTCTGGGGGTGACCTATTTTTAACACTGGGAATGCCAGAAGAAAGTGATGACATGTGCGTTTTGGGCACAGAGACAAATGCTCATGCCAGTCAAACTTTTTTTTTTTTAATTACCAATGTCCAATCTCCGAACGAATTGTATGTCAACTTACCAGTTCCTTTTACAAACATTCCCAACGCCTCAAGTTCACTTTGGGAATTCGAAACCCTTCACGGCCTTTGTCGATGCGATTGTGGCCACCCAATAAACTTCACAACTTTGAACAAAACTCAGCGCAAACAAATAAACAACGAAACATCCACAGCTTTCCTTCCTCTGACGGCAGAACAGTCGGTTAGCTCTGTAAGGCACATGCAAAAATTGATAACTGTAGACTAATGAATTATTTGTATACAAAATTCTTTCTGCTACTCTCTCACACTCTCTAACCAATTCCTTTGTTCGCCCGCCTCAGATGGCGTGCAAGTCGATCGACTTACCTCCTTACTATCACAGATGGAAACGTGAATGAGTCAATCAATACTCTGACTGCAAGCCTTGTCGTGGGATTTTCAAGATCGTCGTGCAACCTGTAAACCCTCCATTTCGAGTTTACTTCTTACTTACACACGACCTTTACCGTCAGGTGAAATCTGACGAGGAACACAATGTTTGATTAGAGAGAATAAAAGTAAAGCAACCAATCGGCTTCGCCGTTTTAACAACCCTCTGTCACCGGAAGTGAAGACTTTCGAAATGAAAGGAAACTGTATGAACGATGTCTGTTTCTGACGAGGTCTGTCGGTTTGCCTATGAGGGTAATTTCCCTCAGTTGAAGTCAAGACTTGATAACGACGTGTCTTTAGCTACAAAATCAGATACGGTTTGTATAGTCATTTTTTTTTCTTTACAGAATATTACGATTGTGACGCATGGTTAATGGATTTGATTATACAAAATATTACGATTTATAGTATATTTATACAGATTGTTACTATACATGGTTTATTTTTCAAATGTTCACCGACAAATACCGAATCACTGATAATTTACAAATGCAATGGTATTGTAACCTACAAGTTAAAATCACTGTGGGAGTGCTCAGAGGTTTTTTTTTGGTTTGTTTTTGTTTGTTTGTCAACATGTATTGATTATCACAATATCAGGATCAGGATTTGGGGCGTTGTATCAAAACAACTTAGCATCTTTAGGCTTTTTACGCCCCTTCAGTGTATGTATTTTTTCTTATGTCTGTTGGTCCGGTCATAGACTAGCTCAGTCTGATTTATTCATCGAATTCATATTTTATTTTAGTTATTAATTCATGTTTATCTATGAGGTTTCTATAATTCATTCCAAATTTTGGTTACTCTATAAGTAAATGTAAATTTTCTCAAATTAGTTCTGGTGTGATGATCATAAACAACAACAGTGTATTACCACCAGAGCTCAGAATGAATGCATGACAATTATACAAGTGTTTTATCTTCGTTTTGCTCAGTTTAACATTTTACTTAAAAAATTTATGCATGGGCCTGGTAACACTAGAAACCTTGTTAGGGTTCGCTTAAAAGTGGCATCTAAATTCCAATGGATTAACCTCTAGTTAAGCAAGTCTGGTTAAGTGATGCTTTGGTAACATTCCACAACCATAGCATATTGAACTGACATGACATTATAGCTACATGACTTTACAGCGAATACCATTACAGCAACAAGCCAGTTTTTGCTATAAACAGGCATATAATTTACTTGCTCAGTTTCCAAGTGTGCAAGCTCATAAATGTGTGTATGTGTGTGTGTGTGAGTGTGTGTGTGTGTGTGTGTGTGTGTGTGTGTGTGTGTGTGTGTGTTGACTTGTTCAGGCCTCATACCATCATGTTATTCGTAAGGAAAAGGACTATAACTGAGAATATCAGCAACAGAGAACACCAAAACGGATTATGTTTGACAGAACTTCTCTTTGTACGTTCATTTTGAGTTCATACAGGCATTGGACAGAATTGTTTTCAATTCAATGATTGACGAAGTCATGACATCAGAAATTTTTGTTAGGTTGGTCAGAAATTTCACTGAGAGATTTTCAAGATACATTAAAAATTTTTCAAGATCAAAATTTACAGATTGTTTTTCGAACGAACTTGAAGAGTCAGACTTTTCTTTATGAGTACAGTAATTTGGCACAGATGTTTTCGAAATTTTTTGTGTCTGTCTTATACTTGTCTGATTTGTGACAGCAATACTAGTTTGATTTGAACTGTTAGTATGAGTTGGTAAAATTGTGTGCCCCAGATCGAAAGGGGGCTAGAATCCAAAGAAGTGGGCAGCGGGTTTTGTTGATTAGCCTTCATCATTCCTTGACTTAGAACCGAGGAATAAGACCTGCTGTGGTGATTAGTTTTGGTTGAATTATCGTTTCCCGGCACCCTGGGGTCTTCTTTTAATTCCTGCACCTTTACCTCTCCTTTGCTCATTTGGACTTTGATTTGTCTGAGAGCCTCAGAATATGGCATGTGGCTGGAAGACTTTAGCTTACCAGCCAAAACACGTAGTTTATATTCCGAGCATCCAAGGTAAGAGGCTGAATGATCTCCAGACAGTTTATACAATGTTTGTCCCTGGTACACAATTCAATGACATGGTCATTGTGACCACATCTTCCAATAGTTGGCTTAGCCTGACACGTGGACTTTGTGTGCCCCAGTCTGTTGCACCTAGTACAACGATAGACAGGTGGTACAAAAGGATCAACAGAGAAACACTGGAACCCAGTACAGATTTCTTTTGGCAGTGTTGATGTTGAGAAAGTGATTTTTATAGCTCTTGATTCACTTCCATCTTTATGGTAAGTCTTTTAACAGAAGAAACATGACTCAGTTCTTTCTTAATGTCAGAAAGACTAATGTCAAGGAGAACTGGTTTTACCACACCTTCGGTGAAAACCTCAGGTATAGAACATTTTATCAAAATTCCTGACAAATTGGTTGTTTTAAGTAGTGGATTTTGTTGGTCGGCAGAAGTACAACCAATCAACCATCTGCCTGAGGAGAGCTGTTTCTGACTGGCTATGCGTCCGATGGAGTTGACCCAAAGCTTTTTGCTCAAAATGCCCAGACCACTCAGTGTGGCAGATCCTTTCTTCGTATCTTCCAGAAGTACTGGAAAGCGAAAAGAAAATGATTTCTTTGGAGAAAAGTTGGGATTTGTGGAAGATGTGTTCACATCAACAGTTGCTGGGATAGGGGATGATGATGCGGACGAATTTATGCATAATACATCTGGCGATAAAACAGAGCAAGATTGTGACAGTTTTGCTGTTTTTAAAGAGGTATCAACAGCACATTCTTCTTCAGGACAACTGTTTTTTCCTTCACTAAGCTTAGATTTTATTCTATTAATAAGGTGCTTTTTCTTGCCATGTTTAGGAAGATTATTTTCAACTAAAATTCTTTTAAGTTGTGAAACTTTGAGATCATTCAGACAACCAAATTCCGTTTCATTTAATAACTGCACTGAGCTTGGAGATGCCATGCAGGATCCTTTTTTGTTGTTGTTGTTGTGGGGAAAAAAATAGAAACTAGGGGGATGGGCAGCAAGGATGCGGTGGGAAAGGGGTATGAACACACACATGCATGCATGCACACGCACACACACACACTGACACTCACACACATACATACATACACACACACAGACTCTCTCTCTCGTTCCTCTCTCTCTCTGTCTCTGTCTCTTTCTCTCTGTCCCTGTCACTTTATCTCCAACGGAATGTTTCATAATCTTTTGTAGAGTGGCCGCTGCCCCTTGCATTGGGCGGCATCTGGTGGACGTCTGGACATTGTGGAGTTTTTGCTGCGCCATAATGTGGAGGTGGATCCAAGAGATGAGGTGACTCATGCTTTTAGTATGGGTTTTTACCACATAGCAGAAGATTAAGCGCAAGAAGATGAATCTGATGAACTATTTAAATATATAAATCAATGAAAAGACCATGCTAAAGTAAAAGCAGGTTGGCAGTAATAGTGATCGCCAATATCTGGACAGTGTTTTAAGATGAAAAGTATGGCAAATATTCAACAGAAATAGCTTCTTCATTAATGCGCCTTTTAACAGAAAACAATTTTCACATTGTGCTTTAAAAAAAAAAAAAAGAGATAATGAACACATTTCATTTGAAATTTGCTGGCAGTTTCTTTCATTTAACAAATTTCTAGTCTTAGTGATGGAAATTGCAGAAAGTTCTGCTTTATAAACATACTTTTGTGCAACTGCAATTAAATGACGATGTAGTCTTAGTGATTGAAATTGCAGAAAGTTCTGCTTTATAAACGTACTTTTGTGCAACTGCAATTAAATGTGTGTGTGTGTGTTGGTGTGTGTGTGGTGTGTGCGCGCGCATAAATGTGGTGTGTGGATGTGTGTGCATAAACAGAGCAACTGGACTCCAATGATGATTGCAGCATCAGCAGGCCACACCCAGATTGTGAAGACCCTGATTGGGCATGGAGCACAGGTGAATGCTGTGAACTGCAATGGTCAGAGTGCCATGATGTATGCTGCATCCAGGGGGCGATATGATGTGAGTTTTCTCTGAATGTACAGGTGCAGTAAATCATCTTGAGAATTGACAGGTCGTGGGAAATGGAGGTCATTGTACATCATCTATGTTTTGTGTTACTCAGTATCCTTGGAATTATATGCATGCATGCTTAGAAACATGATTAGACAAGTCAGAAGAGGTAGTCATAATGTCTCAGTGTGGCAGAAGAAGAGAGAAAGGAATACAAGATGTATTTGCAGCATGAGAGAGACAGGTGCATGAAAATGGAAAGCAAGTGACCATTGCCTGTCTGTTCTGCAGTCCATTTATCAAGGTGACCTGTTCAGTTGTTTGTTGTTGTTTTTTTTTAGTAGCACTGTTATGTTTGTCATTATTGTTTTTTTTTCATTGATTTCTGTACTCTGAAGTGGTCAAGTTAAGCTGAATTACTGACACCTTTAAAATGGCCTATTTTTATCTACCTTCAGGATGTGAATAATTTAGCTCTTATGTGATGAATTCTTGTGGATATTGTAGTTGTCTATTGTGCGTTTCGTTTTCAAGACAGACTGTTTTTCTCTGTGTGTGGACACCCTTGAAGGGAGCTTTTGTAATTGCCTTGGCAATAGAAAACAGTTGGAAAGTCATCAGGGGCAGAGGTGGCTACAGCATCCCTCCACTAACATTACACTTGCATTTTTTCTGACAGTACAGACATTGGATTTGAACATATCATAGGCGCAGTTAGTAAAAAGACATCCAAAGAAGGGTAGCTTAAGAGGAGCATATGAATGATAAGAGAATTTCAGAGTTTTTTTCTTTTTTTTTTTTTTTTTTTTTTTTTTTTTGGGGGGGGGGGTCTTTTTTTTTTCAAATTTTGTAACCAATGTTATGATGAGGATAACAATGGCAGTGCTAGAGGTAAGATAAGGTAATGTTGCTTATAGCCCAGCCATATCAGGGCTGTCACCACATTAAAATCAACTCACAAGTCATCAAAAAAAAACAAAACCCAACCCTTTCACACATCTCTTTAAAATGCATCTTCTGAAAACGCACCAGAAACTTCGTTAAAAATCTTTCATCTGTAAAATCTTAAATCAGATGAAAAATGTTAATCTCTCTCAGAAACCCAAAGATCACGTCAGGTGGGACATCTCTGAACAGCAGGCAGCATTAGAGATGCATTTTGGTCAGACATCTTGTGATAGAACAGTACTTCCTTGCTTCTTCCAATCATGACATGATAACTAACAGTTAACGAAGGTGACTGCTTTCAGATTGCAGAGGTGTTACTGGAGAATGCAGCAGATGCCCAGGTGTCGGATCACCTTGGTCACACACCACTGCACCGAGCGGCTAGTGTGGGAAACCTCAAGATGGTGAAACTTCTGCTGCAGTACATTGTGGACGTCAACCACCGTGATTCTACAGGATCAACTCCCGTGTAAGAGATAGAATGATGGACAGAAAGAGAAAGAGGGGAAAGGTTTGGGGTTGGCGGGGAGGGTGTGCTGCTGATGAGCATGATGTTTGTGTTGCTGTAACTGTGTTAGGCACTGGTGGGACAAAACTGAGAAAGTACATGTTTTTAGGGATGCCACTTTTCAGGTTCAGGCAAGGTACCAGCCAGTAGAAAATCAGAACATTTGCTTTCAGACCCAGCAATATTTTGTGCATTTCAAGTCAAGCCTGGGAAAAACTGTCTGTAGTTTATTCAGCTCTAAGGGTGCTACTTTTCATGCTCCGGATGGATTTCAGAACAGTCAAAACTCTGAAGGTTGCCTTTGAGTGGAGTCGACAATGGTTGGCAAACTGCTTTGAACATGATCCTCATTTTTCTCAGCTTTGCAAGGATTTCTTTGCCTACTCACCAAAGAACCGTCTGATTTTCGTGCTGCAGCCAAAAGTGATCCCCATTTGGTTTGCTCAAAACTGGATTTTTGCATCTTAGAGACCATTCCTTTTACGATTTCAGCTTTGATCTCTGTAGTTTGTTATGATGGCAAGTAAGGCCTTGACAGTGTCAGAAAATTTAGTGACTGAGACAAGGTATTTCAGCACCCCAAGGCAAGCATGAAAAAGAAGGGAAAGCGGTCTTGGCTGATTAAAGTAATGATCAACAAATAAAGAGCAAATTTAGATCTAGGAGATCAAGCATACAGTCATCCCCCACCCCACCCCGAACCTCAGCTTGCTTTTATGAACATTTTTTTTTTAGATCAAAATTCCAGCCCTCCTTCCCTCTCATCTTTCCTCCCTCTCATATATTCCAGCCTGGAAAAATTTGAGGATCAGTTTTTAGGCCTGGAAAATCTTGAGAACCCATTCATCGGTTTTCCAGCCTGGTCTCTTGAGGTTGCATGACATTCGTCTGATCAAAGTGTTGTGTCTCAAAGTCTAATTGTTTACGTTGGTTTGTTTTCTTGCATGTAGCGTTGAGCAAGATATATATTTCCTTCCTTTTTTTTTTCAAGAAAGACAGTCCATGAACTGTGAGAAGAGATAACTTGTGTACAACAGTTTTGTAACGGTCATATGATTTACTGTTAGGAGACTCTGAATCTGCTGAAGTACTTGACAGGACATAAGCCTTCGAGCATAATTTTCTTTATGTTCCAGCCACATGGCATGTGAGGATGGCCATGGAGAGATCTCACATCTGCTGGTTGATCATGGAGGGCGACTGGACATCCAAAACAATGTAAGTTGACTGCATTTCATGAACAGCCTCACCACAAAAGTCACCTGGTGCATAGTATAATGAAATCTACCAACAACAAGGATGGGAAAACTATGCAGAAAAGTTTCAGCGTTCTTTTTCTTTAAAACAAACATAAGTTAACCCGTTCGCTGCTTGAAGCTGCTTGAAAATGTTACAAACAAAGGCTTTCCCAGTGCCAGGGAAATCTAATGATTTGGGGGTAATAATTAACAAAAAATTCTAGCTCAGAAACTACAAAAGATATAACAATGAAATATATATGATTTTTGAAGGAAATTGAATGAAGATTTTGAATCTGGGCTTCTTTTGTTTTAATTTTGATAATAAAAAAGTATTTAGACAATTAGATTTGGATAGATTTTTTTGCACGATCAAAAGCATATGTATTTACCACTACATCTTCACATCCAAACAGGAACACAAAGCAAAAAAGTTGAAAATAAAGTTTGTATTGTCACACTACACCTGTAAATGAAAGTAAAACAGTTTAGAAGTCTATCAAGACGCTCACACTCTATGCAGACAGGTCAGTCCACGACCACGCCCCCCTCTCCCCACCACGCCCCCTTGCTGGACTTCAACCCTCTCTTTCACTGCTCCTCTTCCCCTACCTTTCCCTCTGCCCTGTGCCGCGCCGCGAGCAGGCCGCGCTCCCCTCTCACGCTGACTACCACGTCACTGACCACTGGCACGCAGTGCAGAGTACACACTAGGCGAGCTCGTTCGACGCTGGCAAACCAGTCAGCTGAACACACATTGAGGTCACACAGCCCGACACAATAACTGACGAATACGGTTGGCAATTCCATCACTATCATCATCTCACCTTCATGCTCGAGTGAGTCGTTGAATAAAAGATTATTGTCTTTGTCAAAAATCATTAGCAGAGCCTGCTCAGCTGTGTAAATACGTTGAATTGGTCGCTGCGCTTGTCGAAGGTTGCGTCGCCATCTTTGCAAGCGAGACGAAGTGCTGGCTGGTCATCCAGTCAGTGATGAGAATAAATGGGCTTTCCCCTCACGTGTGGTCATTTACATATCATTTTAATACTACAGACATATAAGGCTTACTACGCACACTCTATTTAAGTCCGTTGATAGAAATAGTAACGAATGAAAATTCAAGAAAAATGCATGACGTCAGTGGACGGCCCATAGGCACTGGGAAAGCATTTTTAATGCGGCGTCAGCTGACGGCTTAAAGGCACTCTACGGGTTAAACAAAACTATACTTTAGCAGCGACCTTCTAAGGGTTTGGAGTGATACCAGTTTTGGGAGGTGCATTCACTTAGTTGGTTTTGGGAGATTTTTGGTCCGCCAGCTTTGACCAATCCAGTTATGCTGTATTGTTTGCTTTTATTTCTTTTTGTTTTCATTGGAAGATGATCGCATCAGGGAAATGTCTTTTTTTTTAGTTTGTTTGCTTTCATTCCTTTTTTATTTTTTATTTTATTCAAAAAATGATTGCTTGAAGGAAAAACGTGTATACATAGAGTAGCTTCATTTACGTTGTATTTGTTATTTTGGGGGAAGATGAGGGGCATCTGGTTTATTTCTGTTTCTGTCCTTTTTCACATTATATGCTGTGTAATTTAACTTTTAACCTACGGCGCACACGGCTCCTTGCGCTGCACAAAGTTCTGCTGCATACGGCACGCACGGTATCGTGCGCTGACTAAAAGCTCCGTTGCCTACACAACGCACAGGTCCGTGCATTCTTATTTAAAAAATTCTCCCATTCAAACTGTAACGGTCTAAGAGAAGTAACTCCCACCAGAAGTTAGTGGAGGGTTCCTGGTAGCTTGACATGCCCTAGTTCTTAAGTTCAAGGAAAGTTCACATTCGCTATCTGCGGCTGAGACAAAGAATCCCTTGCTGGGTTTTTCCGACTTGGAACTGACTGCATTTCTGGCATCGGCCTTTCATCTGCTAGAGTCTAGTAAAAATGCCAGCTCAGCGCCATTACTGTTTCAAGGCGGTTCTGATAATGAAGGAGAGTCGATCGACAGTGGAGATGATAGGGAAGATGAGGGATGTCTATTTGAAGATGTTCTTGATTATAATGACAAATCAACCGATTCGACTGATTCAGTAACACACACACAGGCGCTTGACTCGCAAAATCTCTCTTGCCCAAATTCTGTGAAATTGTTTAAAAATGGATTATAACTGACAGCAAAAAGTATCATAACCATAACTGTATTAGGTGAGTGCTTTTTGTGTCAATTTGTCTGCATGCCATTACTAAACATTGATCGTCAAACTCTGCACTTGTTTTTATTTGTGTGTTTTGGCTACTTCATTTATCCATGCATTGTCTCAACGCAGGATCTCTTAGAGTTTTGAAAGTACGTTCATCTAAAAGTCCTTGATTTCTTCTTTTCAGACATACCAAACATGGTTAAATCTGGGCAAATTTTAAACAATTTATTATGAATTTGATTACACCATTCACTCAGCCACAGTTCACGACAATACAAACTAGATTTATGACGTAGATCAGAGTGAGGAACAAACTGCATAGGCCTCCTGGAAAGACTTGCACCGAGAGCTTGTTTGGCTGCTTTGTCCACCACTGAGTTACCATAGATTCCCATGTGGCTGGGGACCCACAAGAAAACTATATGCTTTCCCGAAGAGACAAGCCGAGTATGAAGATCATGAATATCAGCCAAAACTGGATGTGAAACTTCTCTTGTCGATAGAGCCGACAATGCCGACAATGAATCCGATAAAATAAGGAAATCATTCTGATCTGACCTGGACACTGCACTGAGGGCCAGATTTAAAGCCTTCAGTTCAGCAGTATAAACAGACGACCAATCCCGCAATCTTAACAAAGTAGGCTTCTGAAAATTGTTATCACACCGTCGGTGGTATGTAACCGTAAAGAGGAATCGGTTTTGTCACGGTTACATATTGGGCACAGCTATATAACGCACAGTTGGATACTCAGAGGGGAAGACCCCCATGGTGTGTTGCGTGTGACAGCTTGTTCAGTGTTAATCATTTTTTGACAGAATGTGCTGATTTGATGTGTATCAGAGAGAAGTTCTTTTCCACCAGTGATTTATCAGTTCTTTTTCGTGAGATTTCAGTAGATCTTATTTTTTCTTTTTTGAAAGAGGTAAACTTATTTTATAAAATATAGTGTTTTAATTATGTATACAGGTGTCGTCGGAGTTGAACAGATAATTGTGCTTTTGTCCTCATAAATTTTAAGCGATGTGTTAATACTAGTGTGGGTATTTGTATCTAGAGACTTAGATATGATAGCTGAGGTCCTGATTTGGCTCCTAGTAGTCCGCTGGACCCTATAAACACAAACTAACTAACTAACTATACCAAACATGATGTTAACATGGACCAAATATAACACGTAAAATAAATTTTAAAATGCCAAAATCGCTACGTAGGCAGGGGTTTCAGCGTGAGCGGCTGTGTGCGGGAGGGGGTGAAACTCACGCTGCACGCATACGTAGGGATAGTGTTAAAGTTTGAAAACATCTTTTCTGATTGTGTGGCAGGTATTTTGTGTTGTTTGGCTTGTAAAATTGTTTTGGCTGGAGATTAAAAATTTTGATCTGCCTAGTAAAATTCTGAAACACTACCCTAACGTTGGTAAGGAAAAATACCGACTTTTTAAGGGTGCAACAAATCTGAGCATGAGAAAATAGTAAAGCTTGTTTTTTCTGCAATGTTGATTGAAAATACTAAAAGCAGTTTACTGTGTGAAATTAAAGTGCTGCCAAACCCATTTCCAAACCCCAAACACCAGCGCAGTCAAATGAATAAACCCAGGCACTGAAAGTTGCCACACTATTGAGAAGAGTGAAAACTGTGCTTCTGCTATTCCATGTCAGTGTATGATCACCAAGTCACACAGAATTTTTGTGACTATGCTACACACAAACACACACACACACATGGATGAGAGATTCCAGGATTGTGATTTGTTATGTGGATGGTAGCGGTCTCAAAGCAACAATGTCATATCTGTACCAGCTGGTTCCATCAACATCCAAGCAATGATCACTTATGGGCATCTTGATTTAGTTTCGTACTTAATGGTATTTTATTAGCTGGTGAATAGGCTGACAGGTTTTATTCAACGAAATAAAACTGAAATGAAAGATTTTTATTTTGTACTGTTTTGCAAAGGAAACAAAAATTCATTTAGTGTCAGCAATCTGTTATTCAGTGCTTTATGATGTTTTTGATAACAAGGAGATTTATGATGCATGTAAAATATTCCATGTATTGAGTGAGACTGGATGTACAAAAGTTTTGTTTTGTTTTGTTTTTTTCAATGTCTTGGAAGTCTTAGAGATGTGGTGTCTGATGTTTTGTGGTTCCAGGAGAAAAAGACTCCACTTGACCTAGCAGCAAGAGGTCTGAAGAATTCCCTTCAATCTCGTATCGACGTGGACGGTTAATCAATTTCATGTCATGACTGGTCATTCAGTCTACCTGGACTGTGAAAAAGTTGTCTGCCATTCTTGATTTGGTTATATTTCATTGACAGTGGTATGATGGTTCTGTCTACTATGTAATGACTGTTATTCTATTTCATTTTGTTGGTTCTTCCACCACATACAGTGATACACTACATACATTTTAAAAGAATTTATGGTCTTTTTCTTTTAGTCACATGTTATGCATTCTTTTATTAATTGAATTCAGTTGTAGATACAACAGATACAACACAGATGCAACATAGATACAACATTGAAATCATTAGCTTTTGACATTGTCAAATTATGTTGCCCTTGAAGAATTTCAGGGACTTACTTTTTTTTTAATCTATTGTGATAAAGGAATTTCAGAATGCCTTGCCACTGAAAATTTTCAAAAAATTCCAGTTCCATTGTTTGAGTTTGGTTATACAATTAGCGGTGGAATTTGTGCATTTTGCAGAGTATTGGCATTATAGATTTTCAGTTAACTGAAACACGAATTCACTGATAGACTCTTCTCTTCATTTATGCCATACATTCATGTTAAAGTATTATAGAATTAATGAACATTAGTCTTCCTTAGTAATACCCAAGTTTTAGTTTTAAGTGTGTGTGTGTGTGTGTGTACGACATCTCAAACTGCTATGATTCTTTAATTTTTAAGCATAGAAAATGGTCAAGAAATTATAGTGTACATTATCGTATTGGTTGTCTTTTCTTTTTTCTCTCTCTCTTTTTTTTTTTGTTTGGTACCAAAGCAGTTTAATATCAAATTATGTCATAATATTTTGACATTACTCTTTAATGCCAATTTTACTTTATCAAAAAATTGTAGTCTTTACAGTATTATGTTGTTGTTTTTTTTCATTATTTCACGCAAACATTATCAGTTGAATATGAATTCATTATTCCAACTGGGCAGATACATGTATTTCAAATTTTACAATTTCAGCTGTGTAGATGATCTAAAATCCCCCCTCACCCCCCACTCTCTTCCTCCCTCCCCCAGAAAGAAAAGAAAATCTACCAACTAACCAACCAAACAAAACTCCTTCCTGGAAATTATTCATAGAAGAAAGCCAAATGACATTTATGTGAAAACTGAATAGGAGAAATATGATTATTGAGTGAGAAAACTAGACGTTTCAAGACATTGCTGGATAAACTGAATGAGCACTCTTATTTATCGGTTGCCTGATTATACATGATCTGTCATTTAAATTTTGATGTAGCAACCAGAAGCTAATGATTGATTTGGAAGAAGGCTTGGAGTTTCCCCAAGATGAATGCTTTCGTAGAGATTGTGACAATGAAGATTGGACACTAGTGTTAGTTTGTTTGGGAATGTCCCAGACCAGCCAACCCGAGATCTTGATTTAATCCTGGAAAAATGTAACAAAAATGTGTTTGTAACTGTTGCGGATGTTTGTTTTTTTTGTGTGGAAAGAAATGTTAGAAGGCTTTGTTTAACCTGCGTTGATGTATTAAATTCTGTAAAACCTTACAAAACTTTCTGACATCATGTATTTCACTATTCTGAAAATAGCATGCCGTTGTTCTGATTGCTGTCTAACCTTCCATGCCCAGCCTCCTCCCTAATTACATTCTCATTCTGATCATTCTAGCTTCCCCATACATCTAACCACACCCATGTTTGTCCGGTGATAGTTCCAGCATGACAATCCACAGGGAGCAGTCATAAGGAAACTCATCAGAGGAGACACCGCACAGCTGCCAAGTCTGCTGGATGGTGTTCAGTGGTGCCTGGTATGGTAGAGCATGTGCAGGACGCCACCTACTAAGCCCCCTTTTGGCGTCATATACTTTACCATGTCAGACCATAGCATTCAACGGCAGTTAGCCAGCTCTGTCAGGCCGAATTTTTTCCGTGGCCAATGCAGTCATAAGACAGTCACGTGATGTCACCCCACTTCCGGCCCCGGAAGAAGCCAGTGTCAACTTCCTATAAGTCATTCATCTTCGGCCTGCCGTCAAAGCAAGATAAGTCTTGTGCTCTGTCTCGCCTATACTTGCCTTTGTGTTAACTTTGCTGTGTTTTGTTCTATACTTGATTCAGTTGTGGCTTGCAAATGTGAGGCTCTTGGTGGGAGCGTATTTATCAAAAGATTTGTCTCTTTTACCGGCACTCTCGGGAGCGTATTTATTAAAAGATTTGTCTCTTTTACCGGCACTCCCGCGACTTTGTTACTCGCGATCGTCGGCACCGCTCGCCGGTCGTGTTCCCCCACCATATTGCCGAGCCTCGGGTTCAGCACGCATTTTGTGCTGGTTCCGGCTTGCACTAGACCCTGAGTATTTTTGCCGTGTGAGGCTCTTGGTGGGAGCGTATTTATTAAAAGATTTGTCTCTTTTACCGGCACTCTCGGGAGCGTATTTATTAAAGATTTGTCTCTTTTACCGGCACTCTCGCGACTTTGTTACTCGCGATCGTCGGCACCGCTCGCCGGTCGTGTTCCCCCACCATATTGCCGAGCCTCGGGTTCAGCACGCATTTTGTGCTGGTTCCGCATATTAAGGTTTAGGGCTCAATAACTATCACACCTGTACTCTTTACCCTTCACAGGTAGAACGTGTTCGAGTAAGGGTGTGTGACACTGATCTGCTTATTAAGATTTAGTGCCCAAGAACTATCACACCTATACACAGTGATACTCCACGTGTAGAGATTGCTATTAATAGCCATACCAGTCACACGACCGGTGGCGTGTACGGGTAGTTCGAGTTTTCAGTCGATCTCTCGAGCACTTTGCACGACACCACACGGACGATCGAGATTAATTGATTTTCTCGATCGGCCACCTTGTCTCCTCTTTGCGGTCGTGTGTTCCGGGTTTGCTCTATCCACCTGTGCCCAACATGGTGAAGGACACCGCCGGGTCGAGCCACTCCACTGCTCGGAGTTCGCTCAATTTCCCGGAGAACCCGCGGGTCGATTCCATCTCGGAGCAATCCGTTCGCACTGATGAACGTACGGTTCGGGTAGACAGAGACGACTTCTCCGCGGAAGGGACGCGTGATCTTCCTCGTCTACCAAACCGACGGACGCACGACCGCGGCGTCCCAAGGCTGATAGGCAAGCGGCCACCATTTCAAAATGCCTTTCATTTGATCTGCCTGCTAGTCTAAGGGCAAAGCTCCCCTCAAGGTGCTGCCCAGAAAGTCTAATGGCAAGGCTCCCCTCAAGGGGCCCGGCCGAGCAAAGACTAGCCAACGGAATTCGCCCTCCCCCACCCCTTCTCCATCGGCCAGCTTGCCCTCTAGCCTACGGACTCGCTCGGAGACTTCTAACTATCATGCTGAGTCACGCGAATCTCGGCCCCCGGGGCACCTTGCCGAGCCGCGGACCAGCACGGGTGACGGATCTGGGATGGAATCACCATCCGTCACTCGCCTTGATGAGTCACGTATCTCTTTTTCCCCCCAAATTGATACGTGCACTCATAGCGCTCGGCCCCACCGGGCACAGGTGCAGCCAACACCTGAGCTCGAGGAGCGCTTCGACTCCGGAAGCAGCCTTATGGTCACCCCGACGCACGACCTCGGTGGTGTCCATAATCCTGGGCGTGCGGGCACGCCGCGCCATGGGCCCGGCCGTGCCCATGCACAAGGACGGTCGACCTACCCCGATCGAACGTCACCTTCTTCCCTAGGGGTATTGGACGTTGGGGAACCGACCTTTCGGATCCCCATTTGGGCAACGTCCGCGGTCCCGCTCCTCCGGGGGAGGATCTACCAGCGGGACCAAGGGTAACCTGACATATTCCTCCAGGGGGAGGAACACGGGACCGCATCCTGACCAATCCGCACTTTCGCGGGTTGGGGGCTCGACTTCCGCATCCTCCTCCATACCATTATGGCCCTCCCAGGCCCATTCCAAGGACGTGTATGGTGCAGTGCACAGACCTGGACGGGGACGACAGGCCACGGCCTCTCAAGCCCCCCCCCAACAGTGATTCAGGTTACCCGGGTCCCCGGGGACTTTCTGCCTACAAGAAGAAGAGGGTCTCGTGGCTACGACTCGGCGGATGTCTGACCTACGCATTCGCCCAACGCGCTGGTCAGACCTTGAGTGCGGCCTACCTACCATGGTTTTTCCCCAGGGCCGCCACAGCCCGTTTACCTCCCCGGGACCGGTGGCTCTATGCCCCCGAGAGAGACCAGTGGCTTAACGCCAACACCCAGCACGACCAGCTACATGGTCGAATGTGGCACCCGGCCTCACTTACCTGGGTCGACCTTGGTCTCCCTCCTCGGGCGCTGTCCTATCGGCAGGACGATGTCCCGGCCGCCGATTATAGGGCCACCGGGGACACACTACAGGCACCCCTCGACTTACCTCCTGAAGACGGGTGCTATGAACCCTCTCAGGACCAGTACCTCCCTGAGGCGGACGATGACGAGGAGCTAGCCCCCACCTCATTGTACGATGTCCGCACGATAGAACGGTGGCGACCAGACCTCGTTAGGAGAGAGGCCGCACCCGCTGACGAATTTCTCTCCCTCTCCCCCGGCCCAGAGATCTAGACCAATCTACCCAAGAACCCCTCAGTCGCCTCCTTGTTTACGGACAATCCCGTGACCAGGGAGATGGGCATTTCCCAGTCGGACCGTCGGTTGATCCCCCACCTGCCCCCCCCTACTTCCGGCGCCATCTCCTTTAAGAACCTAAAGGAATGGGTCCGAGTAGCCAGGATGGGCATCCTCCACACCACGGCGGGACACACCTACTTGGACATGCCCCTTCAGCGAGCGGAGGCTCTATGGCCGGAGGACGATGGTGCCATCCCAGTACCGGGGGACCCGGGCTCTGAGGCGCACCAAGAGCCTGACCCTCGCTTGTTCAGCGATCCTTTCATGCGACACCTAGTTAACAGGATTTCGCATCACCTTTCGGCTGCGGCGGACAGCGCAGCCAGAAGCCACTTCAACTGCTTGTTGGTCGCGAGAGAGGCCGTGCTGGCGCGGACCTCTCTCTCCCCGACGCTTAAGGCAGCCCTGCGATGCATCCCGGGCCAGGTCCAGTCGCTCTTTGGCGACTACTCGGCTGACGTCATAGCACAAGCAGTTGAGGAACGCAAGCAGGCTGTGTTCTTTGCGCCCAGGCCACCGCCACGCCCTGCTAGACCCCCACTTCGTTCCTTCCCCAGGCACAGACCCTATCCCAGACAATCGCCTTCCCGCACCGCACGGCCCGCCAAGCGACCTAATCTTCTCCCAAGGCCTAAGCCAAAACCCCATCAGCAAAATTTTCGGTTAGGCCAACAGTCACGCTCCCGGAGCTGACTAGGGAGACAGCCCGAGGGGGACTTAGATCAGGTAGCACCCCCCCTCGCCCTATCCCCCACCCACCAGCCCAGACCCTCGCCCCCCCTGGCGGGCAGCCTCTCCCGGCATGCCCACCAGTGGAGACGCATACGCCTCACCCCTGGATAGTGGCGGTGCTACAGGAAGGGTTTCGCCTTCCTTGGGCCCACGAGCGTCCCCCCCCTCATGCTATCTCCCCCTCCCTCCCCCAACGAACCCTCCCCCGCCAAAGCAGAAGCTCTTCGCACGGAAGTCCAAGACCTCCTCAAAAGAGGGGCCATCTCGGAGATTTCCCACCCAAACCCCGGCTTCTACTCTTTGTGATCCCAAAAGCCTCGGGAGGATGGAGGCCCATTCTAGATTTTTCGCCCCTCAACAAGTTCCTCAGGCCCACCAAGTTCAAGATGGAGACCCCCACCCAGATCCGAGACTCCATCCATCATCGCGACTGGGCCACATCCGTAGACCTGAAGGACGCCTATTTTTCAGATCCTGATTCACCCGGCCCACAGACGATTCCTACGGTTCGTCTGGCAGACCCCGGAGAGGCCTGCACGCATAGTGGACCTCATCTCCTGCCTGTCACAGGCACCCCACACCTCGGCCAGAACCCTGTCCTCCCTCCTAGGAATGATGGAGTCCCTGTCTCCCCTCATTCCCCTGCGGCGGGTCCCCAAACGCCAACTTCAGAGGGAGTTCCGCCGACGTTTGTCACAGACCTCCGACCGCTGGGACCAGGTCATTCCCCTCGGACACTGGTTCATTTCGGCGACGGAGGAGCGGCTCACTCCAGCCACTCTCTCCACCGGGGTCCCCATCTCCCTCCCAACCCAACCCAACCACTGGAACTTTATACAGACGCCTCCAACTTGGGCTGGGGGGCCCACGTGGAGGACAGTCACGCCTCGGGGAGTGGGAGCTGGAAGCGGTCAGGCTAGCCCTTCTCCAACTCCAGCACAAGGTCGCGCACCGACTTGTTCTCCTCCTCACGGACAATACGTGCAGTCGACGCACTATCCCTCCCCGGGACGGGCCTACTGGCGTATGCCTTTCCCCCCTTCCCCATCCTACACAAGGTGATCAGGAAGGCAAGGCTGGAAAGACCCAGGCTGATCCTCGTAACGCCATGGTGGCCGACCCAGTCTTGGTTCCCGGACCCCAAGTCCCTCACCCACGTTCCCCCCCTCCGGCTCAGCCCTCGCTGGGACATGCTGAGACAACCCCGGTCAGGTCTTCCTCACTCCAATCCCAAGATGCTTCGCCTACACGCGTGGCTTCTATGCCAGCCCAACTGCGAACATCTGCATCTACCCCCCACTCGGAGAGACCCCAGTCCGTCCTAGACACACTAGCCGGGGCAGGGGCCTCTCAGGGATTACGGGACTTCGCCTCGGCATCTCGCAGAGCCAGCACCGAATCCCTCTACAACTACCGTTGGGAGAGATGGATAACCTGGTGCTCAGATAACTCTGTTCCCCATTACTGCCCCTCCAACATCCAAATAGGAAATTTCCTCTCCCACCTATCCTCTTCCCTTAAACTGTCGGCTGGCTCCATTCGGGGCTACAGATCAGCTATCTGCACTACCATTCGTCAACTGGGGGGCCCTTCTTTTGACAATGACTTTCTCCTCAGAGAGGTGTCTAGAGGAGTTGCTCTACGGGAAGCTCAGTCCCCTAGGCGCATTCCCCTCTGGGACCTTTTTACGGTCCTCGATGCCCTCAGAAAAACCCCTTTTGAACCCATTGCTTCTATTCCTTTTGACCTCCTCTCCTTTAAGACCACCTTTCACCTCGCCCTGGCCTCGGCCAGAAGACGAAGTGAGATTCACGCCCTCAGCGGTGACCCCACAGATATCGCCTTCCACAGGGACGGCTCAGTCTCTCTCAAGTTCCTTCCGGAGTTCTGACATCTTGGGAAAGGGAGAAAAAGATGGAGACATGGACCTTTGCCCCTCCAGGTGTCTCAGGTACTACTGGGAACGCACACGCCCCAGGCGCTCCTCCCAGAGACGACTCCTTATCTCCCTCAACCCCAACAATACTAGAGATATCTCGGCGGAACTAAACCAGCAAAGCCAGCTTGATGTACACTTTTGAAATATTTTGGTTAAGTAGTGCTTTTGACTTTTTGCAGTTTCTTATAAAGTAAAAGTGTGTGCACACTATGGCCTTTTTTCATTTAATTGTCCATTAGAAAACGCACAGGGAAGAATTAGATGAATTTCATATTAGAAAACGCACAGGGAAGAATTAGATGAATTTCATATCAGAATACTGTTCACTTTGTTATATTAGGACATTCATTTTAAGAACTTTTCACCTGTCCATAACAATTTCAATTGCCTCCTAAACATACAAATTACCTTTGTTCCTCCATCTTAATTTTGGAACGGACGACCTCCGATATATCTAAAACAACACCATCAGAAAAAAAGTAGTTTTTAGTCTAAGGGGAAAGAACTGCATATAGATCAGCAGTGAAGCTTATGGCTTGTATAATTTCCCTTGGATTGTTGAAGCTGGAGTGTACACTGACTTGCTTGACTTATGCCTCTTGATTCCTTGAGGAACATAGGGCCGCGACGACACTCCTCCAACGCACGCGATTTTGGCAGGTCCTCCTTAGCTCGGCCCACGTCATTCCGGCGGCCTTCACCTCAGCGTCGGCACTCCTGCGCCAAGTCTGTTTTGGTCGACCCACTTTCCGCTTTCCTTGTGGATTCCAATCCAGAGCCTGCCTGGTTATGTTGGATGCAGGCTTCCATAGCGTGTGGCCGATCCATCCCCATTTCTGTTTCTTTATCTCAGTTTCAATTGGGACTTGTCTCACCCTGTCTCACAGTTGTTCGTTGGAGATGACTTCCGGCCATTTGATGTTGAGGATGTTTCTGAGACATCTATTGATGAATGTCTGTAGCTTGTTGTTGTACATAAACTGACGAAAATCAGCTTGTTCTGCCTGTGCTGTAACTTTGGCATGTAATAGTTCTTTTGCAGGAAGTTAGTTTTCAGGGGTGGAAATTCTTCAGATTTTCACCAGATTTTTTTTTTATTTCAGGCAAAAACATTTTGTCTCCAGGTTTAAAAAAAAAGACTGGAAAAAACATGAACATTCTGAATCAGTTTCAAAGTGATGTAACTGCGTAACTGAATCAGTTGTTTATATCTTTCTTATACTGTCTATGTGGTGAAAAGATTGTTTTTCAGATCTTGCATTGTATTCTGCAACGTTTCTGTCTGTCTCTCAAAATTTGGTTCCTTTCTTTGTGTATCTGTCTGTGTCTGTGTATGTATGTGCATTTTCTCTTCTGTGTATCTGTCTGTGTCTTAATGTGCATGAGTATTGCTGTGTGTACTATTGATTGAGGAGTGATTCACATTAAATTAGATCTGAAAAAAAACCTTTTTTTTCAGCTGATTTCAAATAATCTATTCAAGCCTCATAATGCCTCGGAAATCACCCAGCCTCAGGTAGGGGGGAAAGGATTTTTAAAAAATATTCTGGGAGCATACATCCCCCAGCTCCTCTAGATTTCCCCTTTTTTCCCCACTTTCCAGCAATTCCCAGGCCTGAATCATAATTTGCTGCATTACCATTGAGTTAGCAGAGTTACTGCATTACCATAGCACATTTAACAGGCCCGGAGCCTGTTGGGAAAATAGTGAAGTTTGATACTGGTTGGTTGTGACAGAAAACATGCTGTTTCTTGAATCTGTTCATGTTTGCAGTTTTCATAGGGGCTGGTTTGTTTGACGTATGTCCTCCATCCTTCGAAAGGATGACAAGACTATCAAATCTTTGAATCCTACATCTTTCAATGTACTTTCATCTGCGCATTGGAATACTTGCCCCGGTAGCAGCTGTCATTAACTAGTTTGAAATCTACAGAGCTTCCAAACAATAAAGCTGTTATGAATCTGTTTACTGGCCTACAAGAGCATATCGCACAATGAACCTTTTTGTTAACCTTACTTTTAAAACTGATGATTCTCCCATCTGCCATGCCCACTGCTCATGCACTGCCAGACTGTTGTGGGGTCAGTTCATTTTCCATTTCTGTACTGGTCATTTTGGTAGCATCGAGGGTTTAGTTGTGGGATTTCAACCATATCACTTTTATTCCTGTGGCTGCAGTTTTCCAGGCATGCAGAATTAATAATGAAAGTTTGATTTTCCTTGTTGTTTTCATGATATATTAAAGATAGTAGAGTTTACATACCTGTGGACGATTGGCTGAGTTGAAACTGTCAGTATGGCCAAACAAAAGGAGCTGATTGCAAGGCTGATTCTCCCACCTGTCGGGATTCTGACTGTGAGCTTGATCGAGGATGTGATGACTCAAGGTAGAATACATCAGAAAGTTCTCCTGACACTGATAATAGAAGAAAGGTTATCAGTGAGGTCATTAAATCAAGTATTTGGTAATTTGACTGTGAAAAAACAAAACAAAACAAAAAACAAACCCACAATCTTCATACTGTAATGCTCGCAACTGCTTTTATGACATATTCAAAGCATCAAAAATCAGAAATTGAGCTGTGTTTTATGACAACTCCTTGTAGCAGAACATCAAATGTACTATTCATGCTATTTTCTTTGCTTCGCTGCAAAACGGCTTCTTAAATATTGAAAGTTGAAAGGAAGCTCCCCCACACCCCCTCCCCTTCTGTTCATATTGAAACCTGCCAACCAGGCAATGCTGTCCAGGCTCTGCACTGAGGAAGATGAAGGGTTCATAATTTTTGCTCTCTCTTTCTTGATTACATGAATGTACACATATGCATGTGTTTGCATACACACATTCTCTCTCTCTCACACACACACTTGCACACATACACCAGCTCCGCCACATGTTCACAAGGAGAGTTGTTTTTCATCATCAGTATTTATGAATTCACTCTCGTGCTTGTTGTTGCCATGATTTTTTGACCCAACGTTCTTCAGGTAACACAACAACACACACAACCCACTAGGCAACAGAAAGCCATGGAAACACCACCACCACCTTCACCAGCACCATAACCAATAATGATGACCATAGTGATGTCAGAAGTTTCAGTTCATATTAGAGAATTATAGATGACACTGTGAAACTGATATATGGTACCACGAACTCAATGCTATTCCACAAAACCAACCATGCTGCTTGGATTTTTGATGAAGGGATACTCAGCAGGTGGGTTATAATGCCCGGCCAGTAAATTTGATAGATTTTTTGACACCATCATAAGTGATACACTGTGCCGAAAACGTGTTTCCAATGATGGTTTATGATATGATTGCAGGATGATGTTGATGTTCTTCGCTCTTCTGCTTTCTGTGTCTTTTTTTTCCTTTCCCTTGTTTCTTTTCTCTCCCTTTTTGTGATTTTATATTCGTTTTCTTCTATTAGAGGATCTCTTTTCTCAAAACATTTATGTCATTACAAAATCATTATATATGCAAAACAGGTACAAGATTACCTTCATGGGATTATGCATAAGGGCAATAAATCCAATGAATGTCAATGCGTTTTAACAGCGACAGTGGTGTCTGTAATGTATAATGATACTCATTTCACATATCAATTTTGCACATAAACAAATGAAAATCAAACAGCGTTTTATGACATTGATTATACTTCACATGTCATTCTTCATTCATGGCATATACATTGATGGAATTAACAATCATCTGGAATTAAGTATCATCCAGGAATAATTGCACATTTTTCTTATTGCACAGGTAATTGTACACATGCTAAATTGTTTATTGCTAGAACGGTATACATTAACAACAAACTCAGCACACTCAAAAATGCCACTAAGAGATCAATCTGTAGATATCACAGGCACTGAAATCCTATTTTATATCCAAAGAAACACAGCAGCCAGATGTACAACTTTAATGATATTATATTACATAATGAAAATGTCGGTCTGTTGTATATACTGATCCATTGCACAGATTACATCAGTCAGACACTGATTTGCTTTAATCACTGTTCCCGAGATTGTATGGTTACAGACTGCATCTTCAGTGTAGGTGAGTGTATTTCCATGTTACATCAATATTTTTACCCCCTCTCAACCCATTTATAATGTTTTATACTATTAATTCAGCACCTGTGGAAAGATGCACTTTGAAAGTACCATACACCAGCCAAAAGACTGTTGCAATTGTTTTGTTCTATTTACAAAATGAAACTTTTTCAACAACAATGAAAACCACCAGACACATTTTATTTTCATTGCATTATTTATCATGATCACTTTAGAAGGAACATGAAAATTGACAATCCATTTAATAGCATTGCTGTTGTTGTTTTTTTTATGACAGTCATTTTGCAGAGATAACAGGTTTACAACTGGAATCATTTCTTTCTAAAGCTATATCGTAGTTTGTTAGTGGGTGTGTATGACTTGGCTTGGCTCCTCTTTGTTATGAAAACATAAAGGGGGTTAATAGGCACGGCAGTGTTGACAATGAAACTGTTCTCTTGGACACATGCTTTCCAGTGCAATATACAGCTGCTTTGTGTTTGTGTGTGAGTGTGCAAGAATGTATGTGTGAATATGTGTGTATGTAATCCTGCATAGTGGCATGTTTGCGAGCATGTGCAAAACTAGACATGCATGTGATTAAAAGAAAAAGGAGAAATTGAGAAAGCCAGCCATCTGATGGGATATATAGCACTACAGCGCATTCTGACATCACAAGACACTCTGCAATATCAGTTAGCAATGCACAAATGAATGTTTTTATTTATTTGAATTATTTGAAAAACGGATTGCCAGACTAGGCCACACAAGAATGACGATTATCAGGGCATCATCTCACGCACCTGTCCTCCACACAGTGCTGACTCCTAAGGAACGTGATGCTACACCAAAACAGAGCGGACATTGTCTTGACCCTCCTACTGTGCTCAGCTGAAAAGAATTTCATTGTCCTGCAGAATCCACTCTCATTTGTCCAGACTGACAGGTGGATGTTGACCAGCAACCCCTTTAGTTCAAAAAGAGCTTTTGGTCTTCTGGACCAATTTTTGTTGATTTTTTTTTTTTAACCGTAGATTTGGGCTCACACATTATAGGAGCATAAGAAGATGCGAAAATGAGAGGGAGATAGAATTGCAGCGTATGACGATGAGCAGAACAGGAGGCATCACGGGTGCAACAGGGAAAACTGAAGGAATGACGTAGAGGTGTCCCCCAGCCAGTAACAGGCGATGCTAACCACCACACCACAGTGGCTGCAAAACAGGTTGAGGTATGACTACTGCAGGATGATGTAAGGCCATTGCAGGATGATGCAGGTGATAAAACAAGCACTGGGCAGAGAGTGCGTCATCTCTCACATCCTTTACACAGCGCTGACTGCTGGGCAATATAGTTCCTACACGGACACAGACGACTGACATTGCCGCGGCCCCTACACAACTGAAGAGCAACTGATCGTCCTGTAGAGTGCACTCTTGTTTGTCCGCGTTGACTGATGGATAGTAGATGTTGGCCCCGTGCTTCACTTCAGTACAGAAAGCACTATTGTTCTTCAGGGCTTCTTCACTGTTGATCCCCGGAAAGTAGCTTGGTTCACATAGTAAATCTGCAAAATGGACAGAAAAAGGGCCATTAGATTAGCACAATGGCTAAAACTTGACACGGCTTTTAATAACTGTGTCACAGATTTGTAAAGGAAAGTGCTCTTTAGTATTCACTCTATGGAGATCAAGAGCCCCAGTGTTTTCACGTCATTATTTGGGCTTCCTGGCAACTGTCGAAAGTTTCGCTCGATGAAGCTTGGGAGTACACACCCCTTGTTAAGTTGGTGAGACATGCACAGATGTAAATTACCACCACCTTCTTCCCCCAATACCCCCACCATTCACTCTCCTGCCTCTCCCTCTGACATCAGCTGAAGTTGCTCAAAGGACAATCCGTCCACTCCGTTCCCCTGATTTGAAAAGAATAAGAGATAGAGTTTCTTTGAAACTCTGATCAGTAAAAACGGAAACCAAAACTGCCACAGGATACAAGCCTTCATCCGAAAAAACTGACTACTGCCTAAAGATTGAGATTCCTGTTGTTTTTTTTCTTTCATTTTGTTGTTGTTGTTGTTTTCGGTGGTGGGGGGGGGGGGTAGGGGTTGTCGATGATCCATTTTTTAAATATAACAAAACAACAAAACAAAAAACGAAAAGAAAATGTTTCCTTTTTGCGAGCATAAGAGTACATTCACCATAGACATTTTCGCTCTCGATGATCATGATTTGGTCATGCGCACTAATTGTGAGACATGAAGGAAGACCTAAGCGATGCGCGACAAAATAGCCAACAGGCTTTCCAACAGCCAGGCAAAGTCAGCGAGGACTTGTGGCAAAGTGAGGATAGGAGCTAGTCACCTCGCATACTTCTGAGGAGAAAGTGGGCTGGATAGGTCCTCAGAAAGCCAGCAAACCACAACCACTCTTCATGATGTGGCTTGGAGCCCGCGGGGGAGAAGGAAGAGAGAATGAACCAGAAACACTGAGAGAGACAGCTGAAGAGGAAAGGTGCCAACTGGACAGAGGCGGGAAGAATAGAACAGAATCGTTTTTGCCGGAGAGCCGTCGTTGATGGCCTCTACCTCCTTCGGTTAAGTTAAAGCATCATTCTTACCCTGCTCTGTGCATTAATTTGCTGCCGCATTTTCAGTGTGCTCAGATAAAAAGCGTGATATAAGAAACGAAATCTGAAATGAGGCAGTGGACAGGAAACAGTAAATAACAAACAAGTAGCGTAACTCTTGCTCCCATGATGAAATGAATACACGCCCATGACTCCAAACGAATGCTGCTTACGACACCAAATCACCTAGCAGAAATGACACAGAGCACACAGAACAAACAAGGAGTCATCTCCCGAAAAAGGATGTTCCAAGCTTGCCGATATACCTCGTACTTGACACATCTACGCAGCAACAACTACTGGAGAAATGAATCAAGAAAAAGTGACGTTTTTCAAGACTGGCACGGCCTTTTCTATCTTGAATATAGTCAAACACACGGACCAACAGTGACAAATACAGGTACCCTTGTTTTGATTGGTATGAAAGGAAATCTTAAGTACGAGAGGGCACACACACACACACACACAACACACACACACACACACACAGGATTCAAAGATTTTTGAGATTAATCATTTGGTGCATTTCTTTATCCTACGAGGTAGTAATCTTACATTTCTTTGGGTGCCTTCACACAGTGGAATACATTTCAATGAATCCGCAGATAAACTAGCTAAAAACTCTGCAGATTATACAAACGAAACATACGATTTGAAAATCCCATTATCACTGAAAGAAGGGTATAGCCTACTGCAGAATGCTTGCTGGAAGCGTTTTAGAAAGAAACAAGAAGATGTTGGCCACTCATCACCTGCTGACCACCAAACGAGTTTTGAAGATGTGTTTATATCTAAGTATGGTCAACTGTCTAACTTAAGGCTCTTAACTTCCCTTGCCTATAGATTTAAACTTAATGCTTTTAAGACCAAATTCACTTCCAACATCACATGCGTTTGTGGTGGGAAAATTTCTAATGAACCTATACTTTTCAATTGTAGTAAAATGAAAACCTATCTGCCTGCTCTTTCGGAAAAGTCCCTGAAGGAGGTTTTAATAAAACCCCTTTTGATTTGTGACATTGTTTTAGGTCTTGTTCAGAGTACCATTTTTAGATTCCTTTAATAATTCTATTTTCACGTTTAAATGTTATTATCCTGTTACCTTAAGCGTTCATCTGATTTTTAAAAATGTTATTCTAGTTATGTTATAGGTTGCAATTTTTATTCATGTTAACATTTTTTCTTCTGATTCCCATTCTAATCCTCATTTTTCTCTTTTTCCTTTTTCCATTTATACTTCATCTTTTTCTATCTCACTGTTTCTCTATCTCCTTCAGTTGCCTGTCTGTCCACCCCCCTCCCCTCCCTTCCTCCTTTTCTACCTTGTTTATTCATTTATTTTGGCTGTCTAAAATCACTTATGTGTATAGACATTAAATTGAAGAACACACACACACACACACACACACACACACACACACACACACACCTCTGTCTCTGTATCTCTCTCTCTCTCCATATATATATGTATATGAGTTGTGTGTGTGTGTGTGTGTGTGTGTGTGTAGTGAGTTTCCAGCCATCTCCTGTAAAGCAGTGGTTTGCATCGCAGGCTAAAGGACCAAGTCCCATCAGAAGCACTCACTGGAGGGATCTCTCGGATCTGCTCCACTCCTATCTGAAGTTGAATGTGCTAAGGCCACTATGGGCAGATCGGAACTACACCTCTTCTCCACGGTTCCACGCTTTGTGCCTTTCCTTTGAGCGACTTCCGATGTAAGCATATGATTTAGCAACATTTGTCTGCGATGTAACACATATTTGACGCTCAGTCATATTCGACGCCCCCCCCCCCCCCCCCCCCTAAAAAAAATAAATAAATAAAATAAAATAACTGACAATGATCACTCTCACAAGCACTCTGCCGCAGTGTTATGTTTCTAACATGCTCTGATTCATCAAATGTTTCTCTGGATGACGTACGATCATGAACCTGACATACACGTGCAAGCTCAAATAACTTGGAAAGAATCGAAACAACTCGATGCAGATCGCCCAGTTTCAAACTAGTACTAGAAATGGGGCATTTCTTTTGTGCTTTCCGACACCTCGAAGCTCTTTGCGAGATCAGTCAAAATAGGCACAAAACATTGAACTCAGAATACATGCAACTGACTTGCACCCCTCCTCCGTACCCAATATCCTCTCCCCTCCCAGCCCCTCCTTTCCTCGCCCCATCCCTATTCTCCTCTCCCACGCTCGCACTGATAAGCTCAACACACACTCCAGCCTATCTCCCCACACCTCTTCCACCTCACATGTTTATACATCATACACCCACACGCAAACCTTCATATAAAATACAAAACAGGATGAAAGAGCGACGCTTTCAGATTTGCGTTGAAAACAAAAAGAAAGAAAACCGTAATGAACTGTGACAGATAGAGAAAGGCTGAAGGTTCATTGCCTGTGCTTAAGAATGACAGAATGCTCTTCCACCATGTTTGTCTCTACAGTATTTTGTGGCGGGAAAAATCCTGTTATCAGCGAAAGATCGGAGGAAACCTTAATGAGACATCAATGGTCAAAAGCTCAGAGAGATGTTGAGGTGTGTTGAGGACATAGTTTGGAAGCACAGGCGGGAAGCTGTGTATTTTATTCTACACTGAACAGGAAGCCAGTACGGTTGTTTACATACAGATGCCTTCATGCACTGTTGTGTTTAAGAGATGGTGATGAAAGGGGGGGGGGGGGGGGAGCGTTTTAGAATAAATTTAAACGTTTCATTAACAGCATATGGGGGCCAGCAGAAATAAGTCAATTGGACTGAACCATTTTTTGTACGTGAATGGAATCGACTTTTGCTTCAGCTTCAAAAGCACGTGCACCCCGTTGATCGTTTGTGGTGCCTTGAGCATTAGATTTTCGATGCTGAGAAAATAAATCGACATTCTGAGGGTATAAGGGGGAATTTTGTTTCAAGCTCCGTCACATAAAAAGATGATTTTATTCATTTAATTGAAATCACAATTTTGACATTAGAATATATATATATATTATCACTGAAAGAAAAAGCAGTGGGGGAGGAAGTGGGAAGCTGAAAAAAGTGTGTGTGTGTGTGTTGTGTGTGTGTGTTTGGGGGGGGGGGGAGAATAGATGAAGGGGCAGAACAGGTATGACAATGTGCAAAGGTCTGAAACACTACATATGAAAATTACGTGGTTCTGTTGAAGGCAAATCATTAAGGTAAGCTGGAAAACAACTGGTAACGAATCTAAACAGCCCCAAACGATCAACGTTTCTGATGTCTGTAGACAACGCACTATGACCATGGAAAGGCTTCGCTAACTCACAGTGAAACATGATAAGCTGAACAGTGACCATCGCTTCAAGTACCTTTTGCCCAGCATGCCTGGGCACACGATTGTCCCGTCTGACCCATAACAAAGGTCACAGCCGAGGGCGGAGGCCATTTGGACGCTGAACGCTGAACGTTGCAGAACTGTTGGTGCTGGATATAAGCGTTCATTCTCTGCAGCATGCCTTCCTCCGTGTACTCGTATGGTAGGAAACCAGTGAACTGCACATTTCACACGGAAAATGGCGTAATTTGAAGCACGCGGCACGCGCGCGCACTCACACACACACACACAAACACACACACAATGCACACGCACGCACACACACAACGCGCGCGCGCGCACACACACACACACACACACACAAACATACACACACACACACACACACTCACTCACTCTCACACACACACACATCCATGTAAGCACTCACACTCACAAACACACCCGGGCACACAGATAGCATTCACCTTGTTAAGTTTGAGTATTTCTTGTACAACGCGATCAATCTCAGTGAGGTTGGTGATGTTGATGGTGTGCACATGGGGCTTGCCGATGAACATCTCGGCGTAGGGGTGCTGTGAGGTCACCTGCAGGCACAAGTACCGCCAGGGGCGGATCAGTTCGTCCTGACCTCACTCGAAACAGACAATCAGGTAGAAGAAGCAAGAAGGGGGCGGGGGAAGGGAGGGGGTGAGCTCACTTCAAGGACGCCTTACTTCCACCTCGCCAAGAAACTGGGAATCCACCTATCAATGGAAGGCCTTTTTTTAAAGAGCAGATTCAGGAGGTCCGGATCACTATACCCCCCCCTTTCACTTCCTTTTATCCGCCCTCATCACAATATAGGCCTATACGCAGGTAGATGTGCCTAGGCCTGGGCGAAATTTCTGATGGCTTTATGTCAGTACTTATTTTAGAATTAATTTCAGATTTGCACGCGTGCGTAATATGTATGTCAGTAAAGGGGTGGGGGTGGGAGTGAAGGGGGGGGGGGGGGGGGAAGGTGTGTGGCTGGGAAGAGGAGGAGGGGGTGGGGGTGAGTCAGCAAGTCCGTACAATCGGGCTTACTGGAGCGGCTCGGTTTGCAAGCATGGAAGACGATAAGACTGAATGTGACATGTGTGTGGCTATGGAGCGTCTTCCTTTGGAAGAATTTACATTTGCAAATGTGGAGAAAAGCAGGCGTTCAAATAGGCTGTAACCATTCACAATCTTTTCCTTGTGTGCTTCTCAATCTGTGTTTGCAATTTCTTGTGCTGTGAATTCAGTTTCAACTTACTCTATTTTTCGTCACAGAAACAAACAAATTCAATGAAGGCAAAGACATACCACTGGCACAGTATACATTCTATTTTTCAATTCCATCCTAAACAAAGTTAGATTGTAGGAGAAAAGTATGCAACGTCTAAAAAGCACGTGGGCCTATGTATGTACGCGCATGCGTGCATGTGCGTGTGTGTGTTTGTGTCCCCGCATACTCGCATTTGTAGTGAGACAGTAGACAGAGAGAGAGAGAGAGAGAGGGGAGGGGGGGAGAGAGAGAGAGAGGGGTGGGAGGTGGGGGGGGGGGGTTGGGCACCAAACAGGCCAAGAGGCCTTATCATGTCATTATTTAATGCCATTTTTCAGAGTGTGCCTGAAATTGCGCATTTTTAAAAAGTTTTTCCACCAATCTGTAGTCCACCTAAGTGTTGAATCACTGTCAAGAACGTTTTAAGTTTCTTCTTTTTTTTTTTAAGTTGGTGGAGTTTCAGTGGTTAACTCAAATGCATTCCAACAATGTGTGCACAGTTATTGAAAGAACACTTTCTACTATGAGTTCGATTACATAAAGAGATTTGCATCATGTCTACCTCTCTTTGTGTGGGTTTGCCTCCGAAGAACTTGGTGTTCTTGCTGCTTGTGTGGGGAGTGAAGCGAGGGTTGAGAAACACGGCCCCGTCGGCGATGGCCTCCAAAGGGGCTGGACCTTCGTAGGGGAATCCAAGACCCACAAAGATCTGAAACCATGAGGGTCATAGTGAGCATATCTTTCCTCATACTGGAACACAGGGCTCATAAAAATCTGAAACAATGAGGGACGTAGTAAGCATACCTCACTTCACAGGGGAATACAGGACCCATAAACGCCTGAAACAACGAGGTCGTAGTAGCACACCTTACTTTATAGAACACAACACCCACAAAAATCTGAAACGATGAGGGGCACAACGAGCAGACCTTGCGGCACAGAGAAACCCAGGACCCATAAAGATCTGAAACAAATGAGGGGCACAGTGAGTAGGCCTTTCTTCATAGAGGAACCAAGGGCCCATACAAATCTGTCACTCTCGCTAAACGCGAGCTCCGACACAAGTTACCTCCCCTGCAGGTTTCCGACCATTGTCTGTTCTCTTCGCTGCTGAATGCTCAGCATTAACGATTACCTTGGCTTGTCTCAACAGCTGATGTAGCTTTCGCCCCGGTAAAATCCCGTGGTTGATGACGTAAGACGGCAGTGAGGTATTCTTGTTAACAGTCCCGTGGATTTGTAGGTACTTCTGAATGACGTCCAGGTAGGCTTTCTTGCCCTGCACAGGTTGACGGACCACACGCACATTTTCATACGCTGGAGGTAAATACCTTGACTGCTGTTAAGCATGCAGACAGTTTTATGAATCTGCCTTCCACCCACATGTATGCTGACACAGACAGAGGTCGGGAGAAGAGAATTGGGAATGGTGAGAATGGGGTGTGTGTGTGTGTGTGTTTTAGAGAGGGGGAGGAGGAGGGGAGAGAGAGAGAGAGAGAGAGGAGAGAGAGAGAAAGGGGGCGGGAGAGGCAGACAGACAGAGACAGACATATGTAGTAATTCTATCCCCTTACTATAGTAAAAGAATGCCTAAGTAAAAGAATGCCTAAGTTGTGTCCGACATCAATTCCTTTGTTATTGACACACACGCACTCTCTCTCTCTCTCTCTCTCTCTCTCACTTCACTCTCTCTCCCACACACTCACTCACTCTCGCTCTTTCAGGTTTGCTCGCTTGTTGAAATCACACGCGCACCCAAACACACACACAACACAAACGCACACACACAGACACAGACACAGACACACCCGCACGCACACACATATACATCCACACGCACACAATCACACACATAAACACACACAACTCACATACAGACACACACACACTCTCTCTCTCTCTCTCTCTCTCACACACACACACACACACACACACACACACACACACACACACACACACACATATACACACACTGACCTTCCACATGTAGTCATTCTTGCCATAGACGACAGCGATATCTTTGCGCTTCTGTTCTTCTTCCCCCGTGCCGTTCACATGGTGCTCCACCACAAAGCCCATGAAGGAGTTGTCCGGGGAGTGAGCTAACGAGAAAACATCAGCATCGTTTTAAACCCACTAAGATCATCATCATCATCATTTATCATCATCATCATCATCATCGTCATCATCATCACCATCCTCCTCCTCCTCATCATTTTCATCACCATCATCATCGTCATCATCATCACCATCCACCTCCTCCTCATCATCATCAATATCTCCATGAACATCGACATCGTCACCATCATCATCGTCATCATCATTATCAGCAGCAGCATCGTCGTCGTCGTCATTATCATCATATCACATCATCATCATCATCATCAACATCATATCATCATCATGAACATGTACATAGCAACACACACACACACACACACACACACACACACACACACATTCAAACTCGCACATACACACAAAATCTGTCTCTGGACAGGCTTATTGAACGATATGTGGCTGCGGTGAACAAATTTGGAAACAGATCTACGACTTGACGAAACTAATAGTGTTAGTTGTAAGACAGATTTTAAGCAATTTCTTGAGTCAAAGTGTTCAAAGGAATTTTGTTTGTTCCAAATTTCTTGACAAGAAAAGCAATTCTGGCCATGTTACAGGGAGTTTCAGCCAACGAGCATTGGATGTGACTCGGAGGTAGCACACACACACAGAAGTGTAGGCTACACCCGAAGGAGCTCAGATGAATAGGATGAGACAGTTCCAAAAGCAACGGGGAACGTAAGAGCTGAAAATATCTTCATTCTGTTTGAGACAGGTAGCCAACGAATGAGCAAGATGCAAAGCATATAAACGTACTCCCAGTTTATCTTCCTGAAAAACGTCACAATCAAACATGCGTCATAATGTATTTGACGTCACAATCAAACATGCGTCATAAAGAGATATTCTATATGGAAGAAAAACCGTTTTGGGCCGTTACAGCCGTTAGTAACGGCTATTCTGGTAAAATGAAACATTGGGCATCATCCGTGACCGATAACGAACATACTTACAAATTTTCAGAAAGATCGGCCCAGAAGTTTTGTCTGGAGCAAGTGGAACGCATTTTGACCACGGACAGACAAACAGACACACAGACACATTTCTTCGTTCCCATTGTAAAGTATTCCCTGTTCTATAAGAACTGGGAGTACAAAAAGCGGAGAGACGTGTTCAAACGTAGGTTTTGGAAATCAGGTGGGCAGCATTGCTCTGAACTCTTTGGGGCCCAGCAAGCAGATGTTTTAGGGGAACTGTAAGAATAATCGGCAGCAGTCTATGCTAGAGGGATCAAAGATGCATAGTGGTGTTTTTGGCTGCCTCCGTCGACGAAGAATGACAGATGGAAGTAGCTCTGCGCGGTTGGCGGTAGCAGCTCTGCAAATATTCGAAATGAGATGCTAAAAGATCAGAAATTACTCTCTCTCACACACACACACACATACACACACACGCGCGCGCGCGCGCGCCGCCGCGCACACACACACCACACACACACACACACACACACACTCACACCAAATTGACAAGCATAAATATTGATAACCTCACTGTGCTGATACGAAAGAAAACGAAGAACACTTCAAGTGAGGCGAGGGAAAGCGGAGAAAAAAAAAAAAAAGGGGGGGGGGGGGAGGGCATGAGGAAGATGGGGGTGGGGGAAGTCAACAGTCAAATAATGGGGAAGGTAACAACAGCTCCTATCATGAAACTAAGGCGCATCATTCTAAACTTATGCTACCTGCGGTACCCGTTTACCTAGAGCGTATGTCCAGCGCATCATCTTAAACTTATGCTACCTGCGGTACCCGTTTACCTAGAGCGTATGTCCACAGTAAGCCCACAGAACAAAGAGTAAGACTGATAATGATTTCTACCTACGGAACATGGTGAAGAACTGGCGGGGGTTGAGGTCAAGTCCTCCCCAGAAAGTCGTGAGGTTGTTCTTCTTGGCGAACGTTCGGTGGTTGTACGCCGGTTCTGTGCCGAACGAATCCACCACGCGTAGCTTACAGCTGGAATGAACCGACATGGCTGATTATCATCATCTTCTTTTTCTTCTTGTTCTTCTTCTTTCTGTCTGTATGCCTCTTTGTTGTGTGTGTGTGTGTGTGTGTGTGTGTGTGTGTGTGTGTGGTGTGTGTGTGTGTGTTTGACAAGGAATCCGGTTTCAAGTCTAATTCTGAGGTGTGCACAGATGTTCACTCCGAACTAAAAATCCCCTCTAACCTAGCTGTCTCAAGCGTGGATTGAACCCTGAACCTTTGGATGAAGAGAACAATGTTCATATTCACTAGGTCAGCTACACCTCTTCCTATCCTACAAATTCGATGACCTAATAAAGAATACTGATCTACAATACAGTTGCAAGGAACAACTTCTTCTTCTTCTGTCTTTTTGTTCTGTGGATTCTTTCATATTCGCTCACTGCAAGTGTGCTTTCACTGATGTCGCATAAAGGACCTTCTCATGAAAACAACCCCCCCAAAACAACAACAAACAAACAAACAAGCCTAGCACACAGATCGCTACTTAAGGTCCAGCAAGGGAGGGAGGGGGGGGGGGAGAAAAGGAATGGGGGTGGACAGTGCCCTCCCTGTCTACTGAGACTTGAACCGATCGGAATCTTCTTGTGTCCTAAAACAAGTAAAAGGTTCTGTTACCCACTCGACAGACTTTTTTTTATAGCAGGCCACTACCACCTATCTCACTGATTTTTCCAGTCCACCACCAGAAATATGGGCCTCTTAGGGGGCTCGCACACGTGGCAACTTTAGAGCTGGTGCACTACGCCCCGGCAGATCTGAAACCTGTCTGCAGCACAGAGTTCTTGAAAGATAGTATTGAAAGATTATCTTCTCCTAATTAGTATCACTGTCTAGTAGGTTATCTTCTCCTAATTTATGAATCTTGAGGTGTTATTTCCTTTCTGTTTCACGATTTATTAAAAACAATAATAATAAAAGGAAGAAAAAGAAGCTTGTTTATTTTGCTGACTCCTGCTCAGAGTCTTGATTCGATGACATAAATCATGTGGCTAAACTACACAGTATGCGGGGTAGAAGGGACAATACAAATATGTCCGCAGATTTTATTTTCGACAGGTGCAAACACAGGTATCTGTGTACAGTGCTGAAACCACGTTATTTTCAGGTACGTCTGAACCCGGCCAAATTCAACCCAACAGGAAATAGTGAGGCAAATGTGAAGACAGGGACCGGAAGGCGCACGTAGAGGAGCTCTTACTCACCGCTGATCGGGAAGGTAAAAGCCAGCTTGCTTCTTCAGCTGCATGAGGCCTATGATGTCCGTGTAGATCAATGTTATTGGAAGGTCTTCGTGAACCTGGCATGACGACCTGGATCCGTTGCCTTTGGATACTATTCTGGAGGACACACAGTTGTAGGGTTTTGTTTGTTTCTTTCTTTCTTCCTTGTTGTTGTTTTCAAAATGACACACGTCCAATTCATAAAGTATAAGAGAAGAGAAATCAGAAACATTTTATGTCGTTGTTGTTGGCTATGATAAGCAAAGGACTATTTTTAAAATGTTCCCTTCTTCACCCTTACCTTTCATACCCTTTTTTTGTATTTTCTTTTTTTTTTCCCTTCTTTTTCTCTTTTCTTTTTCTACATGTCCTTCCTTCCTTCAGATTTTTCTTCCTCCCTCCTTTCTCATCTTACGGTACATATATACCTGTGCGCAGAGGGCATGAGCACTCATGAAGTCCTGGAAGTGTGTAACACAGGTATTTATGGGATGAACAAAAGCTGTCAAAGGCGACGGAAACTCAATAATGGTGATGTCGACGTCTCTTTGCCTCCTTCTTCTCCCTCAGCCAAAGTCAGCAAGTTCATACCATTTGGGACGACAACATGCTTCCATTTGTCATCAAAGACAGCGACAACGATGACGGTCATGCTGCTACAGCTGACGATGATCATAACGATCATTCTGGCAGCGAGCGTGATGAAGGTAGTGACTGAATACAGCTGTCAACTTAATGAATGAGTTACTGTTTCTCTTCACTAAGAAGTTGATAGTATAATGACATAGAGATTTCCTTTAAATTCGAACTGATGAACACACAAAAGACACAACTTCAAACTAACATGCTGAAGTTCTACGGACTGAGCATAGAGGACCTTGTGAAACCTTGGAGAGCATCGGGCTATATTTGAAAGTCGCTTACTGGACAAGCTGTTCCACTTCACTGGTGATTGTCAGCTGGTGACCCAGGATGTAGAGGACAGAGATCAGGTCACTCCACTGGACAAGCTCTCCCAGCGGACCTCCTGGGTATTTCAGAAGAAAAAAAATATATGGCTTAATATGACAGTTGGAGAAGAGAGTGAGAAGGGACCGTTGAAGAGAGAGAGAGAGAGAGAGAGAGAGAGAGAGAGAGAGAGAGAGGGAGAGAGAGACAGAGAGAGAGAGAGAGAGAGAGAGAGAGAGAGAGAGACAGACAGACAGACAGACAGACAGACAGACAGAGACAGCCAGGCAGACAGACAGAATGGCTTTGTTTGTTTTACTACTTGATTATAGTGGATTTAGACATGTTCGTGAATACCTCTTCATGAATCAAACCGAAAAACAAACCACGACGGAAAGAAAAAGCGAAAGTCACAGAATGACCCTATGCATGGCACAGCGGAGCTGCAGCTTTCGAGGTGTTAACATGTTGCTAGCAAAATGACCGAATCCAGAGTTCTGCTGAGCAACTCAAAATCAGACCGACAACACATTTACAGCCGTTTGTTTCTGACTGGACAGTGTCCTTCTATTTCTTTACAGACCGACAACACACTTACAGCCGTTTGTTTCTGACTGGACAGTGTCCTATTTCTTTACAAACCGACAACACACTTACAGCCGTTTGTGTCTAACTGGACAGTGTCCTTTTATTTCTTTACAGACCGACAACACACTTACAGCCGTTTGTTTCTGACTGGACAGTGTCCTTCTGTTTCTTTACAGACCGACAACACACTTACAGCCGTTTGTTTCTGACTGGACAGTGTCCTTCTGTTTCTTTACAGACCGACAACACACTTACAGCCGTTTGTGTTAACTGGACAGTGTCCTATTTCTTTACAAACCGACAACACACTTACAGCCGTTTGTGTGTAACTGGACAGTGTACTTTTATTTCTTTACAGACCGACAACACACTTACAGCCGTTTGTGTGTAACTGGACAGTGTCCTTCTGTTTCTTTACAGACCGACAACACACTTACAGCCGTTTGTGTGTAACTGGACAGTGTCCTTCTATTTCTTTACAAACCGACAACACACTTACAGCGTTTGTGTGTAACTGGACAGTGTCCTTCTATTTCTTTACAGACCGTCACAACACACTTACAGCCGTTTGTGTGTAACTGGACAGTGTCCTTCTATTTCTTTACAGACCGACAACACACTTACAGCCGTTTGTGTGTAACTGGACAGTGTCCTTCTATTTCTTTACAAACCGACAACACACTTACAGCCGTTTGTGTCTAACTGGACAGTGTACTTTTATTTCTTTACAACCGACAACACACTTACAGCCGTTTGTGTGTAACTGGACAGTGTCCTTCTATTTCTTTACAGACCGACAACACACTTTCAGCCGTTTGTTTCTGACTGGACAGTGTCCTTCTGTTTCTTTACAGACGACAACACACTTACAGCCGTTTTGTGTGTAACTGGACAGTGTCCTTCTATTTCTTTACAGACCGACAACACACTTACAGCCGTTTGTTTCTGACTGGACAGTGTCCTTCTGTTTCTTTACGTTACTTCATGGGAGGGGAAGACGAGCAAGGAAGAATCACTTGGACAAACAGTTCGTAGAGTGATCTGCTTGCATGAAATTTCCCTATCCTTTCCTTCTCCTAACTTTTCCAGCGCTTTCCTTTTCCATACAATTTTCCTACGTTTTCCCAATCATTTCCGTTTTCCTACATTTTAAAATAACTTTTCCAACCCTTTCCCTTTTCCTACTATTTTCTACTTTCTCTTGTCTTTCTCCACCTTTTCATTAACCGTTTGTACTGTTGCCTATCGTTTTTTTCCCTGCCGTTTCCTTTATTACCAGCCGTTTGATTCCTTTTCACACGTTTTGCATTTTTCCTATGGTTTCCCCCTTTTACATACTCTTTATTACTTTCCCTACCATTTTGTTACAGCTTTTATCTCCATTTCCCTATCCTTTCCTGCTTTTTTTCTGTCTCTCTCTTTTTTTTTAAAACCATTTTCTTCCTTTTCCTACTGTTTGATTTTCTCTACTTTATGTACCGTTTCCTTCTTGTTCCTTTCATTTCCTACCTTTCTCTACTGTTTCCTAGTGGGGGGTTTAACTCCTGCCCTGTGTACAAGTTTGTTTAACACGACCTTAGCAGCAGGCGACATGACTGTTTGACTACCAGTTGACAAATACGATTAAAACAAGAAAGGCTGATATTGTTTTCATAACTACCCTAGCTTAATCTTACATGGCTGTGCAGTTCATACTTTTGTACTGCATTCGCCTGTTTGGAAAGACTTAGCATTACATGCTGACAGGTACTCCTGCAGGATGCTGGGTGAACTTGGTAGTTTACAGTTTCATGGCAGCCCAGCCGACCACACACAACGACTTAGTGCAAAGTGGCAAAAAGCAGGTTGATGACTGCACTGGCCGCCGAGGCAGGAACAAGTATCACCAATCTATGCCTCTCGTATAAAATGGTTTGTAAGTTGGTGCAATTTCAGAGGATGGCCCTGTCTACGTCGTCCAACGCTCGAACAGATGTGTAGGACCTAGATGGCCATACTGAAGCCGGCAGTAAAGGTGGTGATTCTCCACTGAGGCTTAAAACCTTCTCCAGTGACGTGTTCCCTGTGGGCCAGGTTGATACCATATGGTTATGGAGGTAACGGCAGTCTTGAAGATATGTTCCACAAACGACGGGCTGTATCACAGGGATATGTATTGGTGTCGCCACGTCTGGTGTTCTGTGAACGTAATTATGGTGCTGAAGCCTGCAGCAGCCTGTTCCCGATGACACCATCAGGACTCGGGTCTTCTCTGGACAGGACACAGATCCCACCCGTGAAACTGTAGTCAAGACAGAGCTACAGATGTCTTTTATTTCCTTTCAGTTTGTGTGTGTGTGTGTGTGTGTGTGTGTGTGTGTGTGTGTGTGTGTGTGTGTGTGTGTGTGTGTGTGTTTCATCTTCCGTGTGACTCCAGTGGCATTGCATCCACACCGTTCATTCCGGCTCCCCGTCCACAGCCACAGCCTGGCTTGTCCTGCCACAGCCTCAGCACTGGCAATGCATGGGGAGCAATGTCAAGTCATCATGGAGGAACTCACCAGATGAGACACTGCAGAGCTGCCGAGTCACTTCGATGGTGTTCGGTGGTGCCTGTTCTGATCCAACATAGGCAGGACACCCCCTGCTAAGCACCCTACTGACGACCATAATTGCACAATAGCGGAGCCAGCGTGAGTGAGTTCTCCCTCTGGAAGGCGTCACCATGTCCGTCCAATGACGGTCCCCATGAATTTGCAAATACGGTGACACCGACAGAACCTCACCAAGGATATGGACGGAGAGAGGAAAGAGAAAAGAGGTCATCATGAGAGCAGGGCATGAAGGGCCACAGAATTTGACATATCTTTCATGCTGATCGATGAGGATGAGGATGATGAAGATCATGCTACGGGGATTTCCATTCTGATCTGAGACTACATGAAAGGGCTGTAATCTACGCTTACTTTCATGATATATTCGGCACCAAGCAGGCCCGAAAGATAAAGATACCTCCAGTGTTGTTCAGGAACTTTGATCAACACTCTCACAGACGCATCCACTATGTGGATGAAACTTGACTGTGTTGTCCCAGTCTTCACAGCTGAACCCATAGCAAACTCAACTCTGCCAGTCAAGGCAGACAAAGCCCACAAATAAATGGCTCTGATGGCTCTTATCCACGACCTCGAACTCCATCTTCATTTACATTCTGTCAGCTTTGGGATAATGCACGGTGGTGTTGTATTAACAATGGTCCGGAGCCCAGGCGTGGCTCTGAGGAGCTCAGTCATTTCTTTGTTCTGTGGTTAAGCTATGCTCGAGGAACCGACTGGGTGATGGCCCCGTCACACAATGGTACACATCTGATGGCTAAGGTATCCAACATACTAACTCACTTCAATGCGTGACACTGAAGTTCATGTCATATTGGAGCAATTTAAGAGAAAAAATGTACCGGTAGTTTTCTACCGTGTCAAATGAATTTAAGGCACATTTTTAGCTTAACACCTTGCCAAATAACTATAGTTTAAAGTGCAAGACTTTAGCCTGTATCCTGCCATTTCTGTGAAACCTAGGTTTGTTGTCTAGTGCAAAACCAAGGTCTGTTGTCCGGTCACGTGAACAGCAGCTGGGGCACAAAAACAGTAGGTATGCCTATCATCTGGTCATGCACACCATTTTAAAGCTAGGACTTCACTGCCGTGCCATTATCACTTCATAACAGTTTTGGGCACGAACCTCTCGAACCGGCCAATATCATACCGTACGAGGAGGTGGGGAGAGGAGGGCGTGGTGTGGAAGGCCAGCAGAGCACGAAGGGCCACAGGATTCAAGACTTTCTGTTTAACGATGATCAGTGAGAATTCGATGATGATGAAGCTTGCGCATTGGAGTTTCACAATCATAAAGGAGTCAGTGACACGGTTGTACCCAGCGTTTCCTTTCATGACGTATCCTGGCGTCGACCAGGCTCGAGAGAAACAGACACCTGCAGCCCTGGTCTGGAAATTTGAGCGAAACTGTCAAAAACACATGTAGTAATGGGATGAAACTCGACCGTGTGGGTTCCAGTCCTTCCACTTTAGCCCACAGCACGATCATCAGTTCGGGGTAGGAGCTGGCTGGGCTGATATCCCATAAATAAATGCATCGTTTGGGGGATGGAAGTCCTTAAGCCCACAGGTTCGCGACGCAACATGAATCACTGTGCTAGTCATATCAGGACAAGTTAACGCACAAATTGTAAGCACAGTATCTTCCCATTGAAAAAAATAGGGGTGCAAAACTGGCCTACAGTTTTCTCCCAGATCGGAACATATCCACCCTTGAAACATATTATCCACTCAATTCTAGCAATTCATTTAAGGCACAAAACAGAATGTCTTCGCTTCGCTGGAAACATGAAAACTCAGGTTCAGGTCTCACACACACACAACACACACACGCGCGCCGCACGCACGCACGCACACACACATACACACACACACGCACGCACGCACGCACGCACGCACGCACGCACGCACGCACACACACACACACACACACACACACACACACACACACACACACACTGCAGTCACTAATAACAAACATCACAAAGCTAACCGTAAAAGCAGCAAGTCAAATACATAATAGCACCTGAAGGCCAGACCATTACACGGACACGGTTTGCCTGTTATTCTGTGGTACCTTGAAACTGATACTCAGCAAACTTCATGCCACTGGCTTTGGTCAGAAGGCCCAGGTGAAGCAGGATCTGTTACAGCACAAAAATTCAACGCGATGAATATCGATGTACAGTCTCAGATCACACCACACACACACACACACACACACACACACACACACACACACACACACACACACCACACCACACTACACCCCAACACATACAGAAAGAGAGAGAGGAACAGGGAGGGAGGTAGGGAGAGATGGAGGGAGAGAAGGGCGTATAAAAAGTCCTCATTTATGACAATTAATCCACTGATGAAGTTAAATCTCTGCATCTGTCTGTCTTCCTGACTGCATGCGAGCCAACCCACCGATCTGTGTGCGTGCGTGTGTGCGCGCGTGTGTATGTGTGTGTGTGGTGTGTGTGTGTGTGTGTGTGTGTGTGTTGTGTGTGGTGTGTGGTGTGGTGTGTGTGTGTGCGTGCGTGCGTGCGTGCATGTGTGTGTGTTTGTGTATCTGTGTGCATGCGTGTGTGTGTGTGTGTGTGTGTGTGTGTGTGTGTGTGTGTGTGTGTGTGTGTGTGTGCGTGTTCCGGACACTAATGTGGTCGTGCGTGCGTGCGTGTGTGTGTGTGTGTGCGTGCGTGTATGTGTGTGTGTGTGTGTGTGTGTGTGTGTGTGTGTGTGTTGTATGTGTGTGTGTTGTATGTGTGTGTGTGTGTGTGCGCGCGCGTGCGTGCATGCGTGCGTGCGTGTGTGTGCGTGTGAGTGTGTGTGTGTGCCTGAGTGCATGTGTTTGTGTGTGCGTGCGTGCGTGCCTGCATGTGTGTGTGCGTGTGTGTGTGTGTGCGTGCGTGCGTGACTGTGTGTGTGCGTGCGTGTGTGGCGCTAGTGAGTTTATGCATGTATTTAGTCAGTGTCCCTAGGCCCTGACACTTTACCTTGTGTTGAGTACGTTTGCTGAGGTCCTGCTTAGCCGAGAGGCTGTGGATAGCCTGTACCCACTTGGGCCAAAGACGCGCCACCCTCAATCGAATCCAGGCGTAGGCCTTACGCGTGTTGGGGTCTTTCATAAGGTCCATCAATCCCTCGAAGTTGGTGGTTATACTGGCCTGTAGGACAGGAAGAAAGTAGATATATTATATATATATATATATATATATATATATATACAGAAATACTATATTTAAGACTATAAGCCATGTACGTTACCTCTACTGTCACAAGGTATACATATATGAAAAAAAAGACAAGTGTAAAGTGTACAAGGAGAAATGAATGCAATGACAACAGCAACAAAATACATATCCATGTATTTATGTGCCCAGCATGGTAAAGACGCAATCAAAAAGAACACCTATGAGGAATATAAAGATATTTCTTGGAAGGGAAGGGGAGGGATGGGGTGGGGGCGCTGGATGCGAGGAGCGAAGTCGGGATAAAAAGATAAGAAGGGCGTGACTGCGGTGGAAGGAGGATGAGGGATGAGGGTGGGGGCTGAGGAGGGTGGTGTGTGTGATGGTGGCTTTCCACTAAATGTGTTAAGACATATACTGTACTTATTTGGGAAGATACTTCAGTTGCAAGATTTGTAAACGACAGTTTATAGTGACACTCTGTGCAACTTCGAGAAAAAAAAACAACAACAAAAAAGTGAAAAGCAAAGAAAACAAACAAACAAACAAACAAATACCAAGTTGTGAGTGTGGCCCTGAGTGTGTGTGTGTGTGTGTGTGTGTGTGTGTGTGTGTGTGTGTGTGTGTGTGTGTGTGTGTGTGTTCCCTATGTATATCACTCTGGTCACTTCCGAAAAGAGAGAAGAACCCACAAACAAAATGCAAGATATGCACAAATGTAGGTATTAGTCCTCCAACCAAATAGGAAGGAAGCTGAAATATGTTGCTACCAGGATGATCGTAGTACTGAGGGGGACACAATATGCATCAATGATGAAGGGATTTAAAAAACCATTCACCACAAATGCAAATTATTCACGGCAAAGGCAAAATAATGTAACACACTTACGACCCACATACTGTAATGAAAGAGGACGAAGAATACATCGTCGGCGATTAATACCAATGAACAGTACAAAAAAAAAAAAAAAAAAAAAAAGAAATCAACGAGTCGGACTTGGAAAAGAGACGATGTTAAACAAAACAAAAAAAAGCAACGATATATACAGATAATATATATATTATATATATATATATATATATATTGTTGTGTGTGTGTGTGTGTGTGTGTGTGTGTGGGTGTGGGTGTGTGTGTGTAAATAAGGTATATTTGAATAAGATGAATACTAAAACAAGTTGAATATCTTTTCCCACAGGGACGATTTTATTGATCCAAGCTTTCGCCACAAGGGCTTCTTCAGGAATAAAACACCACACAAAAAGTCCAATGCTTTCAACATGATTTCTCTTCAGTAGTTAAAACTATATATATTTTACACACACACACACACACACACACACACACACACACACACACACACACACTCACGGACACACACACACACACGGACACACACATACA
>CM065714.1:102545985-102550985 GCA_033310375.1 Conus canariensis | reverse complement strand
CTGACGACAATAACTGCTTAGTCGCGGAGCCGGCGTGAGTGAGCTCCCTCCGGAGGGCGCCACCACGTCCGTCCAACGACAGCCCCCATGGGCCGATGACCCGACGGAACCAAACCAAGGCCACAGACGTAGAGAGGACATCGAAACTGAGGTCACCATGAGAGCAGGGCATGAAGGGCCACAGAATTTGAGACATTTTTTTTATGCTGATTGATGAGAATGAGGATGATTAAGATGATGCTACGGATTTCCATTTCGGTCTGAGACTACATGACAGGGCTGTACTTCACGCTTCCTTTCATAATATATCCCGGCGTCAACCAGGCCTGACAGATACAGGCACCTGCAGTGTTGGTCAGGAAATTTGAGCAACACTCTCAGAAACGCATCCATTAAGTGGATGAAACTCGACTGTGTGGTCCCAGTCTTCCCAACTGAGTCCGCAACAAACTCAACTCTGGGTAGGAGCCGGTCGGGGCAGAAAAACCCACATGACTCTGATGGGATTCGAACCCAGGACCTCCCAGCCGGGAGTCCGCGACGCTAACCACTTCGCCACGGCGGCTGGCAACTCAAGCTTTCCAGTGCAAGCAGCAGAAAAGAAAGAAAGAAAACTCAAGCTTTCTTTTTGCTGCTTGCACTGGTGGTGGACTGTAAACATGTCGCAACTTCAGGAAGTTGGCTCAGAGTGGCTTGGCATTTTCTGTCCTGTCGTGTGTTAACGTGCATGATTGTGCTTGTGTGTGTTGTTGTGTGTGTGTGTTGTGTTTGTGTTGTGTGTGTGTTACTAGTGTGCATGGGACGAGTGTGTGTGTGTGTGTGTGTGTGTGTGTGTGTGTGTGTGTGTGTGTGTGTGTGTGTTTGTAGTGTGCATTATTATTATTATTATTATGAACATTTATGACGCCTAATCAATTGAATGCCCTAGGCGTTTACAATATCACAACAGACATCAAATCACACAATATATAACAATCATACATGAGAAAAAGGCATCAAAATCCAAAGCAAGGACACAAACTCACAAGCATGCATACACGCAAACACACACTCACACAGACACGAACGCACACAAAGCAGACACTCGCATCACACATTGCAAACGTCGGGTCACAGGAAGACGAAGTTACCTAGGAAACAGATGACTTTTGAGAAGGCGCTTGAATGTGGGCAGTGAGGGTGAGTATCTGAGAGAGCGAGGCAATTGATTCCAGGTAGCTGGAGCTGATAGGCAAAGGAACGTTGACCAAAGGTGCATGGGACATGTGTGTGTGTACGTGTGTGTGTGTGCGCGCGCTAGTGTGCATGGAACATGCGTGTGTGTGCTATTGTGCATGGGATATGTGTGTGTGTGTGTGTGTGTGTGTGTGTGTGTGTGTGTTGTGTGTGTGTGTGTGTGCGCGCGCGCGCGCGCGCCCATGTTCTAGTGTGCATGGGACATGTGCGCGCGCGCGCGTGTGTGTGTATGTGGGTGTGTGTGTGTGTGTGCGCGCGTGCGTGTGTGCGCGCGCACTCGAGAATCTATGAAAGTGTGTTTTTGTCTATGTGGAACTGAATAATTATTTTTCCTTCCCTATTTATTCCATACATCTTTTACCCTTCATTTTGTGGGGCGTTCATTCATGACAGGAGAGCCAAAAAGGTATTGCCTCTGTTGCCTGCTCTTTAGTATTTGAATGCTCTCCCACTCCTCTATATATATATAATATATATCTACATGTGTGTGTGTCTCTGTCTCTGTCTCTCTACACACACACACACACACACACATATATATATATATATATATATATATAGAGAGAGAGAGAGAGAGAGAGAGAGAGAGAGAGAGAGAGAGAGAGAGACACAAAAAGAACAAGTTGGCTCTTCGTTGTCCTAAATGTTCGGCGAGCACACCTCGCCTTCCTCAGGGGACTCTATTTGTCTTGTGCTCACACAGGTATCATAAATTATTCAGTGAAGAGCACGGAAAACAATCTACAGAGTCAGAACACACACTCACAGGCGTGTGCATATACTGAATATGGGAATGGTGTGCATTCGCTCGAGTGATTGAGTGAATGAGTATAAGCTTATGAGCGGCGGCGGGGAGGGGGGGGGGGGGAATGAATGTGATTGCAAATGTATGCATGGGTGTGAATATGTCTGTGCTTCTGTGTTATGGAATGTGGTATAGTAGGAGCAGTAGCAGTAGTATTGTAGTAGAAGTAGTACTAGTACTAGTAGTAGTAGCAGCAGCAGCAATAGTAGTAGTAGTAGTGGTGGTAGTAGTAGTAGTAGTAGTAGTTGTAGTGGAAGTCTTAGTAGTAATGGTAGAAGTCGTAGCGGCAGTAAATGTAATTGTGGAAACAATGATGACGATGATGACGATGTGTGTGCACATATGAGTGCGCACATGAGCATGTGGGTAAGTACATGCACCCGTACATGGGTGTGACCGGGCGTATGAATATGAATAGATGAAAATGAATGTTTGAGTGTGAGCGTGCGCGCGGGCGCGCACAACCCCCCCCCCCCCCCCCCCCCACACACACACACACAGACATAAACTTTATTTTTTTTAAAAAGGGGGTAGTGGAGGGGTGGAGGCAGCGGAGCGGGGGTGGGGATGAGGTTGGAGGAAGCAGCTCCGGGAAGCGGCGGGCAGCGGGAAGGGAAAGGTCATACAATCCAGTCTTCTTCAACTGAGGTCAACCTCTCCCCACCTGGGTAACCTCATCCCAGAGAACAGTCCCTCAAAACGCTGTCAGCCCCAAAGGGAACATAAAACAAACAAACAAACAAACGAACGAACAAAACAAACAAAAAATCAACAACCGCCGCCCACCGCGGACCGAGCCATTCCAATCACACCCCCTACTACCACCCCCATCCCCCACACTCCCACCTACCCCTCCATACCCCCACCCACATCCCCCGACACCCGCGGGGCCCTGAGATCCACAACCGCCAAAGTCCGGCACCGCCGTTCACTCAGTGGCATTCAGTCCTAGTCGGTAAAGTGTCATTAGCTAACGCATCCGGAATCTTTCCCTGCGTAGCAGGGCCTCCACAGTACTGGAGGGCACTCGCTCCACTGCGATGCCATTCATGTTATGAATTGCGTGACGTTGAAATGTTTGGTGATCTATGTGCCAGTGTTTTTGTTGATATTTGAACAGCGTTGGTAGAAACGTGTCCGAAGTGAAGTCTTTGTTCGACCTACATATTGTGTGTTGTTGCATGCATCACAGTAGAGAAGGTACACCATATGTGAGCTTTCACAACTCAGTCTATGCCTAATAAAAAGAAAACACTTCCCCGGTGACCTGGTTGTGAAAGCTTTGTGTTTCACGAGGTGTTCTGTACAAACAACACAACGTTTTTCACATCTGAAACATCCAGCGTCGGGATCTGGGGGCGCAGGTAGTGAGGAAGGCATCAGAACGTTCCTCGGTGATATGCAGCATCGTTTTCCGAGGAGGGAGGTTTCAGGAATCGCTTGCTGCAGGACTTGAATGGAGGACAGGTTGGAGTTCATGAAGCCAGAGACGGAGGGGTGGATTGTTCAGGTGATGCATAACTATCAGAGGTGGTATATTGCTGTTTTATTTTTTCTTACGTTCTAGGGTTTGGCTGCGGGGAGCGTTTCTGGCTCTTTCGAAGGCTTTGTGTAAAGAATTGAAGTTGTAACCACGGCGGGGAAAATAGGTTTTCATTTCCTCTGATCGCTGGTTGAAAACCTCAGGGTCTGAGCAGATGTGTCTGAGTCGTAAAAATTGGCTGTATGGAATATTCCTTTGTACATTGGGCGTGGATGGCAGGACTGGCGATGGAGATAGGTATGAGAGTCTGTGGATTTGGTGCACACATCGCTGTGGAGGAAACCCTTATCAATGTGGACCAAGACGTCCAGACACGGGATCTGTTTGCAGAGGAGGACACAGTGAATTTAGTTGTCGGATAGAACATATGAAGATGGTCAGTAAACAGCTTGAGGTCCGAATCTGTCCCCATCCAAAATGTCTTCAATGAACTGACGCCAGAATTTCCTCTGGATAGGCGCTGGGGTGCTGTTAAGTAGTCAGGACTCCAGCCACCCCATAAACACGCTGGCTGCAGACAGGGCCACTAGAGTACCCGTGGCGGTGCCCGGAATTTGTCGGTACAGGCATCATTCGAACGTATGAACATTAGATGAGAGAATGAAGTTGATGATTTGTATGACTTTTTCAGTGGAGGGTATGCGGATGTGCTGTAAGTTTGAAGTTTGTAGAAGTGGCGCAGAATAGTTTCCAGGTGTGACTGAGGGATACTGGTGTACAGGCTGACGACGTCTATCGTGACTACCCGTAGCCCCTCTTTGAAAGGGCCAAAGTATCTGTTCCACTGTTCTAGTGTGCGAGGAAAATGAGCAGTATCTTTGATCCTGCTGGGGAGAGTGGTAACAAAATTCTGCAAAAAATAGTCCATCAGTTTAGAAATGTTTTCCGTGGATCCATTTACGCCTGAGACCATCAGACGACCTGGTAGGTTTACATATGTGTGTGTGTGTGTGTGTGTGTGTGTGTGTGTGTGTGTGTGTGTGTGTGTGTGTGTGTGTGTATAGAGAGAGAGAGAGAGAGACAGACAGAGAGAGAGACAGAGACAGAGAGAGAGAGAGAGAGAAGAGTGGGAGAGAGATATAGATAGAGAAAGTGAGTGAGATAGAGAGAGAGAGAGAGAGAGAGAGAGAGAGAGAGAGAGAGAGAGAGAGAGAGAGAGAGAGGAAGGGGGGGGGGTAAGTTGGGGAGAGGGCTATGCGATTTACCGAGTTTTTATGATTGATTTTAATCAGTAGGATCAATCACCTCGTACAGCTCAAGAGGATTGCAGGACAAAATGCCTAAAGAAGAGGAAAAATACAATCAGCTCTCCATCTTTTTTTTCTCTCTCTTTTTTTTTCTTCAAAAGGAGAAGAATAATACAACTTACCCCGGATTTACGAATGCCTCGAGCATCCTAACTGACAACACAGACCA
>CM065714.1:102525985-102540985 GCA_033310375.1 Conus canariensis | reverse complement strand
CTTATATTTTCCTAATGGTGGGGTCAAGGGTTCGTTTGTGAAGTGGGTTCGTGTTGATAGGCCGAGGTAAGTGTCGAGTTATTTTCGTGTAATGTTTAGATAAAACTGTGCATGTATACCTTTAGTTCGGGTCTGTTGTGTTTTTGTTTCTGTCTACAAGCTCCTTTACAGATTTTGTTCTGGTAGGGTAGTACATCCGGCTTGCAGACCATGAAAGTACGAGGGACATTCTACGTGCTAAACCCTTGCCTATCAGCTTATCATATGTTGAAGTTAAAGAAACTGGATTCCAGTTGTTCATCTTCCTTGCGAATGTGTCCTATTGTGAATCAGAGTAAGCAGCGCTGTTCGTTAAGGAGACATTTTTTTCTACCGCCATAAGCTGTATTTAAAGAATCTATAGAAGCCATTTTCCCCCAGAAGCAATTGACGGACTCGACAGTAGGACCATCAACTCCTGCTATAGACCTATTCTTTAAATTCTTTTAGAGCTGGGGTGGCTTCCTCAACTGAAACGAAAAATTCGCATGTTTCCTTTGAAACTAACTAACTAAATGTATAAATAAACATATAAAGACGTAAGCAATGAAAATGAGCATTCAAATCATTTATAACAAGAACACTAATGATTATGACTGTTTAACTTGAATACATACGTAAGAGGACAAACAAAAAGAACTGGAAAAATATAACGTAGAAGACACAACAGAAATTAGATGACAATATTAATCAATAAACAATAAATCGTTAAATGAATAAATCAGATAAATAAACCGAATGAATGAAAACCAAATATAAATAAGTGGATCAGAATCGATGACTAAATGGATGAATCAATACACAAATAAACAAACAAAATAAATAAGTAAAATAAACAAATAAATAAACAGAAGGTCTGGAGGGGAGAAAGAATACATGCTAAATGAGGAAGTAGGTGAATAAATGGTAATGAGGCGGGAGGAAACGAGGAAACAAATTAGGTATTCATGTAATTTGGGAGGAGAAGAATGGGGGAGGAAGGAGGTTGTTGGCAGAGCGGTAGGATGTACGTACAGATTTGTAAGGAGGGAAAGAGAAAGCAACGATAGTCCAAAGTGTGTGGTGGTGCGGTGGGAAGTGTGCGGGAGAGTGCAGATCAGCGCTGCAAGCATAATGCTGAGAGGACAACGGGTACCAATTCTGGCAACGAAACAGAAATCCTGCACGGTGCGTTCAAGGTTGTGGCACTGCGACTGCCTGAGAGCCACGACTTGGGTATGGTTAGTGCTGTGTGCAGGATAGCTGAAGTGTACCGCGACTGATTTGGATCGTTGGTGGCGGATATCATGAGTGAGATGAGATAATTATGTGCAAGTGTGCGGGATGTCTCACCTATTTCGATCTTACTACACATTTCTCCAATGGACGGCAGGCGAATGTGCCTTAAATTGGAACGAGTCCTTGGGGCCATGCAAAAGAGTGTCTGTCTCGCTTGATGGCAGAGGAGGTTTTGCACTTGGTTTGGGGATATGGAACGGAACCGTGCGGAGTGGTGCTGGAGTGATGACTGAGTTGAAATTAAGAGAGGGTAATGATTACAATTTGAATATTCTCTCTCTCTCTCTGTCTCTTCCCTCACACACACAGAGGCATACACACAGACTCTGTGTGTGTGTGTGTGTGTGTGTGTGTGTGTGTGTGTGTGTGTGTGTGTGTGTGTGTGTGTGTGCATTTTTTTCTCCCGATACAGATCAACACGCCAATTTTGGTTGCCTGAGATCTAACTGAGGTCTTGTCTCCCTGACCCATTATAGATGGCTTGACTTCACAGAATGTGAAGTTTCTTTTTCTTCTTATCCCATGATCTTCGCCTGAAGCTGCAGCACAATTAGAATGGGCTAAAAATACGCAAGCTTTTGAGACATCAAATGTCCGTTGCCTCAGTCTGTCTGTCTGTGTATCTGTCTGTCTGTCTATCTAAACACAGACATACACACATATACATGCATGCGCGTGCGCTCAAACACACGTCGTATTAAATATATATATATATATATATGTTAATATATATATATATATATATACGTATGTATGTATGTATGTATGTGTGTGTGTGTGTGTGTATATATATATATATATATAAGATATATATATACACACACAAACATAAACATACATACATACATACACACAGACACATCTCACAGAGAGAGAGAGAGAGAGAGAGAGAGAGAGAGAGAGAGAGAGAGAGAGAGAGAGAGAAGGAGTTTGATCCAATCTGTTACGTATTGTTTTGTCGACAACCTCACTGAGTACTTCCCCAGCGTTTCTCCGATGTTCTTTGGGACATGGTATGTATGTATGTTTGTATGTGTGTGTGTACACACACACACACACACACACACACATATATATATATATATATATATATATATATATATTATATATATATATATATATATATATGTATATGTATGTATGATGTATGTATGTATGTGTATATATCTTAAAAGAAAAGAAAAACAAGGACAACAAGCTGATGTGGTTATCGTTGAAATTCTCGGCCTTATTCGCCTTCATCAGCAGTTATCCTCCTCCCTGAGTGCCAGCAGGTATAGCAGTCATATATATATATATAATATATGTGTGTGTGTGTGTGTGTGTGTGTGTGTGTGTGTGTGTGTGTGTGTGTGTGTAAGTGTGTATACATACACAATGTTTCAACTGGGATGGAGTTTGAGGCTTGCTCCACTGTTTCTTGGGAAATTAAAACTCGAATGACATCAGCCAGTTTAGATCGATATCACTTCTGAATGTTGATGGAAAACATGTTCTCTGTCATGGCAGCTTCACAGAAAATGAGTACTTGGATCTGTCTATCCAGAAGAAATGAGCATGCTGACCGATTAGCGAACGCCGGAAGCCAGCTCCCCCAACCACATATGAGTAAGTTAAGACGCTCCTACGTGGTACATTCAGACCTGACTGGATCCAAATGAACCAGCGCTATAAGCCACACCAAGACCCCATTCACTCACTGGAGAGGAAACACCAAACAACCATTTTCCGCTTGCGCACTGGGCATTGTGGCCTGCCTGCCCACCTCAAGAGGATGGGAGCTACAGACTCAGCCCTATGTCCTTGTGGACAAGCCGACCAGACACCATTGACCCTTCAATGATGAGAGACGAGTGCGAGCCTGGTCCGAAGGGGCAGACCTCATAACAAAACTCTGGGGGGACTGCCAGCGATCTCCGCCGGACGGGCGAGTTTGCCGCCACCCTTGGGGTCCGGCTGTAGCTGCGTAGCCGTCGAACGTGGCAGAAGAAAAGTCAATCCAGAAAGAAGGCAACCCAGGCGTCTCTGGCTTACGTAGAACATGCCACCATGACTTGGGGAGCAATCCAAAGAGCTAGTATAGAGAAACCTCGACGTGGTGTGTCTCGATCTAGCAAATGGATATGGATCCGTTCCACACAAGACGATTCAACTAGCCCCCGAAATGTACCATGTCCAAAGAACATCTGAGAAACACTGACCCCGAAATGTACCCTGTCCAAAGAACATCTGAGAAACACTGACCCCGAAATGTACCATGTCCAAAGAACATCTGAGAAACGCTGCCCCCGAAATGTACCATGGCCAAAGAACATCTGAGAAACGCTGACCCCGAAATGTACCATGTCCAAAGAACATCTGAGAAACGCTGCTCCCGAAATGTACCATGTCCAAAGAACATCTGAGAAACGCTGCCCCCGAAATGACCATGTCAAAAGAACATCTGAGAAACGCTGCCCCCGAAATGTACCATGTCAAAAGAACATCTGAGAAATGCTGCCCCCGAAATGTACCATGTTCAAAGAACATCTGAGAAACGCTGACCCCGAAATATCCAAAGAACATCTGAGAAACGCTGTCCCCGAAATGTACCCTGTCCAAAGAACATCTGAGAAACGCTGCCCCCGAAATGTACCATGTCCAAAGAACATATAAGAAGCGCTGCCCCTGAAATGTACCATGTCCAAAGAACATCTGAGAAACGCTGCCCCCGAAATGTACCATGTCCAAAGAACATCTGAGAAACGCTGCCCCCAAAATGTACCCTGTCCAAAGAACATCTGAGAAACGCTAAGGAAGTACTCAATGAGGTTTGTCCACAAAACAATGCACAGCAGATTGGATCACTCTGGAAACTGGCATTGCAGTGGGCTGTGCAATTTCACCAGTGCTGTTTGTGCTGGAAATGGTGGTCACCTTCAAACCTGCCATGAGCTGCACAGGTTCAGCAGATCTCGGGGAATGAATACCAAATGTCCCCTCTAAAAACCTTCATGAACGACACAACAGTGCTTTCCACCAAGGAAGATGAGACACACAAAACACTGACGGAATCAGACACGTTAGTTGCTTCACCCTGGATGAATTTCAAGCCAAAGCACTCGCGAGGCCTCTCCCTCTGTGTGTGCGTGTGCGTGTGCGTGTGGTGTGTGTGTGTGTGTGTGTGTGTGTCCAAGTAGCCGTATGATGTAGTATTTCGATGTCATATTTATGTCTAATGTATCATTTAATTTGCGCTTGGTGTACAAATAAAAGTGCCAGCAGCTGCAGTCAACTGTTCATTAATGAAATAAATAACTCGGCTTACAGCTGTAGTCACCTGTTTATGAATAACGACTATTTAAATCTAATCCGACTCCGTACATGCAAATAACGAAGACGGGGGGAAAACATTAATTTCACATTCGGCTCTTCAACAACTCATCAATGTATGACATTCAGCACCCGACAGTTTCTCACCTCGCCGAGGTACTTGAGGAAGGAACATTCCGAGCCGTCCACGCCGTAGGCTTTGTAGCAAGGGTCGGATTTCCACATCAGACGCATCCACTGCACACAATAAGAAAAGAAAAGCGTTTCCGTCAAGTCGTACTGCACGTTGAAAGAAACGACCATCGGATCGGGTGGGTGGGTGGGTAGGTGGGGATGGAGGGTGATGGGGAAGCGGGATATGGAATGGGGTCGGGAGGGGATGGGATGGGAGAGATGCATCTCATCCGACTTAAAGGGCCACACGCGATCAGAGAGATTCTCTCTCTCTCTCTCTCTCTCTCTCTCTCTCTCTCTCTCTCTCTCTCTCTCTCCACATATATTATGAATATTAAACAAATTTTTGGTTAAGACTGGCCTACTTTAGAAAGCTGATACAATTACAAAAAGAAAAACAAAAAACAAACAAAAAAAAACCCAAACACACATTAGCATTATCATTAAAGGCATGGTATTGTAAAAACTGGTAAAATCAGCAACAGAGATCTCTAAAGCGGATGATAGGAGAAGGGTGCACAGAGAGAGAGAGAGAGAGAGAGAGAGAGAGAGAGAGAGAGAGAGGGGGGGGGCAATAGCCCACTTGCTGCACAAACAAGTAAAACTGAATTTTTACACACACACACACACACACACACACACACACACACACACACACACACAAGCACACACACACACACACGCACGCACTCACGCACGCATGCACGCGCGCAAACACACACACACACACACACACGCACGCACGCATGCACGCCCACAAACACACACACACACATACACACACCACACACACACACACACACACACACACACACAGTGAACAATCGCATCCGCCCCACCCACCAGACACATTCAAACATATTGCACACGTATCAATCCACGAGTGCGCGCGTGCCTGCGCAAGCGCATGAAAGCACGCTCGTACGCGAGTTCCAACTGTAATTAATGAGGACAGTCGAGAATCCCAGAACCTCTGCGCAGCGAGGTAGGGAATTAAAATGGCGCGCGCAAGTACGTTCACTGAACTTCCAAACAGCATTGCACCAGACCAAAAACGGGCGCACGGTGAACATGCAGTGCTCAGGAAAAGGCTTAATGCTGCAATTTGGTCTATCAATGTAGATCGTGTGGCACATTTTGGACAGGAAAACCTCTCCTTGTTGCTACGAGTTGTCTTAGATAACAGTGTGCCTAGCGGATTACACCCCTTTACTTTGATGCGCACACACAGGGTCAAAATGCACACTGATAATCTTTAAAAAAAAAAAAGAAAAAAAGTCGTAACCCCAAAACTGTTTAAGCTACGTCAGCCAGATTTTATGTCTTCTTTAATTATATTCTCCCCTGACACTTACATCCACATGCTTATTGAAAATAGCGCTCTGTTATTAAACAATTAACTTACTGGGGCAAAATCGGACTATGCTTTTACAGAGGAACTTTGCACGGAGTACAAACGGGATGGGGGAGGATTTTGACCCACACTGTTGATGGCCTCCCTTGCTGGCAGGAGGCAATTAACAAAGCTATCGAGCCATTCACCATGAGATTTTAAAAAAAAAAAAAAGGGGGGGGGGGGGGGGCACGTGCAAAATCAGAACTGACTAAAAGGGTACAAACATAAATGGCACAGCCATAAACGACAAATAACAGTCGGAATAAAAAGTCCACACACAGGCTACGGTACAATGGGCACCACTAGGCACTATACAATCATCATTAAGAATTAAATAAATCTCTCTCTCTCTCTCTCTTCTCTCTCTCTCTCTCTCTCTCTCTCTCTCTCTCTCTTCTCTCTCTCTCTCCCTCTCTCTCTCTCTGTGTGCGTGTTTTTCTTCCTATGTTATGTACACAGCCGCTCAGAAATGACATAAGGTATTTGGTCCCATTCACCTAAGGGCACACATGCGAGAACCTCTTTGAACCTTTTTTTTTTTTAAAGAACGAAATAGATTGGAATCTATGGCGATGGAGAAGGAGAATGAGACATGTGGGCAGGGACAGAGTTGCGCGAACGATGATGGGCATGAAGGCAGAGAATGAACGAACGGAGCTATGTGACACACAAGTTCAGGAACAGAATATGCACAGAGAGATGGTACACATGGAAGGCAGAGATGAACGACGGTTGTGAACACATTCCAAGAATACCAGGAGGGTACACATGGAAAGAGATGACGAACGGGCTTGTGACACACAATTCCAAACAGAATATGCCCAGGAGATGGTACACATGGAAGGCAGAGAATTGAACGAACGGAGCTTATGTGACACACAATTCCAAACAGAATATGCCCAGGAGATGGTACACATGGAAGGCAGAGAATTGAACGAACGGAGCTTATGTGACACACAATTCCAAACAGAATATGCCCAGGAGATGGTACACAATGGAAGGCAGTGAATTAGAACGAATCCCGGAGGCTTATGTGACACACAATTCCAAACAGAATATGCCCAGGAGATATGGCGTTCGCCAGATGACTGAAGTGGGGGGTGCGTGTGTAGGCCGCTAATGCTAACAGCTGACCGTAAGCTAACAGCAATGTACACTCTTTTGTGGATGCAGCCTACTCACTCTTTCCCACAGCCACGCGCATGGCACGTGTTGTCCATCACTCCAGTTCTAGACAGCGCGCCCTTAGCACATATTCCCATGCACTGGAAGACACTGTGTATTACCGGTAAGCGTGCTCTATCTGTAGCGTTCTCTCTTACAGTAACGAGTGGTAGCGCTGACTGAGGCACTAACCCGGTTCTCACTGAACGTGCGTAAAGCAGACAATAAGATGGTATGCATTCATTCGTCAGGTGGGGAAGGTGCGTTACTGTAGTTCATTACAGAAAACGTATTTTCTTTTAAAATATATGCGGTGGATTCCGTATTCAGTGCAATAATGACAGTAGACACATTTGTGATTGACCGACAAAAATGCCGACATTAAATCCAAAATGCTCTACTGGAGACTGCTGTGATGATACGGCTTTGCTGTCAGCGTAGGGGTCCCACAGACGTGGAAAAGAAAGGGTAAGGCTGAAGCGGAGAGTTCATGGTCAATGTCTATGAAGTCGATCAAAACAGGTGAGCAGGTCCTCCAATTAGGGCTGACTGCACAGAATCAGAGCTTTGCAATTGTATGTCTAATTCTTGATCAAAAAGGGAATTACTGCAAAGTATGAAGATGGGAGTCATGTAGTCGGTTTGAACAATTCTAAAGATGAATTGTACTGTTCTGGTGGGGATCGTTATCAAAGATAGATTTTGTCTGAAAAGTCGTGAGTCGTGAGTTATAACCTCCTGTGGGATCTATTTTGAGGGGGAGTGGGGGGGGGGGGGGGAGGGGGGGATGTGGGGGAGGGCTTAAAAACGCGGTCGCCTCATGATAAAAACAAAACAAAACAAAAAGCGATCGTTTGTGGAGTGAAAAGAACGGACAAATACAGACAGGCAGCACGCGATGGGGACGGGGAGCGGTGGGGGTGGGGGTGGGGTGGGGGCAATTATATCAATTATACACTTATTGACGCAACTTCAAGGTGGAAAGGAAGAGAGAGAGAGAGAGAGAGAGAGAGAGAGAGAGAGAAGAGAGAGAGAGAGAGAGAGAGAGTCTGGGTCTGAGATGATTTATTTGTTAGGCCCATACAAATGGAGTTCACATGTGCCATGGTGTTCATAACAATAGCTATGTTTTTCAAGAGCATCTTTTCTTATCATATATGCTTTGTATACATATTTACAGAGCCTGAAAAGTACATTATCATTTCCATATGAGAGCAGCAAAGACATTTTAAACATTGAAGGACATCTGTAATATTTACGAGACATTAATTGTCCACGCAGTTCAGTATATTTCGGGCATACCAATAGAAAGTGCGTTCTGTTTCAAGAGTATCTGTACAGAACGGACAAAAAAACGTTAATATCCAAATTAACATTGCGAAAGTTGACAGAACGCAAACGCAACGGTAACATACCAATTCTAAATCTGGTAAACATCTTACGCATGTTAATACATTTAACCACACGGAAATAGGGGCACAAAGACAGTGACTGACCATACGCTGCATAAACGTTGTAAAATGTGCATGATTCGAGAGCAGAATGCCATTCTTGTCAACACCAATCAATTAAACGCTGTTTTAGCTGGGCAATAAACAGCTTAACATCCCCTACAGACTGCGCTTCCCACAAAAATCCAAAACCAAACATAATTATAAAGCATGTAACTGATTGTTTCTAACTTTACATGCCCATGTGGAATAATTTTGTTCCTGTAGAGTCAGAAGCATTGAATAAGCTTTTTTTAGGGAGTCCATAATCATCCATAGTAACAACACGTAACCAAAAGTTTACACATTTTACGAAAATATTGACTTTCAGGGGATATCTGCCTAATTCTCCAGAGAGAGAGAGAGAGAGAGAGAGAGAGAGAGAGAGAGAGAGAGAGAGAGAGAGAGAGACGTAAGGCAGGGGAAGGGGGAAAAGGGGGTGGGGGTGGGAGGAAGAACTAACCTTGCGAATTAGTGTGGTTTGCTTTGGGGCAACAGATGTGTGTGCTGGACTTGGTAATGGCTGAAAGCGATCCAGATAAAGCACCGAGTTGTGATCATCGGGTCGATTTCTGCAACATCTGCACACCGCATGCGTATCTTTGATACCTTAGGATCTTATACTCCCCACCAGGTGGTTCATGGGTCGATTTACTGCGCTTGGTAATCCATCAGTGAACAGCATCAGAGTGGAGGAGGGGGGGGGGGGGGGGGGGGGGGTAGGAGGTGACGATGGGATGAAGGTGAGGAAGGTGAACGAAGTCAGAAGTATAAGATCCTAAGGTATCAAAGATACGCATGCGGTGTCCAGCCGGTCTACCTTGCCAGCTTGGTGTGGTTAAGGTTTAGGTTAAAGTCCCCACAGTCTATCGGGCTCAGGGACAATGAACTGTCAGAAATTCACGGTGTCAAGGGCACATCATGATAGAAGATGGGACCCTGCCCTCTCCTTCTGCTGCCTTTAGTCTTCCCTGAACCAAATCAGGTACCAATTAACTGTTGGGTGGACAGTGAGGGTTTTCAAGCCGAAAAAATATCGACCCGCGTGTGGTTCGAACTGATGACCATCACTACCGCAGGCAAACGCTCTAACCATTTGACCATGGACCCTCAAGCCCGGGTGTGGGCTAGGAAAATAAAGAGGAATGGGTCTGGACAGTGACAACCAGATGTAAAAATAATACTTCAATGCCAATATAATATCTCAGTAATTAAAGAACTGGTCTTCTACTCTCTCTCTCTCTCTCTGTTTCCCTCCCTCCCTCCCCCCCCCCCCCCCCCCCCTCTCAGTTTGAGCTTACTGATTACTTTTTTTTTGCAGAGAAAATCTCCCTCAGTGGAGAATCTCTCTCTCTCTCTCTCTCTCTCTCCTCTCTCTCTCCTCTCTCTCTCTCACTCACTCACACACACACACACAGCTTACAAATGTTTATGTTCGTGTTCCCGTTTTTGCAGAGTAAACATCCTTCGGTGGAGAAATTGTAGGTCAAGAAACGGCGTTTGAAATGCTAAGTCTGCAAAGTTTCCTGAATGATTATCGCATAGTACAGGTCATTTTGAGCAGAATTTGGGGGGAAGTATCGGAATGGTTTATACACATATTTCTCATCAGGTCTGTTATCGCGCAGCTGACTACCTTGGGCAATTTCATTGCTTTCACCCTGTAGGGAAAAAAGATCACGTCATAAAAAAGACAAACATTAAAGACACGAGGTTGCAAGCTATTCCACATGATTTCTCACTCTTAGATTTTTTTTTTCAAAATGATGACAAAACTTAAATTTAACCAGATATTCATAAAAAAGACCGTATGAGCGGACACTGCAGAATCGGCAGTTGTTGTCTATTCTGAACAGTACACAGAGTTTTTACTACCTTCGTCGCCGGACATAAAAAGACATCTAGAATATCGCTAGCTGTGACCAGAAAAAAGTGTGAAGAAAAGTGAGAAAAAAAATAGCTTCCTGACCAAAGAGACAAGAATGATCAACAAAGGCAAGGGGAAAAAAAACACTGGACCACAGTAAAGAATCACACGAAAAAATAACAGAAGGTATTCAAAGAAAGTTACAGAAAAGAGGAAGTAATAAACACAGAGCTCCCAGAAGGCAGGAGAGCTAGTTGTACTGAAAGCCCCGCCATCCCCACGGGGACGACTGTTTTTCTTCCTGGTCTTTGGCCTATAGCTTCTGTCTGTTTTCGTTAGAATCTGGACGCTGAAATCTACATTAAACTGTTAGTTTTTGCAAAGCCAAGTTGTGTGAGGGATTATCCTCAGTCAGGGTTAGCTTCTAGCTGTCAAACTCTTCGTACTCCTGACAGGTTCTAATCCCCGGATCACAATGCTTAAAGCTAAGTCAAACACGTCATGATGTCACTCTGTTATAAGAGTGGTTCATTTTTACAGTTATCATTATTGCCTAGCCGACCACACAGGTCCTTTTCAGGTGTCACCACTGCGGGAAAGAAAGACCTAATTTGCAGTAATCAAACATAATAATAATAATAATAATAACAACAAAGCAACTACAACAACAGCGATGAAGATGATGATGATGATGATGTTAGATAAATAGATAAATTAAAAAAGTAAATAACATAAGACAAATAAATGAATGAATAAACGAATAAATGAATGATCGAACGAATGAATGAATGAATACGTAAATGAATAACTAAATAGTTTCATGTCACATACATGAAGTTTTAAACATGATAACCAACCATTCAATATCCTTATCAGACACGAGACCTGAGGGAGTGGAAAAAGCCAGAAACATTTCATAGGGTCCAAGGGGCAGGATCAGACCCCAGGATGGCTCCCGAGACAATGGCCTCAAGAGGTCAGGGGGAGAAGCCCCCTGAAGCGGAAGATTTTTTCTTCTCATGCCTTAAAAACCAATTGTGAGTTGTGTGCGGTATGCCCAAGCCGTCCTGCCTTCCAGCGACTCTTGATGCCTGCAGCCTTGTCAAGGTTTCGTGCCACTTCTGCTGTTCTCAGACTACGAAGCATTTTGAGCCCAAGGATTATTTACCAAACTAGCTGGCAAAAGCTTTGACAAACCGAACTGGAATGAAATAATGACTTGAAACCTGATGGTCTTTATCTCACATACCCCTCCCCCCCCCCCCTACAGCCCCCCCCCCCCCCCCCACACACACACACATATACACCATTTTCAGCAAATTTTTGCAAATGTCAAAAAGGTCCCGGAGATCTCTAAAAAGCCCAAATTCAGGCTACAGCATGAAAAGTCTCATATCTGTCTTGCGGTTCACAAAACTAGGTTTTACTGAAAACGCTTTGCATTCAACTTCGTTTTTCGTCCCTCGATCGGGGAAAAAAAAGGACAAACATCAATGACAAACAATACAGCGCCGCAAAAAATACATGAAAAAAACAAACAAAAAACATGTGCAGAATGGACAGTCAGCGTCCACTCAGGACAGTGTGCTGTTTTAATACCTGGTCGGTATAGGGGATGATAACACACAAGCTGGGATGTTACACATTCTTCATAAAGTTCAGAAAAGTGTGGAAAAAAATCTAGAACAAAGACATGTGAAAGGGCCATAAAGACAAAAAAGCAATTAAGCGAGACAATACCAAAAAAAAAAAAAAAAGATAGAAAGGGCAAAATCGACGAGTAGCAAAAAAAAAAAAAAAGAGGAAAATACACAAAGTTTTCAGAAGCGGCCATACAACTTTTTATACTAAAAGATTACTCCTCCTCCCCCCTTATGCCGGCATCCCCACAATGACATACTCGCTGGTGTGGCACCTTTTTATGAGTCTGCGTAAAGCAGGTAACCGCTAGACGGTTCAGTTAGGAACACAGGAAACTAACCAACCGTTGATTTGTAAAGGCACTAACAAATACAGAAGTTTACAACATTAGCTGGAAACACAAACAAAGAAAAAAAAGGAATACATGGCAAATACAGTTATGACGACATTTTCAACACAATTAGGCCCGACAACGCAAAACCAAAGCAAAACAAAAACAAAAACAAAATTTACGTGGGATCATGATAATTTTGATGAAATGACTAAACATTCCGTAATCTAAACATGACAATAGGTATAAACAATCCGAAGTGTTATTAATATCTTCTAATTCAGAAAAAAAAGCTAAAATCAAAAAGTATGATATTGATTTCCGTAAGTGACATGAGCCTAGTATCCTTGTTTACAAAGAAATAAACACCTGATTCCCCCACGCGAAGTATCCGAACTTTGGGTAACCACCCCTACCTACCACCCGTACTCCGTCCTCCTTCCGTTGCTACTGCCTCTCCCTTCCTCTTGCTACGAAAATGTTTTGCGATGATAAAGTCAGTAACACAGCTTCGCTCTGACAAACAGGTTGACTGGTAAACGATATTTGACATATTGGGGTTAAGGTTCGGAACACCCTGAAAACACTTTTTTGTTTGGAGTCGGTAGTTTCATTTTAGTGTGTATCATTGACCTGGAGCCTGTCAGGACTGGCACCATAGATAAAGAAAAACATCCCTGAAACACACACACACAACACGGACGCGCGCGCGCGCTCACGCACACACACGCACGCACATGCACGCAGGCACGCGCGCGCGCGCTCGCACACGCACACACATAAGACACAGACACGCATGCGCACGCACACATAAGACACTCACCGAAAACTGTGCGATCTATAAAACCTTTCAACCATTTAGAACACAGTCGTTGAAGTGAGTCGGTGGGTGTTCCAATAATCATGCTTCACTGAATCGTTAGGCCCGCATTAAAGTTTAACGTCCACATCCGCCAACGGCGTTACGGCTGACGGGGATAACCACATCCCAGGTGAGTGGAGCTGGGAACTTACCTGACTCCAAGCTGACTCCACCAGATTGACAACACAAGATAGGCAGTGAAAACGGAGTTTGAACCCTCAACATCTGACAGCGACTTCTGTGCTCTGCTCTCCCGCTGAGCCAACAGGCATACAAACGGACATACAAAAGCTATGTCTACTGAACTAGACGTTACCATGGCAAAAACGGTTCCTGACTTAAATGAGTTTTCATAAACATTTAGTCGTCACTCTCTGATCGCTAGCAATCAAGATGTCAGACTGACGAAAGTCCAGTTTTGAAGCACAAACACACCGGTGGCTCTTTAACCTCACTGATATTAAGTATACTTCAGATTGAAAAAAAAAATCAAAATCGGCATCCAATTCCCTATACCATGCGTCTTGTCCTGATACACAACCGACATCACCGTCCTGAACAAAGAGCTTGCCACACTGGTTGTCGTCTGCTGTCAGGAAGGAACAGACGACATAATTTAAGTCCCCTGCAGACAAACTCGATGGAAGTCTGCTGCATCACTGTTTCTTTCGTTCGCCAGCCGGAAACCAACAGCCGGAAACACTGAGACGTCAGTGACGTTCAACGGAACCCAAACTAGTAAATGCGAAAATCCCGGAAATCTCCAATACATGACTGGCAAGCTATAAAAAGCCCTTAACTTACTTACTTTGGCCCATTGCTCTTGCCAGGCCATCAACACCTGCACGCCAACGACCTTGAAAGCCCTTTGCATCCATGTTATTACCCGACGCTGTTTGAGCAAATCCGCAAGGGATAAAATTGATCTTAACTCAGTATGTCTGTATCTCTTCCCTCGAATAATCATTGGATGATCAGGATGAGATTTCGGAGAATAATACGAAGAAATACGTTTCCATGACCACCAGAGAAACACAAACCGATTGTTGCCATGATCCTATCTATGCTAAGATCGTAAAATCCTTCAAACGGACAGAACCCAACACTTTTCCAAATGGAAGATACTAGGCCTAAAATAGAAAGGAAAACAGTAACTTCTACAAGTGTGTGACGTCAAATGGTCATAAACCCGTGACGAAAAGACGAGAAGCGACTGTAGTGAAAACAAACACTACAATGGACGGTCCAAAAAGAATTCGAAAGATGCGAAGAATAATTGCCAACATTGAAGTTTTGATTGTGCATGATTCGATCAGGAGAAATGTACGAGGACCGAGTCTCGGGAGATCATGTCCGTACAATGCAATACAGACATGGCCTGATTTTAGTACTAGTAATATCACCAAGATATGTCGACAGCGTAAACCGAAGGCCATTGCCAAATGA
>CM065714.1:102500985-102520985 GCA_033310375.1 Conus canariensis | reverse complement strand
CACACACACAGGGAGAGAGAGGAAGAGAGAGTGACAAAATCAGATTCAAATAACGCATTTATACAATAAGCCATGGCCTCTAATGAAGGGTGGTGTGTGTGGTGTGTGGTGTGTGTGTGTGTTGTGTATGTGTGTGTGTGCGTGTGCGTGCGTGCGTGCGTGGTGCGTGCGTGCGCGCGCGCGCGCGCAAACATACAAAGCACGGTAATTACAAGTATTAAATTACAATGCGGAAGAAAATGGGGTTCATTGTCATATTCTCACACAGTTTCTTTATATGTGAAAGCTCTGTAGAATAAAGGAAGGAAAAAAGAAAAGACAAAGAACACAATGAAAGATTTTGATGATTTGAGAGAGAGAGAGAGAGAGGGAGGGAGGGAGAGGGGGGGGGGGGGTCTGAGAGCAAGCGCTCTTCTGTGTGCAAACACACTTGTGCACATATTCTCACCTCGATCTTGCTTCGACAATGTGGAAACAATTTGTGCTCCTCTTCTGTGATCTCACACTGGGGCACCTTCTCTTTGACAAGACCTGTAAAGAAAAACGGACAGCATGACGCAATTTCGTAAAATGAGTCAGAAGAAACAGAAAAAAGCGTTGGTGAGAAATTAAGAGATGTGAAACAAAAATTGAAAGAAAGAAAATGAATGATGAGTACGAAGAAAGAAAAGAAAGCAGAGTGAGGAGAGGGGGAGGGGGCTGAACGAAAAGAACGGGGAAGAAAACAAAGCAGAGCAAAAAGAGAAAGACCGAATAGTTGAAAAGGACAAAAATGTAAGTAAACTAAGAGTAGAAAACAACTTGATTTGAGTTTTAAAAAACAAAACAAAAAAACATAAAAACGAGGAAGACACTTTCGTAGAACACGGAAGGAAAGAAAGACCGAATGAAAAATAAGAAGAAACTTAAGTCACGACAGGAGAGAAAGAAAAAAAAATGTATGAAAAGAATGAAGAAAGAAATAAAGCGAGAATTAAAAGAAAGTATGAAAAAGATGAAAAAAGACAAGAGAGAAAGTAAACCATGTATAAAAAGAAACACTGGCTCGGGAAAAATCAGCGAAGAAAGTAAAGCAAGAACAATCTTTTATTCATGAATTAAAAACAAATCAAATTATTTGCAAAAAAAGTACGAAAAGGTCAAAATCAAAGTAAAGAACAAAAACGCTTTTGATAATCACTGTTCGTATCTTTACTTCCCCACTTATCATCAGTCGTTGGCGTAGAATTTGTTTCGTGTATTTTATTTTATTTTTTTTGTCATACATGTTTTCCGTTAGGTTTGTATTCATCTTTTCGTTTATTTGTATCACTCACGTCGCATTTAGCTGGTTGTCCATTCAGTTTTACCTCAAAGGCTGGATGGAGAGAAAAAAGCATTTGTAAAAATCAATATGCTTCTTTCATTACCACGGTTAAAGAATATACCGTTTTCTTTGAGAGTTATCCGCTCTTTCTGGAGGCGCAAAACTTTTTTTTTTTTTTTTTTTTTTTTTTTGAGTATCAGTCGCGAATGAGTTCACGGAATTGGGCGAACTGCACTTTGATCTTAGCCAACAGGTTGAGAAGCGATGCTTAGCCCTGCCTATGTCATGTCAATATATACAGAACTATGGTGGCACTCCAGAAGATCTTCGCCAAGGTCGAACATCTGCTGGACCTGCCCTTTGACCCCATCCGAACCAACATTTAATGGATTCGTCCTTGAGGTGCTTTCATCTTCAACTGAGGTAATAAAAAGGTTGAAAAGGTTAAAGTTCTCATGGTCTCTTACTGGCCGAAGTGACAACGAACTGTCAGTCTAATGTTTCGAGGGCTCGGCAGGATGGAAGGAGGAGCCCATCCCTTTCCTTCCGCCGCCTTTAACCCTCCCTGGACTCAATCGGCTATCCATTTACTGCTGTGTGGACAAGCAGGGTTGTCAAGCCATAAATAAATGAATAAAATAGATAAAGAAATAAATGAGTAAACGAATCAATGAATGAATACATGAAAAGAAAACCGACTTCATGCTTGGGGGTCGAACTCCACGACCGCCAGCTCCCCCGGCAAACTCTTTCACCATTTAGCAACGGGACCCCTCTAATAAAAGAACAGACATGAATAAGATCCAAAGCAGGAAAAAAGATAACGTTTACACCAAGTCTTTCATTCAGCTTCTTTCTCTTTGAAACCCAAGGCAAGATAAGGTAAGGTAAGGTGAGGTAAGGTAAGGTAAGGTAAAGTAAGGTACGGTAAGGTAATGTTTATAGCCCAGCCGATAGGGCCATATCAGGCCTGTTATTGCACTGAAGTCAACTACAAGTCAATTAGAGAAAGAAAAAAAAAACGTCATTCACACAGCCCTTTAAAACACACCTTGGGAACTTTTGTTATAAGTCTTTCCTCCGTAAAATCTTAGATCAGGTGAAAAACGTTAAACTTTGAAATCCCCTTCATCCTCCAGAGGAAAGGAAGAATGCTGTCTTGAAAGAATGAAGATTAGAAAGGATTCTTTCTTGTCTATCTACCGCCACAATCTTTCTGTTTCCACGCCTCACAAACGGTAACATGCCCATGCTGCCTGCTGGGAGTTCTCCCATGGCCTTATTGACATCAACAGCGTGAATCGGAAGCTCTGCTGTGACCCTGACTTCAATGGCGTTGAAAGGAATCTGAAGACATAGACTTTGACAACAGATCTTATGAGATATATCCTTTCAGTCTTGGGACTCAAATTTTATGTTCGAATATCGGGCTTCCCCCGGGACCAAAGTATTAAGGACCACTCCTTAATTCTTGTGCGCGCCCGTGTGTGTGTGTGTGTGTGTGTGTGTGTGTGTGTGTGTGTGTGTGTGTGTGTGTGTGTGTGTGTGTGCGCGCTCGCGCGCGCATTTCCTCTAAATAATTATACATATGTGCTGACACTTGCCTAAAATAAATACATCCTGTTACGCTGACTGAAGCCTGTGGATGATATCCAAGCGCCTTCACAAACACACACACATACACACACGCACGCGCGCGCACGCACACACACATACTCACGCACACATGCGCGCGCGCGCACACCACACACACACACACACAAAACCAAACCACAGCCACGCCACTACAACATGAACACGTCATACCACACCCCTAACACACATCCCAGCACAACCACACACTGCCTCATGTCACGTCACACCATAACACCACACTAGACCACATCACACTACACAACAAAGTTCAACTGACCTTACACACAACTCAAATCATAGCAATGAATTATCTGCTAACCCACATACATCCAATTCCATAGACAGGCAAAACATACCCAAATCAGCAACGTGCGCATCAGCAGATCTGTTCGGATGTGCAGTGGAAGCTGGCATCTCTCTGGTCAGAGGATGGATATGCTGACCAATGATCTGGGCCAGTTCCTCCTGTGGTCAACATTCATCAAGTTTCAAGATTCTTTCGCGATTCTTCAGTTTGTCAGCCAAAGAATTAACAAAGTATTTTGTTTCGAGTTTGCATTGTCCAACACGTAAACAGAAACAGCATGCACAGAAAGAGTGAAACGTTCAATTTAGCCCTTGTTTCTGACACGGGAATACAAAGGGGTGAAAATCCAAGATCGAGTAATGAACAGAGTTTGAATTAAAGAGAGCATCCCCCCCTCTCTCTCTCTCTCTCATCCAGCATACTTATATCGAATGACCGTGTCAAGGGATTAAAACCTCTCATGGATGGTTTTAAGCGCTTTCAACGACGACAGTTAGAGTGTCTCAAAGAGAAGCGAATAACTGGCCAATCAGCAGTAGTGCCCTTAACTACAGCAATTTTGAAGCTGCGTGGAGATGGAAGTTGATGGGTATTGCACTGGCTTCCCATACAGTATCGGTGGCAATTTAAACTGGCAGTTCTTGCTTTCCGCCACTTCAATGAATCTCTTCCTCACTATCTCTCTTCTTCTCTCTGCACCTACCAAAGCTCTCGTACCCTTCGCTCTTCTTCACAAAAACTTTTGAAAATCCCTAGGCGTTCTCTGAAATCTGTTGGCGAAAGAGCCTTCAGTTTTAGAGCACCTTCTATTTGGAACTCCCTCCCTGAAGACCTTCGTAATCAGCGTACTCTTTCTTCTTTTAAATCTCAGCTCAAAACTTACCTCTTCAAAAAAGCCTATTCTCTTCTGTAGATGACTAGATCTCTCTTAAATTCCTCCACGACTAGTTCGGTGAGACAGTTTATGCATGTAGGTGCGTCTGCCATTGTGCATTTTCTTTTTGCTGTGTGCATGAATATTGTATGAATAAGTGCAAATGGTGGATGTAAGCGCATTGAGTTGTACAACAAGAAATGCGCTATATAAGTATTATACATTATTATTATTATTATTCCTCGGCAGGTGACAGTAATCATCGAAGGCGGGGAGGGTTCCAGAATTCGAACCTTTAGTAGTAATGAGGATACTCCGACTTCGGATCATCAAGTGTGGTGCTCAGGTAAGCTGAAGTTTGTTTAGTGAAGTTGAACAGAGCGAGTCCATCACAATTCACCAGAAAAATATTAACCTTTTGCTTGTTCAGCTGGTATCGTTGTGAGGCACTGTGCTCACGCTAGTAGGAGCCTTTTGCTTGTTCAGCTGGTATTGCTGTGAGGCACTGTGCTCATGCTACTAGAAGCCTTTTGCTTGTTCAGCTGGTATTGCTGTGAGGCACTGTGCTCACGCTAGTAGGAGCCTTTTGCTTGTTCAGCTGGTATTGCTGTGCGGCACTATGCTCATGCTAATAGAAGCCTTTTGCTTGTTCAGCTGGTATAGCTGCAAGGCACTATGCTTATGCTATTGTCAGGCTGACTTGAATGCGTGTAGGCGATATGGTCGTAGCTTTCTAAAGGATAATTACTGTGTGAATGTGGCCTCAAAATTTCCTGGAGTTTTTCATTGTCCATTTGGTGAGAAGCGGTTGCTTATTAGGCTATTACGTTGGAAATGCGTGTGAATGCTGATATGTGGAAGACTGCACTTCATTCTTTGTGGTTATGAACATGATGGTTGAGAGCCCCAACATGAATAAGGGCATGGGCCAAGGAATTTCTTTGTTCAAGTCCCTATATAAACTGGTCGTTGGGAGGACTGGGAACGAAGGAGAACAAAAACACAACATGAGGGATTGTACGTTCAAGTCTCAAAAAGCTGCTGCAGTGAGAATCTTGCCAACAGGCAGGCAGAAAAGTAAGAGAAAGATGACAGTGACATTTTATCTGGATTGTGCTGCGCATGCACAGATTCAGGAGATAATATGGATGTCCACAAAGGCAGAGAAAGGTCAAATGTGTGTGAGTGATTTTTGTTTTATTTTATTTTATTTTTTGGTCCTCCAACCTCTATTTTTTTTTTTAATCTTTTTTCTGTTTCTTTTCTTCTTCTTCTTCTGTTTTTTTTTTCTTTAAGTGGGTCCTCCCATTTTTCCACTTTTTTGTTGTTGTTCCTCCTCCTGACTCACACTCACCATGCAATGTCCGTAGGTTTTCCAACGGATGGACATTCGCGTGCTGAAGTTAATGTTTTGACGTTTGATACATGGCGTCTGGGTTTGTTCACGTTCTGGTGTATGGTGCAGGTCATATGTGGTTAATGTTATTAGAGACTGGGTGCACAGCCGTAATGGTTAAATGAGTCCCTAGTTAAGAATGGACAATTCACAGGTGATATATAAAAGAGTAGACAAAGTGATGGAACGACATGAGAATTTAAAACATCCCGGCTGTTCTACAATGGTCTTGTGCATACTCTGGCTGATCCACCTACCATCCCTTACGATGTAGTAACTCGAGCACGCGGGTACAAAGACCCAAACCTAACTTCCTCTATTGAGTTTCAAGACGGAGTGACTGAGGGCGGAAATGAAGCAAAATTTAGAAAGATAGGAGGTTAGTCACCGCCAAGGACACAGACAGAGTACAGGACAAGTCACAATGCATTTCGACCTCTTGGGTCTTCTTCAGGCGAAAACAAATAACATTTAGGACAGTGAAAACGAAGAACGAGAAAGCACTTGTCTTCTCATGTTCGCCTCACGCAAAATGCACGATCATTTTTATCGTGAGGCGAACATGAGAAGACAAGTGCTTTCTCGTTTTTCGTTTTCACTGTCCTAAATGTTATTTGTTTTCGCCTGAAGAAGACCCAAGAGGTCGAAATGCATTGTGTCTTGTCCTGTACTCTGTTTGTCTGTGTCCTTGGCGGTAACTAACCCCCTCTCTTTCTAATTTTTTTTCTCCTCTACTGAGTCAGGTGGAAGCAGCTACTGGACAGAAAGACCTGGGGTGGCCACATCCTTTCAAAAGCAATAAAGCGTGTCCAGTGAGCTTAACCCATCTCAGTTACGGGAAGGGCAAAATGGTGATTACTCGCTTAGAAAACTGTTTGGACTGGCTTAGGCAGGGAAGAAGAAAGAATTTGAGGATAGCACAATCGCTTTTAAGTTAGAGCATGGATTATTGTACCGAACTTTCACTAATTAGACCTCATGAAAGACATAAAAGCAGATTGTGTGCCTAGGCAGCACAGAACGTGATGTCAGCAAAACATGAGGCATCAGCATGGGCCATCTTGATGGGAAGATGACACACACGCAAATGGTTATGAGGGAGCACTATCAGCCCGTCAATTTTGCGCCCAATTTGGGGAGCTGAGAGACTGCTTGTTTTTCGTGTTCATTGTCTAGAATATTGTTTGCCCGAAGAAGACCAAAGAGGTCAAAACGCGTTGTGCTTTGTCTTCTGCTTGTTTCATTCGTTCGGCGGAAGCAGCAAATCATCTTTTAAGTATGTTTCTTGTTCTCTATCGTGTCAGAAGAGAAGCAAATACGTGATACCTTAGTCCCAGAGAGTGCAATACGGTGGTGGATGAGTGAGTGCGCTAATGCTTGTATGAGTGCAGAGATCACCTTGGTGAGTCATGCATCAGACTTAACTCACCCTAGCAATGCCTTCACGATTCCTTCGAGGAGGACAGACCGCCATTAACACTGCAGCATAACGTAGATTGCGTAGTATGAGACACTCTAGGAAGAAAGAGATGCTGCTTACGAATTGATCGTCTCAACAGCCAAGGGGAAGAAGCTTTTCTTTCAGCCGACTTTATCTTGCACTTAAGATAGCGATACATGCTGCCAGTAAAAAGTTGGAACAGGTACATGTTACTGGATATGATGGATCTTGCTTTGCGTCATGTGGACACAATCTACAGGTAATATTTTTTTTCTTTGCCTGCTATTTTGAAGCGGTTTTTACTACATGCTTTTTTCCCCTCATGCCTCTGTCTCTGGAGCACCAAATAAAACGACACGCGGTAAACTGGTGCTGAGCTGCGTTTCTTCACCGCAAGAACGTGCTGGATACTTGCCGCGAGGTGACAGCGGAGAGTATTCAAAGAAACTAGAAAGACATGGCACTGGGCGGAAGCTGAGTGACTGCCCCCCTCCCCCCATCCCACCTCCTCTCCCTCTTACAAACCTAGTTACCTAATCCGGATCCGATGAAATCAGAATTTTTGCATAAGAGGTCTCATTGTGAAATCGCTAACAGCTGTTGGACACAGTTGGTTCATTTCCGTACCTACTGTGACATATTCGTAACACTTTATCCCGAAACCCGGCCTAAGCTTACCATTTATAGATCCGATTCTCCATGATGCCAAATTTGTCCAGCATGCAAATTGGTCCGGAGATAACCAAACCATGTACAGCGAACGCTCGTCACGAGAAGTGGCGACGACACGCCTCCACTTGCTAAACTCGCGAGAAATGTAGCCTCGGGCGTCTTCGAAACGCAGTCCAAAGCATGGCGTGCTGGAGAATCTTCTCGTTCTAATTTCATGAAATGACTTTGTGCTGTACGTATGCAAACGTCCCCCATTCCCTACCTCCCTTGTCTCCCCTCCCTCCTTCTCTACGTCTCATATGTGGACGTTTTTTTTTTTTCTTTAACGTTTTCTCACACAAATTTGGTATGTGCATAAATGACCATGATAAACGCAATCACGCACGCGTGACAGTTTCTGAAAAAAGTAATGATAAAGGAAAAGTAGTGGTGTCCACACATGCAAGCACGCACGCACGCATACAAACACGCGAACGCACGCACGCGCGCGCGCGCGCGCGTACACACACACACACACATACCCGCGCGCGCGCATGCAGGCACACACACACAGACACATACAGAGAGAGAGAGAGAGAGAGAGAGAGAGAGAGAGAGAGAGGAGAGTTAACATCAATCAATCAATCAGATTATAACGAGTCTCGGTAGTTCTTTAGATTAATGAACTGAAATTACTTGAGGTGTTTTTTTTCTCCCAAGTTTGAAATTCATCTACAGTTTATCTGTATTTCGTTCAATGTCAGTATAACCTAAACTTAACCTCATAGTCAGTCCGTGTGTGTGTGTGTGTGTGTGTGTGTGTGTGTGTGTGTGTGTGTGTGTGTGTGTGTGTTGTGTGTGTGTGTGTGCGTGCGCGCGCGCGCGCGCGCGTGTGTGTGTGTGTGTGTGTGTGTGCCTCTGCGCTTTGATTCTAATTTGAAATTTATTAGCGATTAACAGATGAAGAATTATAATTTCGAAAATTACAGCTGTTATTTAGAAGCATTCCTTAAAGGTTTTTTTTTTCGTTCGCTTGGCCCATAAACATCTTTAATCATGCGCCGACGGGGATATAGTGGGATCTGAAAAAAAAAGAAAAGAAAAAGAAAATGATACAATTTTTACATTCAGTACTGATTTGGGTTTTGGATTTGAGAGCAACTTCTCCATCATTAAAACAAAAAACAAACAAACAAACAAACAAAATCAAAGAACCAGAATACTGACTTTTCCCACACCAGATGACGCTCAGTGATAGACGGTACAGACTGGGCACTTGAAGCAGTTGATTCTGAATCTCACCAAGGTGGGATAACCGGCCTGTGGCTGGCTCCTTCCAGAGTTATCTTTGCTTTCGGTTCTGATGGGAAGAGAAGGGCGAAACAATGGAGTCTCTTTCATTTGAGGATAAAGCGCCTTTTGAAGATTTCGGCACAATTTTCATGATCAAACGCTGAAGATGCCTCCATCTCTCGTGCCTGTTCCACTCCACACCGACATGGAAGTCCTCGGCATCATGGTCATCATAACCTGGGCCCTTATGTCATACTAACTCAGTGGTCATGTGTGTGACTGCTGGTGGAATTGGCAGTGTGTTGCATTTATTTATCTATTCATTCATTCATTTACTTTTTTTTTTTAAATGCTGATAATGATTACATGCTGTGCTTCAACTTCAAGTTCCTTTCAGACACGATCTTCTGATTGCTTGCTTCATCTACGAACACACTCAAGCATTCAGATTATCCATCACAGGCAAAAACAAACAACCGTATGGAAAAGAGGAATTCCAAACGTGTTTAACTAATATCGACTCATGAAATCACCTGAACTCTCAAAAATACTTCAAAACACATCCATACGTTTTATCTTTCTTACTTGAACAAACGCTCTGTCATATATATCTGCATTAATCCTTGGATTAAAGATACTTCCAGCTGTATACTTATTGTATACATGTATTTAAAGACCCGATTTTTTCTTCATTATTTTCAACCAAGTCTTTTTTTTCATTTTTATTGTCTCCTTTGTCTTTTCTTTTCTTTCTTTCTTTTCCTTCTTTTTTATTTTCATTTTTTTTACGATGCGCAACGCATTTAGAACCAGTTTGGGATGTTTTGTATTCGGACAAAATGTGCATTTCGCTTTTGGCACTGTATTCGTTTGAAAACAAACAGGAGTGACGGATCAATGCTTTATAAACCTAACCTGAACTGGCGGGGGTCGATTTCCATTTCAGAACTGTGGTGGACTGAAGAATGCTGGATCTGCTGGCAGCGTTAATCACAACTGTGCGACTCGTCAGCTCTTGTACCGTTTGCAGTCAGACCCATTTCTCGGCGATCAAAACACACCTTTTAAGCCTATTTGAAAACACGACATTTGTTCGTCTCTTTCTCGCCGATGTAGAAAACATTAGCAGGACCCGCAGCGTCTGCAATTATTACTTTCTTTTGATAGACTATTCTGCACGAAAACTGAAGTGGTTCTGCCAGTTGAGCGCCTCCCGGCAAAAAACAACAACAAACAAACAAATACACACACAAAAAAAATACAAAAACAACAAATAAACACACACACACACACACACACACACACACACACACACACACACACACACACAAACAGAAAAAAAGAAAAAGAAAAGTAAAGAAAATCCGCATGAGGTACCAGAAGACCTTACACGCGTCGTTTATCCATTTACGACCATTGCCGTAATGCATGTGATGTATAACTGTAACCGTTCACACGTGAGTCATGGAGGCTTGCGTCTGTTGTACGCTTTCAATTATGAGTCTGTACAATATGCCTTGTTTGATGGTAGGCGTCTGTTGTACACTTTCAATTATGAGTCTCTTACAATATGCCTTGTTTCATGGTAGCCGTAGTTTTTATTCACTCCTTGTCACCCTAAATTTCTATTGTGTACCTGTTTCTGTCTCTCAATAGCTCTCTCATATGACTTTAAACAGCAACAACGGAAATAACGCCATCTTCATTTACCGATTTACGTGCAATCAGTTCATTTTCTCTGATGTACATTATTCCTTCTCACGTCTCATTATGCCAGTATGTTTTCTTTAAAATACAAACAATATGTTTTGCTTACAATATAAGCGATGTTCTTGGAAACAAGGTAAAAAGATCCCCCCCCCCCTCTCTCTCTCTCTCTCTCTCTCCTGCTGTCTTTTTCCCGCTGCCTAAATGAATATGAGAGAGAGAGAGAGAGAGAGAGAGAGAGAGAGAGAGAGAGATTTCCGTAGCCTTGGGCACATCATTCTTTCGATTTTCATCGAGATAATGTTATCGGTAAAGAAAATCGAATCGCTGACCTTACGTCAAACAATGACTAGAGTTCGATGTGTTCGTGGCTATCACAGAGAGAGAGAGAGAGAGAGAGAGAGAGAGAGATTGTAGCCTTGGGCACAGCACTGCAGTATCTCTATGACTTCCATCGAGCCAGCGTTGTCGTAAGAATTAAAAAAAAAATACTGTTGTATACTACTGCTTTTCTCCTGGCCTTTTCTTTGTGTGCCTATCTTTATGGCCTTTTGTCTGTCTGTACTCAGTCCACCCACCTCCCAGTATCTGCGAACAGACGTCGTCACTAGTCTTCCTTGTGCGAACATTAACGCCTTTGGCTCACAATGCTCTTTCCTTTCTAGTGTGCACCAGGTGTTTGGAATGCAATGCCCCTGTGATTTACGTCACTTAGTAAAATCATCATTCTTCCTCTTCTTCTTCTTCTTCTTCGGAAATGCATTGCTATTATCATTCTTCTTCTTCTTATCATCATCATCATCATTATTATTATTACTATTGTTATTATAATTAGTATTATCATTGTTATTATCAGCAGCATTTTCATCCCAGTGAATATCATATTCATCACTATCATTTTGATTTTCATCAAATTCATCATCATCATTATCATCGTCGTCGTTGTTGTTGCTAACGTTGTTATTATTACTGATCAATAATACCTACGTCATCTTCTTGACATTCGTTCCCCACAAATAAACAAACACGCGCCCCCCACCCCCCACCCCCAACACACACACACACAGGCACACGCGCGCGCGTTTCCACGTACAAGCGCACACACATACGCCGCACGCACACACACACACACACACACACACACACACACACACACACACACCACACACACACATGGGCCCGTGCCCATCCATCCACGCACACACACACACACACACACACACACACACACACACACACACACACACACACACACACACACGCACAGAGGATCTGACCGTGCAGCATTTGACTAAGAACTCGGTACTCTAACTGACCCGATCAGGCTTCCCCAAACAACCGGTGCTATACTGCCCATAGTGTGCTGAACTTCATCCACAGCTACACACAAACATCAGCGTGAGCGACGACGAACGCCTTGAACAATGAGGGGGGATATGGCACATGGCGTTCTATTTTGGAAAATGTACCACCCTCCCTATCACTAGAGGGAAGTCGACGATCAAATACCGACCACCTTTCTTGGGATAGATGTCATCACAGATACCTTGGTGTTACCATCACCCGAGGTCTCAGATGGGACAAGGACATTAACACCAGAAGCTCTGAAACTGTTAAGGCGTAGTCTATAGATCAGCAAGGATCATTTAAAGAAGATCGCCTGAAAAAAAAAAAAAAAACACTTGTCCGACCCATATTTGAATGCGCAGGTAAGCCTACACACATTCAGCGTAACATCAATAAGGCTGGGCAATCTCTTAAGAAATGCTGCAATATTTGTGGTCAATCGTTACTACAGGTGTCTCAGCTACGGTTGAGAAACTGCGGTGACCCTCTCTCCAACATCGGAGGAAGGCGGAAAGACTGGCCATGCTTTGCAAGATCATTAACGACCAGACAGCTGTGAGCGAGTTCGAATTCAACATCACTATTGTTTAAACTCGACAGCGTAAAAGCTGTCCCCATTGGCTGCGACAGAACCAATGCTGAAGAAAATTCCGAAATGACACATTTCTTGTTACCAACATCGGGGACTGGAACGAGCTGCCGGGAACAGCTGTGTCAGAAGGTATAAACTGGCATAAGCCAAAATATACCCCGGGTATAAAGTAGCCTAGGTTAGTTCATATCCCGGGTATGCTCTGGCCTAGGTCAGTTCATACGGGGCCCTACTCTGAACCGTGTGGAGTCCGGCCCGCTACAACGGTTCTGTGATAAGGCGCACCGGGATCATCTAGTCCTTCGGGGTGAAAGGCAAAAAGTCGTAGCCTCCCGACAAAATCCACACAGAGTAAGCAGACTATAATGAATTCTCCCTCTCTTTGGTCCTTTTCATCCTGCCAAGTTTTAAAAAGTAGTTTTAAGTAACTCCCCCGGTGAACATGGGCAAACAAACTGCGAGACAACTACGACCCGTTTCGACCTCTTTGGTCTTCTTCAGGCAAGATAAACAACATTCAGGACAATGAAAACGAAGAAGGAGCAAACACCAATCTTATCGAATTCGACGCAAGATGGGCGTAGAATGTATACGAGGCCGTTCGGAAGGAGACAATGCGAGTTAAACTGGTAATGATAATAATAATGATATTGACACTTCCTGCCTAGGTTTTGCTAAATACGCAACCCAGAGAGTCGGCACAATACTCAAATAGTTGACTGTGGCCGTCCAATACACGAAGACGATGTTCCCTTGCAGTAAAGTTCAGCAGTTTGTGTGTCTCCAGTCACGCCAAAAGGCTTCTGGAGCACTTTTATAGGCCAGTATGTACGGAAAGAAGTGCGTGTATGTATGATCGTGTAATTGTTAATCATGATAACGGAGCTGTTAGTTAACCACGATGCATTTACGCGTATTTATGCCTGTATGAATTTTCATGATTATCTTAAACTTGCATTTGCATGTGTGTCGATTTTTCTTTTCGTGATTTTCTGCATTTATCAAATGTCATGCACAGAATAAATATTCTGCTAGAAGGCTGTATAAATGTGTCCTTTACAATAGATATTAATGTTGTTGGCACAACTTTCGATCTCTCTCCACGAGTAGGCTATTCATGGTTTCGACCATTAGTTCCAAGCCTTTTTTTCTTAGGCTGTTTCCATTGAAACGACAATCATTGCCCATCAATTGAAGACACATCTCGATAGGTAATGGAGATCGCAGGGTTCGCTGAAAACAAACACAATTGAAAACCGTCATCACGACATGATCGTAAGGGCTGTTGATCTGCTAGAATAGGTCAGGACGCTGACTTGTTGCCCAAACGTTTAATTGTTTGCCGTTGGATGTTTTCGTCTGGATAATGAGGGGAGGTGTGGGATCTAGGATGGGGAGGGAAGGTTCTTTTGTTTGCGAAGGTTGCAGCGTTCTCAGCGTTTGATGGCACCTTTACACCCTCTCTGTATGTGTCTACACTTCTCAAACCCACAAACAGGTGTAGCCGCATTCGGATAATAGAGACGAGAAGGGTCACACTGCATGTTTTTGTCACAGTAGTACGGCCTACAGGTTTGAACCGAAGAATAACACGTCCATGCCTATAAACACCCCCCTTCCCTTCCATCCCTACCCCCACCCTTCCCCGCTGTGACAGTTCCTAAGTACATTGTGTTCAATTTTGTTTTCGTATTTCAAACTGAAATTATCTAGATGAATACGGACAAACGTAATCTACGAGGAAAAGAGTTGTTAAATGGTAACAACTGAAATTTTCGCCACTGTACAAAAGATATCTTTGATAATATGTTTTGGCGTTTTAACTTTTAAACTATTCTGTGAAAACGTCTCTTCAATATTCAGTGAATGGTGCAACAAGTACTTCAAATACCCATCTCACGAAAAGCCTCGTTGTACTTGGTTTTAATCTACACATACACATTGGAGCAACTTGTTTACGTTTTATTTTATTACATGTACCTGTGCAAACTGAATTGAAAAAAAAACAATCCCGTGTTCCAACGATTCGTCAATAAATCGAAACAAAGATGTTAAGTAGAAGCTCGAATCAATTTTCATTCTAACGACTCTGAATTAAAATATATATGTAGGTTTCAATTGTTCTACTCCCCTTTCTATCCTTATACAGTCTTTTGTGTACCCCAGGAGTATGTTATCAATATATTATTTCCTAATCATACGCATTCGTCTGTCAGAATTCTGTTGTAATAACAGAAAGGAAAAAATACATCTCCAGATTCTTTATCTCATGCTCAGGAGGCCTTGTTGATTCTGTTTGAAGCAGATTAGTATGTTTGGATTCAATAATCAATTGTGGACAGTTTTTAGTCCCATCCGATCAGAAATGGTGTGTTGTGTGTGTGTGTGTGTGTGTGTGTGTGTGTGTGTGTGTGTGTGTGTGTGTACGTGTGTGTGTGTGTGTGTGTGTGTGTGTGTGTGATGTGTGTGTGTGTGTGTGTGTGTGTGTGTGTGTGTGTGTGTGTGTGTGTTTTGCGTACGTGCGTACACGCGCGTGAGCGCGCGCGCGCGCGCGCGCGCGGCGTGTGTGTGTGAGTGTGTGTGTGGAGTGAGAATGTGTGGCGAGAGAGAGAGAGAGAGAGAGAGAGAGAGAGAGAGAGAGATGCACTGTTTGTTTGTTTGTTTTGTTTGTTTTGTTTTTTTTTACTATTATTAACATAGTTCAATTAAAATTTCTTGTTTCGACACATATTTATGTTTTTGTCTGTGCTGTTTTTGTAATGTGTTCTTTAGTTGCATTTTTGCCAGATTGTCTCCCATCATCCTCACTGGGAAAACACACGCAGATCTTTTGGAACCACTCAACCCCCCCCCCCCCCCCTCCCCCTCTTCCCCTTCTCATGTACAGCTTATCCGGCCCCATCAAGTGACAAGCCCCGTCCCCAATTGATAGTAAAAAAAAAAAAAAAAAAAAAAAAAAACCTTTAAACCAGACTTGCAGTTCTCGCCATATTTAAACATCTGTCGACGTTTTAAATCTCGGAAATAACCCACACGGTGTGGAAAGTCATGCGAGACGTGAACCCAATTCAGGCACTCCCAAACAGGCTCAGTTAACGTGGCAAGGACGAGCTCTTTTACCTGCGGGTCGTCGCGGGAACCAGGTTTGCATGGTTTATGTTAAAGTGGGGGAAATCTCCCAGCCGTGCACATTTTCATATGAAAAAATTCCGTATAAAGATAACCAAAGGAGGACATGAACACATTCACTGACTACGATAATGTCTGACATTGCACAATACCACTACCAGGCGAGGACACTGCACCTCCGTGCCAATTCGGTTCTCCCTTCCACCGAACGAATCAGCAGGCACCTGTTCTTCAGCTGTTAAAAGTGTCACTCTGGAGTTAAGGTTGCTCTGGAATGGAAATCCAAGATCTGATCGGGAAACGAACGAACGTGTTCCCCCGTAGTTTAAAAAAAAAAAAAAAAAAAATGTGGGACGTGCATAACTTCTGTCACCAGCACGAAGTGGCTGATTATATTGGCGTTTGTTTTCATTCGTAACAATGACGGCAACAACAACAAATCTAGACATGCTGGTCGTAATGACAAAATCAGGCAGATAGGTATTGACTGGGGTCAGAAAAATCTAAAATTGTCGTTTCTGAAAGAGGGTACACAAACACAAACACATTTCACCTGCCCCTCCCTCTCTCCCCACGCGTCTGACATTCCAGTACGGATAATTTTCAATTTTACTTTCACCCAAGGGGATGTAACCAGTGCATGCGGACTGGTCCACAAGTGCAACGCTACGTTTGCTGAGCCAGGAGACCACGGCATATAAACAAGATGCAAAGCATATAAACGTACTCCCAGTTTATCTTGAATACGACGTCACAATCAAACATGTGTCATAATGTATTTCGTCACTTCGGCTTATGACGCAAAGAAACTTTGACATCATTTTTGTTTGCGTTATCATCTTCTAGATATTCCATAAAGAAGAAAAACCGTTTTGGCCGTTATAGTCGTTAGTAACGGCTGTTCTGGTAAAATGAAACACCGGGCATCATTCGTGACCCATAATGAACATACCTACAAATTTTCAGAAAGATCGGCCCAGAAGTTTTGTCTGGAGCGAGTGGAACACATTTTGACCACGGACAGACAGACAGACACACAGACATACAGCATTTCTTTGTTCCCATCCTTAAGTACTCCCTGTTCTATAAGAACTGGGAGTACAAAAAGGGAAGAAAAGAACGATTGAAGATAAATTTGCTCTCTCTATAATGATGGCTTCTTGACCATCTAACGGTAAGAACTTGACAGAATTAAAACAAACGAACAAACACTAACGGACACACAGATGAGAGGACATTATGCCGATGTGGATGACATGTTGGCGAAAAAATAATTTGATATTGCAAAGGATCAAACATTTGATTCAAGTGCTTGTGGTGTTGGTTGTGGCGGTGGTGGGTGGAAGGAGGGAGATAGAGAGGGAGTGTGTGGGTGGGTGGGTTGGGGTTGAGTGGTGCTTGGAACGAGATTTATAGTGAGGGATAAATCTAAGCTGAAGTCTTACTGATTTTGACACGTGAACTGAGACTGCTCCTCAACACACACACGCGCGCGAGCGCGCCTCTACACACACACACACACACACACACACACACACAGTAATACATGTATGATCACGAGCAAAACCCATCATTAGGCGCATGCTCACACCGTGACCCTTCTGTCTCTCTTGCACACCTCACCCCTCGTCTCGTCCCCCTCCTCCCTCCAACACCGGCACATTCTGAACAAACCGCAAACTCGTGAGATGGGAATAGCTGATTGTGGTCTGTGAGTGTAACCGGAGAAACTGACAGGCAGACGCAAACGATTATACACGTCAAACGAAATTAAAAGGGACTTTGAATATTTCAGGACACCATGATTTATTTACTGCAAACGTGCGTGCACTAAGTGTACACCAATGAAGCGATGCAAGGGTGCAATGCTGAGTGTCCATAGATGCGAATGTGTATGTGTTAGTGTGTGAGTTAGTGTGTGCATGTGTGAGTACGTGTGTATATGGGCGCTGGCGCGCGCGCGTGTATGTGTGGTGCGTGCGTGCGTGCGTGGGTAGGTGGGTAACTGTTAATTGTGTGTAGTGCGTGTGTGTGCGTGTATGGGTAGGTGTGTATTCGTGTGTGCGTGCGTGCACGCATACGTGTGTGTGTGTGTGTGTGTGTGTGTGTGTGTGTGTGTGTGTGTGTGTGTGTGTGTGTGTGTGGCATGCGTGTGTGCGCGCGCGCGTGCGCTTGTTGCCTACATGTGGAAACATGCAACGGCATTTGTTTATTAACTGGTTGATCTACTGATTTATGTGTTTATTTGTTTACGTTTAACGAGACGGGTAATGCTTCGGAGGTATACGATGAGAGAGAAGAAACAGACCTGTTGGGGTACATCACAGATTACTGGAGTCCCGAGCTTGGTAACCGTGGGCTTTTGATACCCGTGGGTGGACTGCTGGTGTGGATGAATGGAGAGAATGAGGTGGTGGTCTTTGTGCACGATCAGCAGACAGGTACGTTGGGGTAAGGGTGGAGGTGAGTGGTGGTAGCAGAGGGAATGCGTGGTCGCGGGGCGGGGGTGGGGGTGGCGAGGGATGTTCTCCACGCATTATGGCGGAGGAAAAAGGGATGGGGAAGAAGGAGTGATGATATGTGTGTTCGTCCACTGATCGGCTGAATGGTGTGTACGAGTCTTTCCTTTCTTCTTCATCTGCGTCTTCCTATTTTGGACTCCATTCAGCTTGTTTATCTTATCTTCGGATTATTTTCCAATAATATGCTTTTTTTCACTCGTAAACTTCTTTTCCATTGATACAATCATCATCAAAACCGTCGTCGTCATCATCATCATCATCATCGTTATTGTTATGATGATGATGATGATGACGACGATGATGATGATGACGACGACGACGACGATGATGATGACGATGATGACTATTACTATCATCATCATCATCATCATTATCGTCATCATTTTCATTCCAGTAAATTTTCACTAGTATTTCCATTTCCACTACTATCATCATCATCATTACTATTAATCGACAGTGACTATGTCATCTGAGCAGCCATTCCAACTGCGCGCACACACACACACACACACACACACACACACACACACACACACACACACACACACGTTCGTGTGCGCCCATATGGGCCTATATCGGCACACACTTGTATGTATGCACATGCGCGCACATGGGAACATGCTCATACAAGCTCACAGATCATACACACTCATGCGCGCATGCGCATACTGAGTACAGTAGCACACACAGATGCCTGCCCACTCCCTCCATACGTGCACACACGCATGTACATGCACACACCAAGATGCACGCGCGCACATACGCAAACACACACACAACTTCAGAAGTAACGCAGACAATCTTAGGTGGGTATCAGATGTCTGGCCGGCGCGTTGGTATCATGACAAGAGATGTTTGTATTGACATAACTTACAGAATGTCGTATGAATGGACTGGATATGAAACGTATTAGATTTTGATGAGGAGGAGTACGGGCAGAAATTCTGAAAAAGAAAGAATGTGAAATGTAGGCATGTGGCCATAATGTCAGACCGTAATGTAATGAGTGCTTAAATTCGTAACCTTTCCTTATGGTTGAATCGACTGGACGCTAAAGCAAGTGCTAGGTGAGAGAAGCTCACTTGTTTGCAGGACGGGTGTGTTCCCGATCTTTATGGCAGACCGCGAGATGACAACCTGTGGTACAGGAGGTTAGGTGGAATCTTGACTTTGGTCAGGAGGTCAACTAGGGTTGACCAGTATTTTCCAACGTTGGGGTTGAGGAGGGAAACGTGTTGTTCTGTTTCCCTGACGACCAAACAGTGGTCGTAGATGGAGCGGCAGACAGAAACAAGTCTGCTGGGGATTTTGTTTAGCGTTGATTCCCTACGGGTAAGTTGCCAGCTGGGGAACAATAAATACGTAAAGAGAACAGTAAAATTATTTGTGAGTGAATATGAATGACTGATTCACGAACACTGATGTGATTAACAAAAAAGATTTCAAGATTAATATTTTGTTTTTAGATTTCAGTTCGTATCCCCAACTGCAGGTAGGAACGTGCTGAAAACAGAATGCTACGAATTCGGGAGTATGATGTGTTACCATGTTTTGTTGCACAATGTCTTAAGAGAAAAAAAAAAGAATGACATTTTCCAAACCTAACGGCAAGACTTGGGGTTTCTTTCCAGAAGACCTCAGCTTCCAACATTTGGACAAAAGCCTACCTCCTGCGATCATGAGTCCAACTGGTGGATCCTTTTTATTAAAGAAAAAAAAAATTCCCAAGTCAACTATTTCTGTCGGAATGGAAAGAAAGGGAAATGCAATGTTTTTAAGTGATGTCCAATCAAGAAAGAA
>CM065714.1:102490985-102493485 GCA_033310375.1 Conus canariensis | reverse complement strand
TGAGAGACAAAGTCATTTCATGTCTGTTGCGCTCCTTGAACTCTCAAATCTGACGCCATGTGAGACGAATTCAAAACTGGAAAGGATTCGGTTAGCTGACTGAAGGATGAGGTGCACAGACTACCCAGTTAACTTAAAATGGGAGAAAAAGATCAAGCATAACTGAGAGAGAGAGAGAGAGAGAGAGAGAGAGAGAGAGAGAGAGAGAGAGAGAGAGAGAGAGGAGAGAGAGAGAGAGAGATTTTATTCAAAAAGGCAAAAGCCTCATTTGAAGGGGAACGTGCACATTAACACAAAGATTTTTTTTCACGCACTTTGGTGCACACATACACATGAGAAATGTATACATATGCCTCGTGTTTATAGATTACAATACCATAATATCATTGCATTTCGCCTTTTACAAGGCTTATACAGATGCACAAACGAATTATGTATAACAGCATCACTTTTCAATGCTAACAGTAGCCTAATATTAATCTACATGTATATTGCTGGTTTGTTATAATACTTGGCAGGAGCATCTTTTATTCGTAAATCAGTAACCACTTGGCAACATAGAACAAAGTAAACTTCGCCCTCTGCGTCAGATCTACGCATAGGACACTACATATTACTTTTATCCTTCTTGTGCCTTTGAGAGAGAGAGAGAGAGAGAGAGAGAGAGAAGAGAGAGAGAGAGAGAGAGAGAGAGAGAGACGAGACAGAGAGACAGAGGACAGACAGACAGACAGAGAGAGAGAAGACAGACAGACGAGAGAGAGAGAGAGACAGAGAGAGACAGACAGACAGAGAGACAGACAGAGAGAGAGAGAGAGAGAGAGAGAGAGAGAGACAGAGAGAGAGAGAGAGAGAGACAGAGAGAGAGAGAGAGAGAGAGTCCTGGCCACATGCCGTGAGGAACATTTCACAACCTGACAGCGAAAAGTCGTGATTAAAGAAATATTACTCGACATATGTTTTCGGTCACACACACACACACACGCGCGCGCGCACGCACGCACGCACACACACACACACACATACACGCACGCACGCACGCACACACACACACGCACGCACGCACACACACACACACTCTCACACACGCACGCACACACACATACATACACGCACGCACGCACGCACGCACACACACACACACAAAGATAAATGAGCCAGCTAATAAGCCACATCGAACCAACGGCACACACACTCATTCATACAGATGAGAACACAACATACACACATACATACGCGCACGCATGCGCGCGCGTACGAAACTATATACACACACGCACGCACGAACGCACACACACACACAACCACCACCACTAGTGTCCTCTACCCTATTCCTCTATTCCCAGAACCAAGGGGGGGGGGGGGGGGGGGGGGGGCAAAGAATGGCAACAACATCAACAACAAACAGCCAAACAAAAGTACCACCCCCGTCCAGCCCATCCCCAATCCCATCGCTCTCCCTATAAAAGAAAAAGAAAGAAAGAAAGTACAGAAAGAAAACGAAAGAAAGAAACGGAAAAAATAGAAAAAGAAAGAAAGCAGGAAAGAAAAGAAAAAGAAAGAAAGAAAGAAAGAAAGAGAAAGAAACAAAAGAAAGAACGAAAAGAGGAGAAAGAAAAAGAAAGAGAGAAAGGAAAGAAGGAAGGAAGGAAGGAAGGAAACAAAGAAAGAAAGGAATCTCCCTCGTACAACCCTCATACGCTCACCTTCAGCAGATCATAGCGTCGTCGCCTGGTGTCTAACACGAAGGTGATGTTGATAACGATAACGACCCAGATGAAGATGAGGACGGCCAGTGCCACCGGTAAGCGGCGACGAAACCATCGGCGACACACCACAACTCGTCCCCTCACGCCCACCATCGCGACCGCTTGTCACCGTCGCTTTCGAGTCAACTGAAAGGAGGGGAGAGGAGGAAGGAATAAAAACGTGTTGTCGCTGAGGTGAGGACGGAGAGGTTTCTCTATAAAGGAAAGGAGGGAAATTTCCAGGCGCGGGGAGGAGAGGAGGAGGGATGAGGGTGAGGTGGTTGGGGGAGAAGGGGGCGATTGGGTCGGAGAAATGGGGGGTGGGGATACTGTAGGGTGCTGTTTGTGTTATTTATTTACTTTTTAAAAATTTACCGATTTATTTACTTGTTCATTTATGTCTTTAATTATTTAATTAGTTATCATTACTGCTGCTGCTGCTGCTGCTGCATCCACTACCACCACTAGTGCTGCTGGTGCTAGAGCTTCACCTACTACTACTACTACTACTACTACTACTACTACTACTACATAACGCAATTGATTACATAAAGGGTTGATTTATAATGAATTGAACATTGTTTATCGCCTATGGTGACACAGATACATTATTTGGGTGAGACAGATATCATAACAAACAATTTAATCCCTTAATTCTTTGTATAGGCCTACCTTAAAAAAAAAACAAAAAAAAACATGACATTCTGTGTGTCATTTATGTTGGTGAAGAAAAAAAAAAAAAAAAAAACCAA
>CM065714.1:102485985-102488485 GCA_033310375.1 Conus canariensis | reverse complement strand
ACATCAGCGTTCTCGACCATGACAAAAGATGGTTTCAGTGTGGGGTGAAGGAGGCTATACATATTGCCGCCAACAACCCCACACTCAACCGGGACCGGGGCAGACACACCTTGCCATCAGAGTACAACACCCTCATTGTTCAGTCACATGACCAGGGTTCGACCCGTGGTTGTGTGCACTGAACGCCAGTTCACCCAGTAGCCACACCACTGCTGAAGAAGACAGATGGAGGTCTGTCAAAAGCTCCAAGTAAGCGCTATTCCTAGCTGAGTGACCTGTGTAAATCCGGTAGTCGTTATATGTCACTGGAGTTTCTCCGCGAGAGTCTTTGTCTATACGGACGCATAAATTAACCGGCCGCTGATTTCAGTAAGCCAGCGCCAATAAAGTTCAAACAATTTCCGAGGCAAATGATGATAAGAACAGATCCCTCCCCCTCTCACCCCTGGTATGAATGACAGCCTGTCAGTTAGAGCAGAAAGCTGATTTGGCAGTTTAGAATTCATATACCAGACACATAGGTCGCAACTTCACTGACCCCTCAAGACTGCCTGTAGATGAGAACAGAGGAAGACAAAGGGACGACTAGACAAGGCCTGGTAAACTCCTGGTAACCTCTTTGATCTCAAGTCATTCACTGGTTCATTCCCAGGAAAAGTGAGTTGGAACTCTGTTTTACATTTTCGAATCTATGTATTGATTTTATGTATGCTGTTTGCGTTAACATTGTAACTTTGTACAAATGCTTAGCAACATTTATCAAACTGATGAATGATTATTCTGTGTAGGAGTTTGCTTGCCATCATTGGCAAAAGCTCTCTCTCCGTGTGGTTGTGATTCTTTGTTAACAATCTGACCACTATTCTTTGTGTTCACCCTGACTTTTGCCAGTATGCAATTCTGTCTGGTAAAATGATTCAATGATTAATTTTGATCAGAAAAACAGTATGCCTGTGCTAAGTTAGAAACTGCTAAGCTGATTTATAAATACTGGTGATTGTTGGAAGGATTTGTAGTGTATGACTTTAAGTCTACACCACATGTGTACTTGGACTAAGTGTAGCCCAAGTCAATGTGATTTAATTCATAAGAAACAGGGAAGAGTTGTTTGACTGAAACTGTGTAACATTGTATTACTGTCTCCTACCCGTTTGCAAGCTTAACTGAGCCTTTAAACAAAAGTGGAGATTAATAGTTATAGCAGAAACTCTACCATAGAGAAAACTTTGCTGGCTGAGTCTCACTCCTGTTCTGAAAGATAGAAACAAAGGGTAAATGTGTGCACTCGACAAACCAGCCAAGTTCTCTTTATCGCAGAACTGGGATCCTGGTCACGCTACACATTGTGGCTGAACCAGAAGCTGGGGCTACACCAGAAACCGGGGGAACGCCAGACACCATGGCTTCACTGTAAACCGGGGTGACACCAGACAACCAATCTACACCAGTGGGGCAGTCACCAGCCACAGGAGAGATCAACTACCCTCTCCAAAGCAAAGCTAAGTTAGCTTACCACCTGGACTCAAACCCATCAGAACCTTACCCTCACTTTATGATAAAACAGTGAGAAACTGTCTATGAGTACCACTTTGGCTACTGCACTGGGTGTATGCAAGCGAAGTGGATGTATAATGACCATACACATTCAGTGTAACTTAGACAGGCCCACTGTATGCCAACTTAAGCTTGCTGCACAGAGTGCAAGTAAGTAAAGTAGGAGTGAGGAAGGGCCCCTCATTGTGGTAGTCCAAACAGAACTAAAACCTAGCCTATGGAAGTGACATGCCAATACTTACCTATGTGTAAGCAATAAAAGTTGATGTGTGAAATTGCACTTAACTTGTGTCAGTTCTCTGTTGTTCAATCAATTGTTGAATGTTTGAACTTCTCTCTTCAATTCTGTCTCTCGCAGCTACAAGTACTTCTAAGAGTACAGGCCTAAGGAAAATTATCTCAGAGCCACTGTTCAGTATTTTACCAAGTCCCGGAGCAAAATAAAAATTTCTTTGATGACTAGTACCGGAAAGTTGCTCCTTCCACCACTAGTAAGAGAGAGGGTGTAGGTGAAATGTTAAGATAATTCTCATCGAGAAATTATTCCAAGTCCTTCCCCTAGAGGACCCACCTACCACTCACACCTCTCGTCACATCGGCCATCATTTATAACTTCAGATGTTAATTCGTTAATTAGCAAAGAAAATAGAACAGGACTACACACGTCATTTGGTTTAACACCAATAGTGCACATAATATAATCTGACTATTTCCTGCCACTTCTCACTTTGGATTTTACACAGTTATGCATACTTGTTATATACATTTGAGTAATTTTCCATGAATACCATCTTTTCACAGAACAGGCCTTAAAGTGCTTCTGCTAACAGAATCGTGAGGTTTTCAAAATCAATGTAGGCAACGTAGAGTTTACGATTAAAAGAGAACTGTTTTTTTTTTTTTTAATAAAAGCCATCAGAGTAAACAGATGGCCTGCAGTAGAGTA
>CM065714.1:102415985-102480985 GCA_033310375.1 Conus canariensis | reverse complement strand
CTTTTGAAGGCAGATATATTTGTATTGCCTGCTCCGAGGCCTTTCGTCCGCTGGGTCGGAACTCATCAGGGAGACACGGCTGGTTGTGCCTGCGCTCCTGGTGTCAAATAGAGACACACCACAGTCCATAATACTGTGGTGTTCTCACCACCAAGGGGCACATTTTGCAAGCCATTCATCCTACTCACAACGGACGGTCACAAAGTTAGTTAGTTGGTTAGTTAGTGTTTATAGGGTCCAGCGGACTACTAAGTAGGTCCCACGGTGTGGCCATTTTCTTTTTATCGCAAAACTGATGAGTTATTTGTATGTGTGTGTATTCGAGTCTTTGTGTGTGGCTGTGTTGTACATGCGTGCTCCCCACGCACCCTCCCCTCCCCCCTTCCCTTCACCCCGTCTGACGAAAATTGCATTCACCAACAAAGGGGAGTGGGACAAATCCAGCAATCCCGTTGGGACCATCCCCTCGCATGTAATAAATCTAACCCTGGTGGCTCAGTCTCAGAACTCAACTGCCACAAGAGACCTTTGTACCAGCGACTGTTTGTGTGTTGCACTAACCGGTTTATAGACATTATTACAGACACAATTTAAATTACAAGCTTTACAATTCTGCGACATACTGGGAAAATGTCACACACACACACACGCACACGCTTTCCACCTCGGCTATTTATCTGCATATTACTGATCTCTAAACAGAGCATATACTGATAATATTGTGAGAATTTGTAAGCAACGTTGGTCTGTAAACAGAGCATATATCATTATTATGAGAAATCGTAATCGATGTATACACCATAAATCATGTGGGTCCATATAGGGCGGGGGGAGGGAGCATTATTGCCTTTTCACATTTATGCACTCGTGAACATATTTTGCAAAATCAATTTATAGATCGTCATCGCCTAAAATTTCTTACTTATGTATGCAAGCCCCGCTGGCTGCCCAGAAGTTTAAAGGAAGAAGAAGACCCGATCATGCATGACATTGTCCCACAATTTACACAGCATATGTTTCGTTATTGCTAGTCATGTTTTCCTGTTCATTAGATCGAAGCTTTGATGTCTGTGTATGGGCGAGTGTACGTGTCTGTATTAAAGTAAGGGTAAGAGTGTGTGAAGTTGTGCTCCGTTTGTTTTTTTTTCCCGTATTTTACTGTATAATATTCAAGTGTTGTGTTTTAGTCACGTTTCATTGGTCTGCATATTTTATTGAATGTGGCAAGGAATGACCACCTCCACTTTTTTCTGTTAAATTTCAATATCCACTTCTATATGTCATTTTGGGGGGGTCTTTTCTAATCATTTGATTTTCTTCACTTATTTACGTGAGTAGATCTCTGGATGCATGCGCAAACAAATTTCCATAATTATTACTAAGTGATGAAATACCAGAATGACACTTTTGGGGGGGGCAATATTCCTCTCACTTCTTGTGCTTTTGAGCATTTTTCATCTGGCGACAGGGACCAAAGACGGAAAATGAAGACTGAATAGCTGCCAGTATTAAAAAGTTATCATTCTTAAGAAAACAACAACTTTAACCTGGCTTTTCCTAAAATAAGAGAAGTGCTATAGAACTTTACATTGCTTCCCCCCCCCCCCCCCCCCTCCCAAATTCTACACTAAAAAGCAAACGAAAAAGTCAAAAATTACATAAAACTTGAACACTGGAACTATGGTACTTGAAATTTATAAAAGCTGCTTGAAGAGCCCCACAAATAAGTGAACTGGCATATGACACGTATTCTTAATATTTAGCCTGCACATAGAAGCCACCGAGAGATAACTTGGGTCCAAACACTGCTGAACTTGCTGTAAAACTGATATGCTTTGAGAAGCTATGAGACACATATTTCATTGAAAACTAGGTTGTTTTGATGACCAAATCTCTTGAGCACACAGCTTACAAACCAAAAGCCACCCCCATCATCTTCCCCCTATGCTTGTGCTTTCTTATGTGATATCAGTAATGGGGAGAGGAACTGATGGAAGGATGGAGGAAAGAAGAAAAAATAAAAAGCTGATCATCTCTTCGGCAGCTGGATGTTCACAGGCGTAACAATTCTACTATACATCCATCCTCATCTCATTCTGTACAAACAACTTTCGATAAGAAACATGACTCCAAAGAAACAAAAAAAGCATGAAAATGTATTTTAATGATGCCTTTTTGACAAAAGCGAAGAACACCCCCCACTCACAAACAAACAGAGACCCCCAGTAAATGGAAAAATTCCTTAACAGTAACTATCAAACTAGAAGAGCAGTTGGGAAAGCGCAAACCTCTGCTAAGATCGCACAGATCTTGGGCCCATCCTTTCAGTCAGTTCTTGAGAGAAGCCAACATTGCTTTACTGCCAGGGAAATTAATTGTCAGAGTGATGCTCCATACATATTTGTTTTTCTTTGAATAAAATACGAATAAGCATGAAATCTCAATGTTGCAATAACTATAAAGTTTTACTATTCAATTAAAACATATTACATTGTAGATGGTTATCAATTCCCAACATTAATTTCACACAGTTCACATTAAAAGGAAAATTTGTCATAATCTTCTCAATAATGTAAACGGCTCCTGATCCACTTCCCTGCACCAGGGGAAGTAACAGTTGGTCTGGACTGAAGGAGTTACTCCCCATGTCCATATCAATCTTGTTTAACGAGCTTAGATTTGCAGTTTGATCCAGATCTGCTGCACAGATCGGCCACAAAATTTGCTCACTTCACCTTTGGGGCACATTCCATCTGTTCATAAAGCTTTATTGGAAATAGTTTGATCATTTTTTTCTTGTGTAATCCTGCTCACAGACAAACCAGATGCTGGCAAAATGTAACCTCCTTGGTGATGGAAATGACAGGAAAACGCATATGCACAAGCATGTACATGTTCAAATATGGATAATTCAACAAGTACTGTTTACAAGCAAAAATTGTAATTAAAATCAGTTTATTTTCTTTAACCTGGTGCAGTTCTTGCCATTCTTGGATTGTGTTCTCTTGCATGATCTTTTAACAGAAAAAAGATGTTAAAGCTTGAACAGAATAAGGGCATATGTACAAACAGTTAATACACAAATACATGAGCTGTGTTGTTCTTCCAAACCCGTACCAAAAAAAATCACATTAATTTTCAAGACAATATGCTTTTAAGACTATCTCAATCTACAAAAAAAAAATGATGTATATCAATTACAAGTTCAGTTTAACCACTTATATTCTACGTATTTTGTTGAGCATTTTTCCCAACCAAATGTATACTAATTTTTTTTAGACCATCTTTGACCAGTCTGTTTTCTTACTTTTCTGCTTTCTTTCTCTTTTGTTTTTAGCACAGCCTTCTTCATCTAGATGAAGAAGTTTCAAGTTTTCGCATGTTCTTTTCTTATTGGAGAATGGACAGATAGTGCCCATCCTGGACAATGGGCAGAATTTCCACCACTTTCGCACAAAATTTGGAAAATATACAAAAATGCTGGCTTGTCACGAACTTTTTACCAGAAAATAAGTGTAATGTAATGTAATGTAAAAGGATATTTATAGAGCGCTTTACCTCGCGAGAGCCCAAAGCGCATATTACAGAAATATGATAAAATACTAATTCTAACTCAAAGCACACACACACACACACACACACACACACACACAAAGAAAAACAAAACATACACACACGCAGATAGACACACAAGCGCGTCAAAACAAGCAGACTAGCGCACAGGGGTAAGTGGATATCATTAATCAGTCTGGGGGAAAAGATGTGTCTTTATGGAGTGTAAAACAGTTTCCAGAGCAAAGACAGGAGAACGATCCACAAAGTCAGAAACCCATTAGACAACAATAAAGAAAGAAAAGAAGCCAAAGTCAAAGTTATTGACAGGAAAGATGAAACAATTTGCACAGAACTTTCAGAAGAAGAGGAGGGGGGGAGAGGGCTGTTTGTACTGGAAGAGCCTCAAGCATCCCCTTTGAGTGGATGCTGAGGTTATTGCTGTCAAAGTCCATATAGCTTTAGACTTGTTTTTAGACCGCTAAGATATTGAAAGAGTGTGTTTGTACAAATACATCAATCACTGATCAGATTTTACGCCTTCACAGAACAACCTCCATGAAATACCAAATCCTAAGGAACTATTCCAGACAGTCAAAGTCTTCCTGCTCTTACTCAAGTTAAACATGTACTGAGAAAACCTAAAAGAATCAAAACCTTTCAGCCTATAACTGCACAAAAGCACCTTTCTTCCTTTGAAAAATACTGGCAGTCGCTAATAGGATTATAATCACCCCTGTAGCATCATGATTACATTGCCAGATGGTAAGAGCTCTCAAACTGACAAATTAAGAATGAATGATCCATTTTAAAACAAACACACCATGTTTGATGAAAGTATCATAAATGAAATAAATCAGACAATCATCAATACACATGACTGAAATAAAAAACAAAAACAAAACAAAGGGTGTTTTGATTATAGTTTGAATCACACACACAAGGATGAACATTTTACAGGGAAAATATGAGATATTAATCCATTATCTTTGGTCACCTAATATTGTTTGAAACATTGCACAGATGCAGGTATGAGCAAAAGTGAATGGCATGCATAAAAAACTCACTAATAGGACATAATTCAGTCATCTACTGATCCATTTGCAAGCACAGGCTTTTAGTAACACGGCACTTGACACAATGTTTTAACACATAAACAACAGTTCAACACAAACAATAATTTGTATTATGAGCTATGCATGGGTTTCATTGTCATGCTGCTTGCATTAACAAATTTTGTGAATTAGGCTCATATTAAATATAGGCTGGTATGTAATGCTGCTAAAGCTCACATCAAATGTATAGGAAACCGGACTGACATTTACAAGGCTGTTTCAGGTAAGACATGTAGGCTAGATCATCTCATTTGTGTGCATGTACATTTTCAAATAGAATAAATGTGGACCAACTTCAGCCTTGGACAGTGATCACCCAAGAAATATAACAGAGGAGGAGGACTGAATAGGAAATCCTGTATGCCCATTCATCTACAACAAACCTACACACAGCACTTAACTTCATACATAACGAGAATGAACTGCGAGTTCTTTTTGTACCTGCAGATAATCAAGCTAGGTTAAGTGCAGATAAGCTGTAATTTCTTGTACAGAAAGTAAGCTGGGCCAAGCGCAGGTTAAGTGCAGTTTCCTTCTATACCTGCAGACAGATCAAGCTGGGTTAAGTGTAAATGAATTATGATTTCTGAACAGAAACCAAACTATACTTAGGGTACATGAACTGCAATGTCTCTTTGTAACTGTAAACTGACCAATCCGGGCTAAGCGTGAGAGAATGGTGATTTCTCTTTGTCCCTGTTCTCTTTGTCCCTGTAAAGACAGCACACTGAACTAGGTGTAAATGAACTGTGATTGCTCTTTGTAACTTCAAAGAGATCAGACAGACCTAAAAGCAAATGAACTGTGATTTCTTTCAGTAACTGTAAAAAGACCAATCTGAATTAGGTGCAAATGAACTGTGATTTCTCTCAGTAACTGTAAATAGACTAATCTGAATTAGGTGCAAATGAACTGTGATTTCTCTCAGTAACTGTAAAAATACCAATCTGAATTAGGTGCAAATGAACTGTGATTTCTCTCAGTAACTGTAAAAAGACCAATCTGAATTAGGTGCAAATGAACTGTGATTGCTCTTTGTAACTTCAGAGAGATCAAACAGAACTCAGAGCAAATGAACCGCGATTTCTCTTCGGAATTATAAAGAGAACAAACCAGGTTAAGTGTAAATGAACATGATTTCTCTTTGTAATGAGACCAAACTGGGTAAGTGTAAATGATTTGTGATTTTCCTTTGTAATGAGACCAAACTGGGTAAGTGTAAATGATTTGTGATTTCTCTCTGCAACTATAGACAGATCAAAACCGGGCTATGTGCAAATGAACTGCAATTTCTCACTGTAACTGTGGAGACACCAGAAGTGGGCTAAATGCAAATCAACTGCAATTTCTCTTACAACTGTGGATAACAAACTGTGTTATAAGTAAATGAATTGTGATGTCTCTATAGAAATGTACACAGACCAAACCTGGATGAATACAAATGAACTGTAATGTCTCTTTTTACTTGTAGCTGGGCAAAACTGTGCTAAAACAAAAAAAAAAGATCTGTAATTTCTTTTTTTAACCTTCATTTAAAAAAAAAGATTTTCCAACACTGATAGCAGATAGAAGCATCAACTTAATGGCATACAAATATGTATACTGAATTGTGAAGATGGGGTGGGGAGGGGGCAGGGACAAAGGTATAAACACACACACACAAAACCTTTCAGACAGTTCAGTTCAACAATCTAGGAAGGAAGTAGGAAAAAGCAAAAGTCACAAATGGACAACCTTTTCTCATCTACAGGAACTCAACATACATATATACCCAATGTGCCTGACCAAAGAGGGTACAGTGGTTAGGTTGAATTTTCACACATACATAGACAGCTTTCAAAAATTTTCATTAGTCTAGTTATCACCATCAACTATGTATTGCTCACTCTTTTTTCCCTGCCTTCTCTGATTTGTGATTTCTCTTTGTAATCATGGAGAGACCAAACTGGGCACAATCTAAGTGAACGATGAGCTTGCTCTATAACTGTTGACAGGACAAACTGGGCTGATCACACATGTACTGTGATTCCTCTTTGTGACTGCTGAGAAAAAAAAAAAGGGCTTACTGTAAATGAACTACTGTTACTCTTTGTGATCAGACTTGGGTGGATTGCAAATGGACTGCAATTTCTCTGAAAGTGTAGGGACCAAACTGTGCTAAATAGAAAGGAACTGCAATTTATCCTTGAAACTGCAGAGAGATCACTGAACTGGGCTGATTGTATATCAAGTGTGGTTACTCTTTGTAACTGTATACAGAACCAAATTGGGCTAAATGTGCATGAACTGCAGGTTGTTGCAAAATAGTGATCAAATGAGTAGAACATCTAGTCTCATGAAACGGTAAATCCACAGCCTGTGGTTTGTAAGGTCACACTTATCCATCATTTCAACTTGGGAAATATAATACACTTACTACATTTAAACACAAGAGGTACAAGAAAATAATTTATTCAACAGAGATATGTGAGGTTCGACTACAAGAATAACAACATATCCCCCTCTCCCTCCCTTGCCCCCCACCTAAGAATAAAGGAGTAATTTATAAAAGATTTAATCAAAACATTCATGTACACTCAGGAAGTAAAGTGCCATCTGCATGACTACTTTCAAGAAAATAACATCGTCAACAAAACACACTGAACAAAATACACAGAAAACAACAGCTTCAAAACATACTAAACTCCAAATAATCTACACAGCACAGTAGTACTGTTGTGCATTGCCAACCAGAGCTACAACCTAAAATGACAACCACACATCATGAATGACACAATGGTCTGAAAAGACAAGACAGCAGCGGTATGATCAAATGGCGCAGATTGTAGTTTTTGATTTCTCATCCTCGGAGTCCCTCACTCCCTCAGTAGCATCCTTCCTAAGCCACATGTTCCTTCCAGCCGCCCCTTAAACAGCCACTGCCAGTTTCTCCTGACATGGTCCTCACCTGGCAGTCCGGAGGGAGCAGTCAATATCAAATCATTATGAGAAAACCCTTAAGAGGACACCCTGCACAGCTGCAAAGTCAGTTTGGTGGTGTTCAGTGGTGCCTGTTCTGATTCATCATATGCAGGTCTCTCTGCTATTAGAAACAATGATAATTAATGACCCCGCCTGTCCACCTCTACTGATATGATGAGTGCTTAGTCAGGGAGCCAGATTCCCCCCCCCCCCCTCCCCCTCCCCGAGGGCACTATTATCCACCCAGTGAATCTGCTGATCCTCACAACTGAACGCAATCATCTTCAGGGGCATGCGCATGGAGAAAAAAACTGAAATTGTGGTCATCATCAGAGCAGGATATGGAGGGTCACTGAATTTGAGTCTTTGAGATGATACATGAAATGAAGACGACGATGCTAAGGAGTCCCATTCCAGTCCGAGACTGTATGGCAAGGACATGTACAACACTTCCTTCACATACTGCATCTTGGCATCAACCAGCCTGAGATACACACACCTGCAGTGTTGGTCAACACAGAAAACTATTCATTTAGGATGACAACCAATAACACACACACAAAATGGCACAGGAAGATCAGAGTAGCTGAAAAGAGAACTAAAGCATTTTTGGTGACGTTCTCTTTTCACCTCCTTTCATGAACGACTGAACTATGAAGACAGCAGTGAATAAACAAAATGAATTTCACCTTGACACCAAGAAAACGCACACGAGTTAGGGCTTGGATTTGCTATTCTACTTCACTCAACCTGCAGATGTTCTACATATAATACACAGTTCAATTTTTTAAACAATACTGACAGGTACTAATGCAAATTATTAATGATTCTGCACTGACTAAGAGTAACTGACGAGATTTCAACAGCCACAGTGAAAGCCTACAACATGGTTATCAACAAATCTACATTATGGATCTATGCATTATTCATTTTACTTGTCTGCCTGTAGACCCAAAACAATGTGATCTCTTTTCATGTGCAACAAAGTACTTGTCTTATTGCCATTTAAACAAAATATAATATGCAAACCATTTTTTTGTGCTCTTTTCCCTCATAGTCATACTTGTACAGATGACTTTCTCCATCTACATTCACTGTCACCTGAGGGCTATATACATCAAATCTTTTTATGGACATCACATCTTAAGTAAACCATACTTTCATTTACGTTTATATCCTCAAAATGAAAGAAATATCAAATGGACAAAAAAAAAGACAAGTAAATCATCTTGTGTGCACTTGAATAAAAATAAAACACACCTTAATGAGACAATGAGGGAGAACAAGCACCAAGAAAACATATTCAGAGACCGGTAGGATGACTAGATTTATGTATGGCATTCACTAATTTTTTTTTGCTTTTTGAAATGCCTTGAGCCAAGACAATCCTGCAGGACCATATCAGTCACTTAATTAAAACAAAAGCCACAGAGTTTCTTCATGAAAACCCACACATATCCATGAACAAAATACACAGGAATTCATGACATATGTATTGGCATCCTTTGAAAGGCAGATGCAATCAATCTGTGCTGAGTGCGTCAGCCTTTCTGCTTAATTTATCCAGCCATTCTGTTTAACTTATCCAGCCATTTTGCTTAATTCATCACTTCCAGATGAAAAAGCTCAAAATTTCCAGCAAGTCGAGATAATATATTGAACCCCCCCCCCCCACCCACCCCCAACTTCTTTACTACCCAAGGACTCTATGGTCTTTATGGCTCAGCATAGTCATGGGTCTCAGCATATCCCTGTCTTTTGCTTCCTATGACGGCACTGGATTAGAAGCCGTCAGGCAAAACATCTTCAGCTTCTGTCTGCTATTCTGGAATATACTGAACCCTCCACCCCCCCCCCCCTCCAACTTCTTTACTACCCAAGGGCTCTATGGTCTTTATGGCTCAGCACAGTCATGGGTCTCAGCATATCCCTGTCTTTTGCCTCCTATGACGGCACTGGATTTGAAGCCGTCAGGCAAAACATCTTCAGCTTCTGTCTGCTATTCTGGAACTGGAGATATACTGCAACTTGAAATATCAAACAATTCAACCACTATAGAGTAATACTGACAAAAATAAAAGAATTAAAATGACTAACTGAAAAGATTTAAAACATAAACAGGACACCCATAGTGAAGTGATCAACCAAACAGGTTTCAAAATCGATCAAATCTCTAAAACACAGCACTTCAGTCACACAAAACATTGAACAGCTGGTTATGGAGGGGCGCATGAGTAACGAGCCACATTAACTTTCTTTCTTTTCTTTCTTTCTGCGTACTCAGGCTGATACTCCCGTGGATACTGCCTGTACAGACAGGCAGTGGAGTTTTGTGTGTATGACCGTTTTTTATCCCGCCATTAAGGCAGCCATACTCCATCTTTGGGGAAGCCATGTTGACAATACTTACTGGTCACAATTACCAGGTGAAGTGATCTAGCTTGTGAATTCCAATTTCCATCCTCATTGCTCACCCAGGCAGATACTCCTCTAAACTCACTGCTGGAACCCCAACACAATGTCTCAGCAATCAAGTCAAAAGAATGCAGTAAAAAAAAATGCTGTCTCATAAATTGATATATCTTTAAAAAATAAAAAAAAGTACGTATGTCTACAGCAACATCCAGTAATTATGACTATGTTTTAATCAAAATTATTTTTATCAAATCTAGAAAATGATGTGATACTGTCATATGACGAACAATTCACGAACAAATGATATGCAATTTTCCACAAAAACGGTAACCAATAAACTGACACCATGAAAAGAGTGGCAAAGATTTTTGTTTGACCAGATCTGATAAGAATTAAGAATACTGATGTCTGCCAGTTGCTTGCTGTAGGTTTGAAAGAAATATCAACAGGGAAATATCTGATCTTGACTTATGAAACTGTGTAATATGATAATACTTGCTGCAGGTTAAAAGAAATATCAAGTGGAAAATATTCGTTCTTGAACTATGAACCTGAAATGAGCAGAATATCATTCACTTCCATGACGGATTCACATGACAAGGGCACCAATGGACAAAACTAACAAAAATAAAAAGTCACAATATGAATATATTAAACCGCTTGATGTAAGGTCTTCCAAAAACAAACGAAAAACAACTGTGACTGTACCGCTTCACAATAATATCAACAATACATCTAACAATCGTATGCTTCTGTGATAAAGCTGGAAGAGGAAGGTGAAGAAAGTGAGTATAAAATGAAATACTGGGTGACAGTAGGAGGTAAAGAGGAGCAAGGTTGGGGACGGATCTGGTTAAAAAAAAAACAACAAACGAACGAACAAACAAAACCCACTCATCTACAAAAGCAAAGAATATCTGGTGACAGCTACACAGCTGCTGGAAAAGCGGTGATGATGACAACTTGAAGGAACAGAAACGTCGAAGACTGGTCCCACCGTTCTGAAGCAAAACTGTCCCAAAATGCCCCGGACCATCCCATCACAAACACCCATAAATCAACACCCGGTGAACACCCTTCCCTGGTTGTGATCGGAAGCATACAGGTGAGCAATATGGTGTTACATGAATTACACTGGTTATTTTCACTGTGAGCAATATGGTATTAGATGAATTACACTGGTTATTTTCACTGTGAGCAATATGGTGTTAGATGAATTACACTGGTTATCATAACATCCTTTTTTTTTTTTTTTGCATTCACACGACACTTGTTATGTTAGTGCACACACAAATTCGCCAGTCTAAAGGGTTTGGAAGCCTAGTCAAAGACAGAATCTTCTTTAGTATTTTTTTCATAAAAATAACCAACCATTAATCATGTTTTCTCACCCTGAAAGTTCCCAATTCAAATGATTTGGAAGCCTATGTAAAGACACATATCTTCTTCAAAACTTTTCCAATGAAAAAAAGAAAAATCAATGAATCGTGTGTTCTCGTCATGATTTACGCTAAAAGCATTTAGTAATTCCCAGCTGTGGTAGACAAATAGCACACACACACACAAATATGTGCGTACACACACACACACAAATATGTGCGTACACACACACCACGCACGCACGCACGCACGCACGCACGCACACACACACACACACACACACACACACACACACACACACAGAGCAGCAGCAGCTAAGAAAATTTACTCCAGAGACACAGCTCTTCATTTTTGTGTGTAGGCTGGGATTCTGATTATTAAGAGAAAGCAGATTTGCCAACAGATAAAAATATGACCAACATATCCAAAATTATTGCTCTGAATGTATAGAAGTCACTATAAATCAGCAAGCATGTTGAAAAAGGAATGGAAAAAGTTCTATGAAATAACTGTATCAACTCCTCTGTGAGCTTCATTACTCTTTGTTGAAAATGACATTGATAGCATAAGCTTGGTATTTTTTGCAAACAGCAAATGTAGAGCAGAACTGAAAGCATTTAACCAACTCCTTCCATCCCCACAGGAAAAAGAAAAACAAAAATTCACAATTTCTTTTAACATTAACACCTGGTTACAAATCAGTTGATATTATAGATCTGGAACACATGTATCCTAATTAGCACCTGGGCAATCCCCCCACCCTCTTCCCTCTCCCACCCCTCCTTCAACTCAGAAAAAAAAAAAATGATAAAAAGAACTCAAATGTCTCTCTGTCAAAAGATAACTGCATCTTTAAAATTCTTTTTTTGTTCATTAGTTTTCAGTTTTAACCCTTCTTTCTTTCTTTCTTTTTTTTTTTTTTTTTTTTTTTAATTAGAGCAGAGAAGAGAAACAGAAACTAACTTAGCATTCTGTCTTGGACTCATCCACATGCATTGTTGTGAGAAGTTATTTTCAACAATAAGGGCAGAGCTGTGAACTTATACTTACTTGCTTTTACTTTCCAACTGCTTGCACTCTTTCTCTCCACCCATTTTAAACATATACATACCTCTTTACAAGTATGTGTGTGTGTGTGTGTGTGTGTGTGTGTTGTGTGTGTGTGTGTGCGTGTGCGTGCACACTCGGTGACATCACATTTGCCAGCAAAGTTCAATACGGATCTCCCAGACAGTTGTTCAATTCGCAGAAAGCACACCACAACTACATATTCATGGCAAGGTTAGAGGATGTAGAATAACACTGAGAGAAAAATTCCCAAAAGACGCTGTTCTTTCCCGGCCACTAAGGACTCCTGTTTTCCCCCAAGATACAGCAATGCTGTTCTTCCCATTGCACGCATCAAAATGCTAAGGACTCCTGTTTTCCCCCCAAGATACAGCAATGCTGTTCTTCCCATTCCACGCATCAAAATGCTGAGGACTCCTGTTTTCCCCACAAAATACAGCAATGCTGTTCTTCCCATTGCACGCATCAAAATACTAAGGACTCCTGTTTTCCCCACAAGATACAGCAATGCTGTTCTTCCCATTCCACACATCAAAATACTAAGGACTCCTGTTTTCCCCACAAGATACAGCAATGCTGTTCTTCCCATTGCACGCATCAAAATGTTAAGGACTCCTGTTTTCCCCCAAGATACAGCAATGCTGTTCTTCCCATTCCACACATCAAAATACTAAGGACTCCTGTTTTCCCCACAAGATACAGCAATGCTGTTCTTCCCATTCCACACATCAAAATAAAAGTCCAATTTCCCAACATATCTACATCACAGTCGCTTTCATCACAAAGCTTTGACATTCATCGCGCTCGATACATAAGAACCCCCAGCACAAACTGTTCAACAGATCATCAACAGGCAGAACAGGAACCAACAACACTCACTGAAGACCAAAAGCAACAGTGTCTACGATTCAGGTCCATGGTACACTGCCATTAGCCTTTACACGGAAAAACGTTGACTTGTGAGCAGTTAGACACAGAAACCAACACCAATTGGGTAGATCTATTAAAGCAGACTGACGCAGCTGTTGAGCTTGTCATGAAAGCACCACTTCAAAAACACCGACATGTACGACACGTTTGATTGATGCCCCAAATAAACCAAGGTGGCTTTTTCTATGGTTTACTTTGTCCAGACCTCTCCTGTTTGGATAATGTTCTCACAGCATGTCTTTCGCCTAGAATAATACAAATAATACTGAAAACGTCACACAAAAAACCAAAACCAAAAAAAAAAACAGAAAAAAGTCTGATAACGAGTAAAAGATTCTGGCCAAGTAAAGCTAAATCATGGATAATCCAGTGGGTCTGATGATGTTGATTCAGAACCAATGCAGGTTCACCATGAGCAACGGCTGCCAGAGCCTGCCCAGAATCATCATGTGAAGCATCAGTGACCACCAGGGCCTGTCAGACTGGCCCCTTCAGCATGAACACTGGCTGACATAGAAGACCACCAGAATGCAAGCACCTCCTGCAGGCATCAGCGCATCACCACACATGTCAACAAGCACTCAGCACTGGAACTTCTGCAGGGTCACACCAGTGGTGCCACAAATACTGGATAGAGGAACTCTTGCAGCATCATCTCTCGCACCCCCTGCATAGCGCTGACTGCTGTGGAATGTAGTTTCTACACGGGCACAGCCGGCGGACATTGTCACGACCCCCGACGCAGCTGAAGAGCATTTCATTGTCTTGCAGAGTGCACTCTTGTTTGTCCACGTTGACCGAGGGGTAGTAGATGTTGGCCGAGTGATTCACCTTCATGCACATGGAGCTGCTGTTTCTCAGGGTCCCCTCTGTGTTGATCTCCAGAAAGTGACTGGGCTCGCAGATTAAATCTGTCAATAACATCAAACAGGACAAGGTTCTATAACATGTCAAATCTCTCACGTTTTCTTTTTCATTTTTTAAGAGACAGGTAACAAGAAAAAACACTGATCCAAAATACAAAAAAACAAATAACCAATGACCAAAGATTTATTAGATATAGCCACACCCTTGTTAGCATACAAGAATATCATTCTGTATATAAATCATGAATTCCCACCCCCACCCCCCCCCCCTCCCCCCTGAAACCTCTGTTTACTTAAGTTGTGTTGTCTTTTGTAACTGCAAAGGAATTAATACTTTCTTGACGAAATTATAAAATACATAAACAAAATAAAACAAAATAAACCTCAGAACATTTAAGACTTTACTTCATCATAGGGGGTCCTCACATGAATATATAAGCAATTCAAGACTATACTTCAGCATAGAGGGTACTTAAACGAATGCAAAATGCACACACATATACACATAGAGACCAACACACTGCACAAACATGTTCACAGAAACAAGCGCACAGAAAGTGTTGTCCAGAATAACTGGTCCACCTTCCATATTGAACAGATTTTGTGTCACTTTTGTATCACTTTTTTAATCCGTTGGTTTCATCCACACTTAACCCGTGAGTTTCTCAAAGCAAATTTAATCATTTTGAGAATCATCTCTATACCTCTTGCCCAGCATGCCTGGGCACACGACTGTCCCGTCTGACCCATAACAAAGGTCACAGCTGAGGGCGGAGGCCATTTGGACACAGTACGCTGAAAGTTGCAGAACTGTTGGTGCTGGATATAGGCGCTCATTCTCTGTAGCATGCCTTCCTCTGTGAACTCGTATGGTGTGAAAGCAGTGAACTGCACATTTCAGAAAATAAAAATCAACTTTCGCTTGAACTTGTCAGAAGTTCTGTTGCTTAGTTCTCTATCACCTTCTCTAAAAAATGAAGACCTAAACAAATCTTTGACAAGATTAATTGCAAGCACAACTATTCCTTGTCTACTGGAAAACCACACACAAAAACAAACAAACAAACAACCCCTCCCCCTCCTCATGTACACATACAAACAATACAGGTTCCGCTTATTTGAAGTATGATTTTATGAACAGTATTTCTTTGACCATCAATATTTCTCCCAGGGAAGCACACACTGCTGTTTCCTTGTAAAGCTAGCACAAAGACATATACCCCAAAATTTCAAATGATACTAAAACACTAGCAATCTGACTTGTAATCTGTTGCCACAGAGTGGTTTTTGAAAGAAGTTGTTTTAAACTTTTCCCAAGCCTTTTCCTAATAGCCAATCCCCCAGATACAGCTTCCGATTCAAATTTCCAAACATTCAGCTGAGAAGAGGCAAAGCTAACGTCACACTGGGTGAGTTTCTCACTACAGTGTGCTTGCTTTTTATACTGGACAAGTGTGACCACCAAAGTAAATGAGCACATGAGCAAAGACTCGCTCTGTATTAAAGAGTTGACCATGCGCAACTTTCTGGACAAGACACACAGCGAAAGCCACAAGTCAATCAGAGTAAAGGTGAAGGTCATGTGATCAATGACCCACGATCTCTGAAGAATACAATTTTTCTCTTGAATTTGTTGTTCCTCTTCACCAAGATTGAGAATTCATCCTTACTTTCCAACTTTGTGTCAAATCTTACTCTACTTGTCATTTCACACTCTTCACTCCCCAAACAAAGTCAGAACACTTCAATGAGCAATGTATACTTGTCATATTCTTCACTCCAGTAACAAAGTCAAAACACTTCAATGAACAATGTATACTTGTCTTGTCATACTGTTTACTCCCCAAACAAAGTCAGAACACTTCAATGAACAATGTATACTTGTCATATTCTTCACTCCCCAAACAAAGTCAAAACACTTCAATGAACAATGTATACATGTCTTATCATACTGTTTACTCCCCTAACAAAGTCAGAACACTTCAATGAACAATGTATACTTGTCATATTCTTCACTCCCCAAACAAAGTCAAAACACTTCAATGAACAATGCATACTTGTCTTGTCATAGTCTTCACTCCAATAACAAAGTCAGAACACTTCAATGAGCAATCTATACTTGTCATATTCTTCACTCCCCTAACAAAGTCAGAACACTTCAATGAGCAATGCATACCTGTCATATTCTTCACTCCCCTAACAAAGTCAGAACACTTCAATGAACAATGTATACTTGTCTTGTCATAGTCTTCACTCCAATAACAAAGTCAGAACACTTCAATGAACAATCTATACTTGTCATATTCTTCACTCCAATAACAAAGTCAGAACACTTCAATGAGCAATGCATACCTGTCATATTCTTCACTCCCCTAACAAAGTCAGTAGACTTCAATGAACAATGTATACTTGTCTTGTCATAGTCTTCACTCCAATAACAAAGTCAGAACACTTCAATGAGCAATGCATATTTGTCATATTCTTCACTCCCCTAACAAAGTCAGAACACTTCAATGAACAATGTATACTTGTCTTGTCATAGTCTTCACTCCAATAACAAAGTCAGAACACTTCAATGAACAACGCATACTTGTCATGTCATAGTCTTCCCTCCAATAAGAAAGTCAGAACAATGCAGAAACCCTGAAACTGCTTTTGGCGTCATATACTGTACCATGTCAGACCATAGCATTCACGGCAGTTAGTCAGCTCTGTCAGGCCGAAGATTTTGTGTGGCTAATGCAGTAATAAGACAGTCACGTGACGCCCACCCTACTTCCGCCGAAGGAAGAAGCCGGTGTAAACTTCCTGTACCTTCATTCTCTCTCGGCCTGCCGTCCAAGCAAGATAAGTCTTGTGCTCTGTCTCGCCTTTCTTTGCCGTTGTGTTAAGATAGCCTTGTGTTTGCTTGTTTTGTTGTGGCTTGCGCGCTGAACCCTTGTACCCTTGCCGGTGAGGCTTTGGTTTGGCGTGCTTTATTGATTTTACTGATTTTATCATATACGCTTCTCGCGTTTGTGCCTTGTTCTCGACATTCGCGACTTGCCACGCTTCTCGCGTTCGTGCCTTGTTCTCGGCATTCGCGACTTGCCACACTTCTCGCGTTCGTGCCTTGTTCGCGACTTGCCTTCCGTGCATCTCGCATTCGGAATTCCGAGCTACACGCCGATTTCCATCTCCTCGCTTTACTTAGCCTTACGGCCTTTGTCTGAGAGTCCCATTTCACTTCCATTTGGATTCCTATTCGACGACCTTCCTCGTCGTTCACTCGGTTTCCATTACTTGCGCCGGTCGTTCCGCCATTTTGTGTCGGTCTTCCGCCATTTTGTGTCGACCGGCCATACCGGCACACATACGATCGCACTGTTTTACTCGAACAGCGCGACTTCTGCGCATTTCCAGCACTATCAGTGCCCCTCCCGAGGTTGGTCGAGCTCTTCCTATCCCTCGATCCACCTCTTTGTCTCCCCTTTGCGATCGTGTTTTCCGTGTTTGTCTCGCCACCAGTGCCCAACATGGTGAAGGATACTAACGGGTCGAGCCGCTCCTTTGTTCGCGAGTCGCGCTCTGCCCCGGAGGACCCGAGTATCGATTCCAGGGGACAAACCGCTCACACCTCTGAGCGTACGGTCAGTGTGGAGGAGGGTTCCGCGCAGGGGACGCGCGACCAGCTTTGCTATTCCTCCTCTTCACGATCGGCGGACACACGATCGTTGCGATCGAAGTCGAGCAGGCAAATGGCCGAATCGAACTTGCAATCGGCCGTCATTGCCGACTGTTTTTCGTTCTATTCTGACTCTAAATCCAAATCCAAAGGCAAGGCCCCCATGAAAGGACCTGCCCGTTCAAAATCTTCCCGTTCTCCAAAATCTTCCCGTTCTTCGGCCAAATCGCCTGCTCAGTTTCCATCGCACAAGGAGACTCTCTATCATGCTGCGTCCGGCGATCGTCGGCCCCTGGGGACCCTTGCCGAGACACGGACCAGCACGGGTGACGACTCGCGGTCGGAATCGCCGCTCGTCACCCGATCAGATGAGACTCGTGACGCTAGCTACCCCCCCACTAATGCCACGCAGTCAAATCACGCTCTCCCCAACCGTGTCCGGGGTCAGCCACTACTCGGACACGAGGAGCGTCATCACTCCGGTGGAGGGGTTGTGGGCAGTCTTTGGCGTGACTTCCCCACTGACCACAACCCCGGGTCAGGGACGCAGGCATCGACCAGGTCGGATCTGCGCCCTCACCCCCAACGGTCGAACCACCCCGATCGACCGTTGAACTTTCCCCTAGGGGTACAGGACGTTGGGGAGCGGACTTCTTTCGCTCCCCGGTTGGGCATCGTCCGCGGTCCCGTTCCTCCGGGGGGAGGATCGACCAGCGGGACCAAGGGTAACCTCCCTTCATCCTCTGAGGTGGACCCGTCGCCGCAGCCATCCCAGTCCGCTCCCACACGGCCAGGAGGCTCGGCTACCGCACCACCCACCGGCCACCTTGCCATGCAGGGGGCCGGCACGGACCGCACCCGGGAGATGCAGGAGGCAGTGCTCTCCCTGGGGCGGGTGCGAGACAGCTCGCCTTCTCGCTACCCTCCCCTTGGTGCCCAAGGTTACCCGGGTCCCCGGGGAGACTCTGCCCCAGGGCCGCCACAGCCCGTCGTACTCTCCGGGGACCGGTGGCTCTATTCCCCCGAGAGGAATCAGTGGCTTAGGGCTGACACTCTTCCCGACTCCTCCTCCGGTCGCATGTGGCATCCTGCCTCCCGGAGCTGGATCGACCTGGGGCCCCCTTCCTCTCGGGCGCTGTCCGATCGGTGATCCCCCAGTCTGCCCGCTGAGTATGGAGCCACCAGGGACCCGTCCTCCTTTTCCCCATTACCCCTCAAGGACTGGACTCCCACGCACCCCTGCCCTGGCCCTCCGAAGGTGGATCTGATCATCCCCTTCTGGATTACTCTGACCCTCAGCTCGAGGACGGGGTCGAGGACTCCCTCCCCCAGTCTGGTGACCTCTCCATCCTGGAGAGCTGGCGTCCAGATCTTGTTGTGAGGGAATCCCCTCCCTCTGACAACATCTTCTCCTTTAGCCGTTTCACTGGGGAGCCCCCTGCCCAGCGATCACGGCCAAGGATAGTCGCCCCCCAGACCCTCCCTCCCTTGTGGGACAGACCGGCTTTTTTCGCCAGGGGTGCACATGCCATTCCCCCACCGGGGATTGACTTCTTGTCAGCCCCTAACGCGGCTCCAGTAGGAGCTTTCTTCAAAGACCCGCTCATGGCCCCCATGTCTTTTCCCTCTTCTCTGCCAATCCGGCCACCAGGGACATTGCCATTTCCTCTGCCGACCTCAGGCTCACGCCCAACCTCGCCCCCCCCACATCCACCCCTGTTCTCATCAAGAACTTGATGGAGTGGGATAGAATTGCCAGGACTGGCATTCTCCACACCACCGCGGGACATGCATTCATTGACATGTTCCTGCAGCGAGCGGAGGAGCTCTGGGCAAAGGAGGGCATCACTGCCTCGGTGGCTTCGGACCCCGACGACTCTGAGGCAGATCCTAGCCTATTCGGCGACCCCCTCATGCGTTTCCTTGTCAACAAGATTTCGCATCACCTTTGGGCTGCGGCGGACAGCGCGGCCAGGTGTCACTTTAACTGCCTGTTAGCAGTGAGAGATGCTGTGCTATCTCAGGCCAATCTCTCCCCGGCGCTCAAGGCGGCCTTACGGTGCATCCCGGGTCAGGAACAGTCGCTCTTCGGTGACTATTCCACTGCTGTCATCACTCATGCAGTCGAGGAACGCAAACAGGCGGCGTCTTTTGCGGCCAAGCCCCCTCCCCAGCATCGTCCTCGCCAGCATCGCCCTCCTGGACCCTACTCCCGTCCGGCCCCCAGACCACCACCAAACAGGCCCCCCCTCGCACCTCAAGGCCCGCCAGACGCCCTTCTTCCGCCGTTGCTAGGTCAAAACCGAAAAACCCCCATCAGAATTTTCGGTTCGGCCAACAGGCCCGGCCTCGGAGGTGACTAGTAGACTCACCTTCGGAGGAGCGAGAACTGGCAGACTTCTTGCCCCTCCCCGGCCCCGCGGCCCCTTTGGCAGGCAGTTTGTCCCGACATGCCCACCAGTGGCGGCGTATGGGACTCAACCCTTGGATAGTGTCAGTGTTACAAGAGTGGTTCCGTCTGCCCTGGGCACACGATCGCCCCCCCCCCCCCCCCCCCGCTATCCTCTCCTCCTCCTTCCCCCGGCGATCCCCCCCTGGCCCAGGCGGAGGCTCTTCGCCTGGAAGTTGAGGACCTTCTTCGGAAAGATGCCATCACCCATATACCCCACCCAAACCCGGGTTTTACTCCCACCTTTTTGTGGTCCCCAAGTCCTCGGGGGGCTGGAGGCCCATCCTCGACCTTTCTCCACTCAACAAATTCCTCAGAACAACCAAATTCAAGATGGAGACCCCGGCCCAGATCAGAGATTCCATCCACCATCTGGACTGGGCCACTTCGTGTATTTTCAGATCCTCATTCATCCTTCCCACAGACGATACCTTCGGTTCGTCTGGCGGGGACGGGTATATCAGTTCAAGGCGCTCCCCTTCGGACTCTCCCTGGCTCCCTTCCTTTTCACGAAGGTAGTCAAGGAGATGGCCGCCCTTGCCAGACAGGAGGACATTCGCCTCTTGGTTTACCTCGACGACTGGCTCGTCTTGGCTCCCACTCAGGCCCTGTGTCAAGCCCACACATCCAAACTTCTGCGCCTTTGCTCCTCACTAGGGTTCGTCACCAACCCCGAAAAATGCGAGCTCTCGCCCAGTCAGAGATTCTCCTTCCTGGGCATGAGTTTCGACACCACCTCCATGCTAGTCTCCCCAACCCCGGAGAGGTCCACCCGCCTGATGGACCTCATCTCCCACCTCCGCCTCTCTCCCCTCGCGTCAGCAAGGACACTGTCCTCCCTTCTGGGGATGATGGAGTCCCTGTCGCCTCTCATTCCCCTAGGCAGGGTCCCCAAGCGACAGCTTCAAAGGGAGTTCCGACGTCGTTGGTCGCAGACCGCCGACCGCTGGGACCAGACCATTCCCCTCGGGCCTTGGTTCTTTTGGGCCACGGAGGAGTGGCTCAGCCCCTCCACCCTGAGCCCCGGGGTTCCCATCTCCCTCCCATCCCAGGCCCTAGATCTTTACACAGACGCCTCCAACTCGGGCTGGGGGGCCCATTTGGAGAGCAGTCATGCCTCGGGGGTGTGGGACCCATTGACTGCCCGTCTTCACATCAACATCCTGGAATTGGAGGCGGTCCGACTAGCCCTCCTCCACTTCCAGACACTGGTCTTGCACCGATTTGTTCTCCTTCTCACGGACAACACCTCGGTAGCCTGTTACATCAACAAAGGGGGGGGGGGGCACGCTCCATCAGTCTCTCCCTCCGGGCAGAGGCCCTCCTCCGCTGGTGTCACACGCAAGGAATCACCCTTCGCGCGAGACACATAGCAGGGACGCACAACATCCTGGCAGACTCTCTCAGCCGCTCCGGGTCCGTCCTCCACACCGAATGGACCCTCAGCAGGCACACGCTAACCTCGGTGTGGGAACATTGGTTCACTCCCATGATCGACCTGTTCGCCACCCGATTCAATCATCGTCTGCCAGTGTATGTGTCTCCCGTCCCGGACCCTCAGGCGTACGCGATCGATGCCCTATCCCTTTCCTGGTCCGGCCTCATAGCTTACGCCTTTCCTCCCTTCCCGATCCTTCACAAGGTGATCAGGAAGGCGAGACTCGAGGGACCCAGGCTCATTCTCATAGCCCCATGGTGGCCCACTCAGTCCTGGTTTCCGGACCTCAAGTCCCTCACTCACGTTCCCCCTCTCCAGTTGGACGCCCGGTGGGACATGCTCAGGCAAACCTCCTTTCGAGCCTATCTCCTCCCTCCCCTTCGACCTTCTTTCTATGAAGACCACCTTTCTCCTCGCTTTGGCCTCGGCCAGAAGGCGGAGCGAGATCCACGCTCTCAGCGGGGACCCCAGAGACATTGCCTTCCACACGGACGGCTCTGTCTCCCTTAAGTTCCTTCCCGAATTCCTGGCTAAAAACCAGGAACCCGGTAGCCCCTCCCCCTACCTCGCCATCCACCCATTGGCGGATATCCTAGGTGGAGAGAGCGGTGGTGACAGGACTCTGTGTCCTTCCAGGTGTCTAAGACACTACTGGGAACGTTCACGCCCCAGGCGCGCTTCTCAGAGACGTCTCTTTATTTCCATCAACCCCAAGAATAAGAAAGACATCTCAGCTGGCACTATCTCTAGGTGGCTGTCCAAGACGGTCAAATCGGCCTATGCCCAGACGTCCAAGGCCCTCCCCGTCTTGTCCCCCGGGCCCATGAGGTCAGAGCACTGGCCGCTTCTGCAGCTTTCCAGCACTCTGTCCCCCTGCGCCATCTCCTGGAAGCAGCCTACTGGCGTTCGGAGAATCCCTTTATAAACTTTTATTTAAGGGACATCCGCATGACCAGGGCTGACGGTTCTGAAGGGATATCCTTTGTGGCGGTAATGCAGCCATATCGGTTAACCCCAAGAACCACTAGGGCACTCGCCCTCCTCCTTTTATGATAAATTCTGCTATGGTCTGACATGGTACAGTATATGACGCCAAAATGGGGAGTTTGTATTATACTCCCTGTTTGGCTAGTATACTTACCATGTCAGACTCTAATGCCCGCCCTACCTTCCCCACTAGCGCCAAGGTCCTTGGGGTTACCTGGCGTGCAGGCCTCGACGAATGAGGTACAGGAAGTTTACACCGGCTTCTTCCTTCGGCGGAAGTAGGGTGGGCGTCACGTGACTGTCTTATTACTGCATTAGCCACACAAAATCTTCGGCCTGACAGAGCTGACTAACTGCCGTGAATGCTATGGTCTGACATGGTAAGTATACTAGCCAAACAGGGAGTATAATACAAACTCCCCATGTTTGTGTACTTTTCAACAAAATAAGGTATTTTCTACCAAGAATGTGCAGAAATATTCCAATTTTTAAAAATTAGAAGTGGAAAACTGATTTATCAGCATACACTGGCATAAATTTATGCCCTCTTGCTGGCTTTCTTGCTACTGTTTGAAGAATTAGTAAGACTTGTCATTCTTTGGTCACAGCATAACTATGGTATCACCATTTCTTAAAACTCCGCAAGTGGGAATATCGCTCAAGAACTTCATCTCTAAGATTTTTTCCAAACCTTCTTTTTTTTATTATAAGCTCATCATATTTGTATTTTGCCAAACATGTATACAATATATGTCAAAATCAGATGGGTAAACAGCTCTGGCAATGACTAAACAATGTGCAGTGAACTGCCAAATTGTGGAAAGAATCCTGCATTCATGTCACATGACAAATTGATCTAATTATTGCTTTCCTGCAAAATAATGTGGTGTTGACTACAAAATGCCAGCCGAGGAAAAAAGGCAGGCATAACAACAAAATCTCTTGCATTTGAGTGAAAGAATCCCTTAGTATGACAAAGGGTTTAATTGAATCAGGCTGTTGTATCACTAGTAACCTCCAATTTGCCTTCATAGCCCTCACGCCCTATTTTCACGCTGACCAGATGTCAAATTGGTGCATGAGGTTTATCAAGATCCGCCCATTTACAAACCAACCTTTGAGATTAAACACAAACGTTGAAAAACTGACAGAAAACTTGCTAAGAAAGTGCTGGAATCCTCAATCTGAGTTTTGAGTTTCATGCAGAGCAAGGTTTTTTTTTCTTCTTCTTCCACTATACATTCAATCTTCACTGGTGATCAGAATTCTTTTTTTTTTTTTTTAAATGATAAATTTAGGGCCAGAATGCAGCAAAAGCTTAGTGTATGGACAAGACCCAGAGCAACATGCACGTTGTCTTGCAAAATTTTGCTTGAAAGCCCACTCTGACAAGGGAATAATCACATGCAAAGGCAGAAAAGAAAAGAATAAATACAGGTGGTGATGTACTATCATGAGTGCAACCTGAACTTCATCATACACACACTAATCTGCTGTGATGATTATTTGTACTATACTAAACATTATTCAATAGGAAGAAAATACGTTGCTCAATCACACAAAATTAAGTCAGTAACATATCAGCAATATCTCTCATTTCTAAGACAGAAAATCTTTGCTGCACTTTCAGCAGCCAGCCAAATATCAGCAATTATATTGCCGTATTGTGCATTTACATTTATTTTGTGCATGAATTCTGGATGTACGTCTGTAAATTTATCTTGGTATTTATACATCCTGAATACATGTACAAATGGTATACACTAAATTATTATAATGTGTTAAAAAAAACCCAAAACAACTGAACATTAAACATAACTATAAACTGAACGAAAACAAACCAAACACACACACACACACACACACACACATACACACACCCGCCACCTCCCTCAAGCCCCATCACACAGACCCAGATCCAGGCATCCATACACTGTGTCTGTCAGCAGTAATGAGTACCTCATTCAGCCTGAGCACCTCCTGAACAGCCTGGTGCACCTCGGTCAGGTTGTTGATGTCGATGGTGTACACATGGGGCCTTTCAATGAACACTTCTGCATAGGGATGCTGTGAAGTCACCTGCGGTCACAAAGAACATCTATTACCATTTTTTGTGCTTTGGTTCATTATGAAAAAAAAAAATTGTTATAAAAAAAAATGTAAACAATGTTAAGACCTAAGAGATCGAAACACCTCGTGTTTTGTCATGTGATTCGTTTGTCTATCTTTTTTGGCGCAGACTTATTAACATTTTTTCAAATTTGTTTAGATTTCTGCCTGCAGTCATCTCACTTTGCTACTAAAAAAAAAGATGTAACAAAAACATACAGATATTTGTTTAAAAAGCTCTCAGATCCCCTATTTACATCAGCTTGCTTATCAAATTTCACCATGTTTCTTGGATACCTCTGTACCAAGACACACACACAAAATCTGTACATTGGAACCATCAGAGCCATTCAAGTGAAAGTTCAGGTACCCTTCACAAACGTGCTTTACTCTATGTCAGCAAATGCTGATCTCTGTGCATCGAAAGGGAAAAACAATCAGTTGCGTATTTGAATCATACACTTCCAATGAAGCACAAATCCTGATGGACCCATGCTTTAAAGGGCAGTAATCGCACACTGCCACACTTTGAGTAAAGGGTTCAAGTGTACGTGCATTGTCTGTTAAAGTATAAACTCTCAATGATTTAAAAGTATGGTAACTATTTCTCACATGCTGAAATTATTTACATGCCCATAACTCTTAATGAATGTTCCCTACCACACCAGTTGCCTAGCAGAAATGCCAACACAGAGTACACAGATCAAACCATCATTTACTATTTACTATTCCCCCGCCGTATTTAAGATTTGCTGTCTTGATGACTGTTTAGTGTGTATAGGTCAACTAATCATCCACAACATCTAAGTTGGGATAAACACAGTAAAAACACACAAAACACCTATATACCATGAATGGGTATACAGCAACCCCCCAAAGTCCAAAATGTTTAGTCAAGAGCGAATGTCTGGTAAAGGTCTGGGTGCATTTTTACAGCATGCAAGCAACTTGGGGAGTAGCTACATATGGGAGTTACGTCTTAGTGGAGGAGTGATAGATGACAAATCATAGCAAGGAATACAACATGCCCCCAGAACCCCCTTTGCCCACCCTCCTGATGTCTACATACCAGAGAGAAATGCTCAATTAATCCGGCACTGTGATTTAGCAGTATGACACTCTGTAGGCATTCGCTGGCATATGTTAATCAGAAGAGACACAAAGTAACATCACCAAAATGACTAATGATTCAGCACTGATGCAACGTAACATCACCAAAATGACTAATGCCTCAGCACTGATGCAACGTAACACCACCAAAATGACTGACTCAGCACTGATGCAACGTAACACCACCAAAATGACTAATGACTCAGCACTGATGCAACGTAACATCACCAAAATGACTAATGCCTCAGCACTGATGCAATGTAACATCACCAAAATGACTAATGACTCAGCACTGATGCAACGTAACATCACCAAAATGACTGACTCAGCACTGATGCAACGTAACACCACCAAAATGACTAATGCCTCAGCACTGATGCTGTGTCCTCTTTAATGAGCATCGCTATGATAACATGATTCCAATATCTTTGTGGGTAGCTGGCATTTGATCTGAAACAGGAAAAACCCTGAAGTGGCTGTGGACTGGGAAGTTAAAAAAGGCAGTATAAAAGTAATGTAAATAAACATCAATAGAATAAAAAGAAGCTGTAGCCTGGTGTTTTGACAAATATTTCAGAAACAGCTATTCTGCATGTTAAACAAACAAATTAAACAGCATGAATTAAACAAATTAAACCATGTGGTCCTTAACTTTGTACCTCTCTTTGTGTGGGTTTGCCTTTGAAGAACTTGGTGTTCTTGCTGCTGTGTGGGGGAGTGAAGCGAGGGTTGAGAAACACGGCCCCGTTGGCAATGGCTTCCAAAGGGGCTGGACCTTCGTAGGGGAATCCAAGACCCACAAAGATCTGAAAAATATTAGGGACATAGAGAGCACATCTTACTTCATAGGGGAATACAGGACCCACAAGATCCGAAACAATGAGGGACGTAGTGAGTAAGCCTTACTTCGCAGAGGAACCCAGGATCCATGAAGATCTGAAACAATGATGGGCATAGTGAGTAGGCTTTAAATCATAGCAGAACCCAACACCAACATTGAGGGACATACTGAGCAGGTCTTACTTCACTGAGAAACCCAACACCCATGTAGGTCTGAAACAGTGAGGGACTTAGCGTGAAGCACTTACTTTACAGGCGAACCCAAGAAAACAATGAGGACATGGTGAGCAGAATTTACTTCCTTGGGGAACTCAGGCCCCTCACATGATTAAAACAAAGAGGGGCAAAGTGAGTAGTCCTTCCTTCATAGGGGAACCCAAGACCCACACAGATCTGAAACAATGAGGGGCAAAGTGAGTAGTCCTTCCTTCATAGGGGAACCCAAGACCCACACAGATCTGAAACAATGAGGGGAAAAGGGAGTAGGCCTTACTTCAGACAAATGAACTCTTGGACGCACAGTAAATACGCACATCAGCATTTCAAATAACAGCACAGCCTAACCACTAGTCAGAATGGCACAGCACTTCTTCCATCACGTTCCATCCACCTTACCTTGGCCTGCCTCAAGAGCTTGTGCAGCTCTAGTCCTGACAGAATGCCGTGGTTGATGATGTAGGATGGCAGTTTGGAGTTCCTCTCCTCACTGAACACTGTTCCATGGATTTCCAGGTAGTTCCGGATAACATCCAGATAAGCTTGCTTGCCCTACAGACAAATTGATGTGCATTGTGCGTTAGAAAAGAATCCCATCTTGTGTTAAGGGATGTCCTCTAGGTGTAAAGCTCCTGGGCTGTCTCTGTCTTTGCCAACATGGCTTTCTCATTTCTTATTTTCATATTAAGTATGTTACTCAACTCACAGTCTCTTTGAAACTAAGCTTCCTCTTCATGACACAACATAATTATTTCACCGAGTCCCTGAATCTTGTTTTTCAAGTGAATATTCTCATCAATTCTTTCAATGCACAGATATTATGGAAGCACAGAATTTTATAAAGTAGCTGTACTTGTGTCACATATCAAACAACAAAAACACAATGGCATTATGTACACATACACTAACCTCCCACATGTACTCATTCTTGCCATAGACGACAGCGATATCTCTGCGCTCCTGTTCTTCCTCCCCAGTGTCGTTCAGATGGTGCTCCACCACAAAGCCCATGAAGGAGTTGTCCGGGGAGTGAGCTGAAAGAGACACACAACATTCAGCATCAACGTTATAATTCACTGTCTTCATTTCTGGATGTGTGGATTTTTTCTTCTACTTTCAGAATTTTGCCAATTTACGACCATCAGTAATGGATGGCATGGTAACTTCTATTATGTGGGGGAGGATATCAGTCAAGCTTGGGAGGTACGGGGCAACCATCCACACTTACCAAAGCAAGTAATAAATGATCACAATGTCCTTATGCATACTCACTCAAGAGAAAAGACATGGAAAGAAAAAGAATACAAAGTCATCATTATCCTAGCAGCCCTCATTATCACCTAATCAAAAGCCTGTATAGACAGATAGCATTAGAGACCACTGCAAGACGGGACTCTGCACCTTATGCCATTCTGTGTCCAGATCGTGATTTGATATGGTTCAATGGCTTTACAGTGCTGGGTTTCCCTCTATCTTCAATTTGTGAGAAAATACAAACTCTATGGCTGACTTCTTCAAAACATAGTTACAACTACAGTTTAACCTTCATTGTCCTGTATTTCGTATGACAGAAGTCGCCTAGACTACTAAGTTTATATTGGAATTCGCTGCCCGAATTGGGGTACTGACTTTAAAAAATTGTAAAAAATAAACTAATGGATATAAAGACTTCAAATTTTCAGCAAAAATCTATGGAAAGCTGAACTTTGGTTTGCACTTGTTATTTCAGGGGGATGTGAAAATATTTTTATGACTCAACACTCGCACACCTGATTTTACCTGGGAAACACACCTACGTCAGTGAAATAGGTGATAGACAGGCAATACAACACCCATCAACTTTATAACACCTACCTTTTTGGTGGCAAGTGGTCAGGTTCACCATCTGAAAAGAACTGATGGGTGTTGTGAGGTGTTAGTAGTTACACAGGTAGCTAGGAATATACGTGAAATTTTTGTGACGCTTTTAAGTCACCTAGCAGTTACATAGCAGGAAAAAAATAATTAAAAAAAAATAACAGGTCAAAATCATACCATACTTACTGAAAATGTATTGGAGTGCATGCTTTTTGATCTGCATGAGTTAGTTTGTGTTTGTGAGAAAAAGAATTCCTATGACTGATAATATTTCTAACTATATGCAGGTGTTAGTAGGAAGGAAGAGAGGCAGGCATCACAACACAAAACAACACTCAAATATTTTTGTTGTACTCACCATATGGTTCCAGATGTAATGAATTATATAATCCAAATGTGATCACACACAAACAACACAGTCACTGGAAATGTTCTTGCTTTTGATCACTTTTGTCACACACAGATCACTGACATGAAATTTTCTTTCCGTTGTGCACTTTTCTTACATGCACAAACTCCAGTACTTTTGTATGTGGCACTTTCAATATTTAGTCAACCCCAAAACAGTCTGTACAAAACAAAAATGACAAAGTTCAGTCCTTGATTTAGTCAAGTATCAGGTGTACTGCTAAGAATGAGTGTGTAGGAACCTACTCACTGCTGGTGAAAAGAAAAAAAGCAGCCACGATCCTTGCACAAAGCCACCTTACACATCACACACTCATGTGTTGACTGGATGGCATTGCCTGCTGGGGTTTTCCTGCCTTCCTTCTTGCAACAGACACAGTCCTTCTTGCCTCTGGCAGACTGGATTTTGGAAGGAGTGTGTTTGTGCTTGTCTGGATTGTCGTGAACGACGGGACGGCCGATCCGTTTTCGACCCTTGAAACCATTCACCATGCCCATGACAATCAGATAAGATAAGATAATGTTGCTTATAGCCCAGCCGACCGCAAGGGGCCACATCAGGGCTGTCACCACGTTAAAATCAACTCACAAGTCATTAAAAAAAAAAAAAAAAAAAAAAAAAAAAAAAAAAAAACTTTCACACATCTCTTTAAATGACATCTTCTAGAAACGCACCAGAAACTTCATTAAAAATCTTTCTTCCGTAAAATCTTAAATCAGATGAAAAATGTTAATCTCTCTCAAAAAGTCAAGGATCACGTCAGGCGGGACATCCCTGAACAGGATCTTCATGGACTCCGCTGTAAAATGTTTGTGTCTCACATCGTGCAAGTCCCAACACTCTAAAAGAATATGTTTCATTGTGAGTGGCACATGACATGGAATGCACCACGGAGCTTCTTCACTCTTTAAAAGGTAGGAATGAGTAAAATATGAATGGCCGGTGTGCAGCCGGCACAGAACCGTTTCCTCTTTACGACCACCAGACGTTGATGGGAGGAACTCCTTAAGGTTTGGACGGATCCGAAAGAGTTTGTTATCCGTCTGGGTATTCCAATCCTCCTGCCAGAGGTCTTTCACATAATCATTAATTTTGGGTTTCAGATCTGAGCAGGGGATATATATGTTGGACAATTTCTCTCTTGTAGCATTCTTGGCTAAACGATCAACCATTTCGTTACCTCCGATGCCAACATGACCAGGAACCCAAGCCAGAATAATGTTGTAACCATCCACTTTCAACTTGCTAAAAAGTTCAAAGAAATGTAAAAGTTCTGGATGCTGAAGGTTGCGGCCAGCTATGGCCTCCAAAGCTGACAGCGAATCCGACAGAACCAGAAAGTCCCTCTTGGTAGATTGTGAAATTATTTTCAATGCCAGAACCAGAGCAGTAAGTTCAGCAGAATAGACAGAGGCATCTGGAGGTATATGTTTTAACAGTATCTGAGAAGGAGCACCAGGGCAATAGGCTGCACAGGCCACTCCATCCTCAGACTTGGAACCGTCAGTGAACATTTTCTGACAGGATGGAAATTTTGAACAGAGGTCAGCATACAATGCCTTGTATGCCTGAGAGCTGGTGGACTCTTTACGAAAAGCTGCGAGATCAAAACGAATCTCTGGTGTGAAAAAGGTCCACGGAGGCTGATCCGGAAACTTGGAAAAATCAGACACAACTCCTAGGTCTAGACCTGCATTCCGCGCGTGAGGCTGCATACGAACACCAAACGGCGGAATACAGTTAGGGTTGTTTTCGAATTTGTTTTGAAACTGGGGGTCAAAGACACAGTCATAGGCAGGATTCTGCGGTTCTGAGAACAGTCTGATATAGTAATTTAGAGACATTTTCAGCCTGCGGTTGGACAGTGAGGGTTCACCTGCCTCTGCGTACAGGCTGTACACAGGGGTGGTGCGGAATGCTCCAAGACAGAGACGAAGCCCTTGATGGTGGATAGGGTCCAAGAGTTTCAGATAAGAGGGTCTTGCAGAGCCGTACACAGCACAACCATAGTCCAGTTTGGAGCGGACCAGGGCTCTGTAGAGATGCAGCAAAGTTTTCTTATCAGCGCCCCAGTCAGTGTGCGCTACGACCCGCAGAATATTCAGAGCTTTCTGGCAAGAGGTTTTGAGATTTTTAATGTGGCTGAGAAAGTTGAGTTTTTGATCAAAAATAACTCCTAGGAATTTGGCTTCTTTTACAGCTGGAATGGTGGACTTGTCCAGACGAATTTCAGGATCAACAAAAAACTGACGAAAATTGTGAAAATGGATTGACTGAGTTTTGGTACGTGAGAAGGTAAACCCGTTTTCCTCGGCCCACTGCTGGATCTTGTTGACACAAAGTTGGAGTCGACGCTGTACGCTGGCGTAAGAAGCTCCAACTGCGTACAGCGCAAAATCGTCAACAAACAGAGAGGACTCAGAGCCCTGGCTTACCGATTTTACAATGTCGTTAATTTTAATGCTGAAAAGGGCAGGAGAAAGGATGCTCCCCTGAGGTACACCCAACTCCTGCCCATGGATGTCAGAGAGTGTGGTGCCAACACACACCTGGAACTGTCGATCAGCCAAAAAGTTCTGTATAAACAGAGGCAGGTGACCACGGAAACCAAGTCTGTGCAAGTCCAGAAGAATTCCTGATTTCCATGTGGTGTCATACGCTTTTTCGAGGTCGAAAAAGATAGCGACCACATGCTGTTTATTGACAAAGGCGTTGCGGATGGTGGTTTCCAGACGGATTAGATGGTCGACTGTCGAGTGGTATTTCCGGAAACCGCACTGTTGACTGGCCAAAAGGCCATCGGTTTCCAGCTTCCACACCAGACGGGAGTTGACCATCTTTTCCATCAACTTACAGAGGCAGCTAGTCAGAGCTATTGGACGATAGTTGGAAGGGTTGGTAAGGTCCTTTCCAGGCTTTGGAATTGGAATGATCAGGGCTTTCCGCCAGGAGGGCGGAAAGTACCCTGTGGTCCAGATATGGTTGTATACTTTAAGAAGGGTCTGGAGACAGCTTTCTGGAAAATGTTTCAAAACCTGATAATGAATATCATCCAGACCAGGGGCAGAGTCAGTGCAGGTTTGTAAAGCTGTTTTCAGTTCATTGATTGAAAAAGGGAGATTGTAGGCTTCAGAGTTGTCTGATGTGAAATTGTATAAAGAGTTCTCTCTGAGTTGTTTGTTTTTTAAAAAGGCTGCAGATTTATTTGAAGATGAGGAGTTCTGTTGGATGGTGGAAGCCAACAGATTGGCAACAGCTTGTTTGTCAGTGACCAGAGCATCGGCAAGTTTCAAGTGATGAATGGAGGGGTTGGTGTTTTTCCCTTTGATTTTTCTGATGATGTTCCAGACTTTTTTCTTTGAAGTTTTTGATGTCAGCCCGGAGCAGAAGTTTCTCCAAGACTGACGTTTACTGATTTTGAAAGTGTGTCTCGATTTGGCGCGGAGTTTCTGATGGGCTCGAGCGTTGGGACCTGAAGGTCGGTGGTATACCCGACGCTGAGCCCGTTTGCGAACTTTTGAAATTTGTTGGCAGTCTAAATTAAACCAGGGTGTTTTGGGCATTTGGAGTTTATTGGAAGACATTGGAATACAGGTTTTAGCACACTTTATCACAGTGTTAGTCAGAGATTCAGCTGGGTCTGGACTCTGAAGAAAATCAGTGTCCTGAAATTCTTTCAAAATATTGGTGGCAAAAAGATTCCAGTTGGCCTTCTTATAATTAAGATGTTGTGAGACAGAGATGTTTTCAGTTAATAAGGGTTTTAAAAGAACAGGGAAATGGTCACTTCCGTGCAGATCGTCATGGACAGACCACTCATAGTCCAGGACCAGCGAGGGGTCACAAATCGACAAATCTAAACACGAAAGTGAACCTGTGGAAGAGTGGAGGTAAGTTGGAGCTCCATCGTTCAGACAACACAAATCAAAGTCTGAAAGGACATCCTCAAGAAGCAGACCTCTGGATGACGAACTGACACTACCCCAAAGAGGATTGTGACCATTAAAGTCACCCAACAGCAAAAAAGGTCGAGGAAGTTCTCCGATCAGACTGACAAGGTCCTGACGACAAACCGGGACAGAAGGTGGCAGATACAGTGAGCAGATTGTAACAGTCTTGTGGAGAGTGACTCTCGCAGCTACAGCCTGAAGGGAGGTAGTCAGAGCGACAGGACTAAACAGCAAAGTTTTGTGTAAAAGAAGGGCAACACCGCCTGACAGTCCCAATGTGGATGGTTGTGCAGGTTTAGAAAGAATATTAAAGCCAGAAAGAGTGAAGGTCTTCTGGCTTTGAATTTTAGTTTCTTGAAGAGCCACGACGGAAGGTTTTACTGTTTGACACAGAAGTTGCAGCTCCTCAAAATTTGAATTTAGGCCACGGATATTCCAATGGATTAGTTTACTACTATCCATGGTGCAGAGGATGAACAGGAGAGAAATCAAGTCATCTCCTCGTCATCGTCTGCGTTCAGTGGAGCAAATTTATTGCTTAGTTTCACTGGACTGTTTGGGTCTTCAGACCTGCTGGCAGACTTGCCCACAGGTGAAGAAGGTCTGGATTTTGGAGATGGTGGAGGTTTCTTCCTCATCTCCACCATCTCCACCATGACAATCTCAGTGTGAAAATCCACATGCAGTTTCAGTGGGGCATCTGCAGAGTTTTTGTAGATTACAAAGGCATTTACTGCAGCAGTGTCCAGGCAGAAGAAGAACACATATTTCCACCACTTCATGAATTTCTGCTTGGAACAATAATATGATCGCAATTGATCATGCTTGTCAACACCGTTGTAGTTCTTGGTGTAATCAGCCACAGCCAGGGGCCTAGAATACCTGGCTTTTTCAACACCCCCTGCACCTTTTCTGACAAGCTCTCCATCGGTTCCATCATGGACAGAAGTAAGAAGGGTGACCTTACGACGGTCAAACCAAGCAACAGCCTGAAGCTTGCCCTTCAAATCATCATAGCCAATCTCACGAAACCAGCGCTTTGTGTCCCCAGACTTTTTGACACATTTTGCTGGCTTCATATCCTGTGGCAGACCCTTCCTGTTGTTTCGCACAGTCCCACATGCCAAGGTTTTCTTCTGAAACAGATATTGAATGAGGGGGACTGACGTGAAATAATTATCAAAGTAGACGGTGTGCCACTTGAAATAATGGGGTTCTGCCAAGTGTTTGACGACACGATCCCCTAGGGCATCACCTGTCCCAGCAGGCACATCATTGGTCTTCCCAGTATATACTGAATAATTCAGCATATAAAAAGAATCGGCATCACACAAAGCCCACACCTTGAGGCCCCACTTTGTTGGTTTTGCAGGCAAGTACTGCAGAAAACCACAACGACCCTTGAACTTGATCATTGCCTCATCTACTGTGATGTTTTGCCCAGGTAGAAACTGCATAGCAAAACATTCTTGAGTCATGGAAATGAGAGGTCTGACTTTGAACAGGGGGTCATACCCAGCCTGACCTCTGGGAACAAACTGAGTGGTATCAGCGAGGTGAAAATACTGGTTCAGCTGTTCAAACCTGTTCTTCGACATGACACTCGACACCCAGGGATTGAAGAAAGGAGAAGAGTCTTTCCAATAAAAATCACGATGAGGAACAGGGGCCATGTTCATAAACATGAGAAGACCAACAAAAGCTCTGATTTCATCCACAGTGGTTGGCTGAAACTTATCCTCAGGAAGACCAGCAGCCATGAGCGTTTGTCTTGCATACAGGTTGGTTTCCCTGACCATGAGATGGAATGCGTCCGAAGGAAAAACAAGTGAAAAATAATCAAAAGGTGTTCGAAGATTCACTTGTGGACGTGGGGGGCCCCTGTATGCATCAAACACACGAACTTCAGTCCGAAAGTCGTTGTTTGACCACTGCGATGACTGTGCACATCCACCGACATCAGTAGCACCTGCGTCACCTGCGTCGCCTATGTCCGAGTCACTGTCACTACTCGCATTCACTCCTTCTGCAACTTCATAGTCACTGTCGCTGTCTACAGAGTCGAGATCAATGTCCGATTGATTCCAGTCGTCATTTTCGGTCGGCAACACATTCATATTGAACATTTGGTCCACAGTCAAGCTCATGTCACTGTCACTGTCAGAGTGCGACATTTTGATCGTAGTCGGAAGTCGATGGGATGACAAAAAAAATCGATTAAAAATAAAAAAAGCCACAAACCGCTTTCACAAATGGCGCTGAGAAAGGTAGGAAAGACCCGGATAACGACCGGTTTGTCTTATTACTGTGGTCAACCCAAATATGGGAGGCACACCGAGACAATCAGCCTACTGAGGAACGGGCGGTACAGGGCGGATCAGGAGCCTGACGGGTCGGGCGGAATAGGGCGGAACGGGGATAGAAAGGTTAAACTATCTTTTCTTCTGATTTAATTCCAACACATTCTAACAGCATGGCTGACTGTATTTATCAACGACCTTTCAGTTAGTAGTGGATTACTTTTGATTTGCCAAACTGAGGTTTCATTCTTCAGTGTTTATACTGATAATACCCTCCCCTCCCCACCCTAAACAAACCCCAAAAAAAAGCAACAACAACAAAAAATACCTCAATTACAGGACCACTTTATACATGTGTGTTTAAAACAAAATCACAAAAATTGTGAACCCTGGAAAATTATTTCTGCTGCCAGCAAGATATTGTGTCAGCCACACACAGCGCATGCATTTTGTGGGTTGCGTGTGGTATGGTGAGGTGAGGGGCTTTGTTCTCACTCTCTCTGCACATTCCATTCCCTCCAGCACACACTAGCTCAAGGGAACGAGTGAGAAGTCTTGTATGTGAGGAAGGCAAGATGAGGGAGGCAGGGTGGGGACTATCGCACAGAAGAAAGGATGGCAAGATATTTTTTATAGCTTAGTGAAGGATGACAGAACTCGAAGAACTTGGCTTTATGTGCCGTGACAAATGGAGTAGCTAGCCAGACTCAAGAGCAAACAAACAAAAAAAATAGAAGCCTAGGAACAACTCTGTTTGTCAACTTTCAGTTAACAACGAAATAAACCATAAAACATGTTTGACAGAACTGTAGTATTACTTTAACAAACTGAAGCAATTTGAACATAATTCCTCACTCCCTTTCCTCACTTATTTCAAAGTAGATTATATGATTAGTCTCCCTTTCCTTGTTTCATGCGAGTCATACAAGTTCCTGAAAAGTTGTATGCAGCTTTAAGCTACTTTATTTTGGTGCTTCTAAAACAAAAACAAAATACATTAAAAAAAAAAAAAAGGTCACAACTCAAGCAACCTCACTGAACATACTAATCACAAAAATCAAATTTTTGTCACAAATGGCAGCCAGGCAAGTTATTTACCTACCACTGACCTGAGATTCTCTTGAAATATGCAAAGATGATCTGAAAAAACAAATGACACTACTTATCAGTCCCTGTCTTCCTAAGCAAGTTTACATCACAGATAGGAGAACATAGGGCCACATGAACTCTTCATATAAGTAAAAGGTTTTGAATCAAAGTTATTCATTTCATGCAGTGATCTCGACATTGCCATAAAGGCTTCCATTCAGGGAAAGTCAACTGAGACACATCTGACACAGTTTTCTTACGGAACATGGTGAAGAACTGGCGGGGGTTCAGGTCTTGTCCTCCCCACGCTGTCAAGATCTTGTTCTGCTTGGCGAACGCTCGGTGGTTGAATGCCGGTTCTGTGCCAAATGAATCCACTATGCGGAACATGCATCTGAAACAAGGAAGAAAACTGCTTCATGTTACTTGGGGAAAATGATAAAATGTCGGAGATGATATCTACAAGAGTATGTTGAGGATAACTGTAAAAAGAATTTACTCTAACCACAGTTGAAAAAAGGAGCACCGAATCAAGACTAGAATATCTCCACTTTAAAACATCTCCACTCTGAACATCACATCAGAAACATGTCCTACTGTAAGAGAAAAGCCTAAAAGCAAGTAAAAATCTGGGTCATCTGTAGATAAACATTACCATCATTTTCAGGATTTATAATTCTTTCATGTAGTTATTTAATACGAAAATTTTTCTCTATGTACTGGAAGAAGCATCAACATCATTTTTTAAACAAAAAAACCTGTTGTAGCTTCATGACTGCATTTTCTCAATTATCGACAAGTTTCATTATCATCCCCTCTCCTACCACAGTCAAGTCGCCCTACTTGTCAACAATCCTGCTCCTTTAAATCTGTCCATTCACAGCTCTAATACACACTAGGAACACAGAAGTTCATTTCGAACAACTGAGCATCAGCAAGATCATCTTTAAGTGGATGTGGTGGCACCTTCTAGGGGGCAATACTCATCCATGCTAACTCCATGACAAAATGCAATTATTGCTATCAATAAGGGGTTTACTTAGCAGGTGGTGTCCAGTGCATGTTGCATCAGAACAGGCACTAGCAGTGAATACATTGTAGTGACTCAGCAACAATTTGTTATTGTCTCTGTTGAGTTACTTCACAACAAGGAATTGATTGCCATCTGTGGACTGCTGGAACTGAAGTTCTACAAGATTAGCCCATGTGAGGCTGTACTTAGGAAACTAAAATCAATGACACAAAGTCATGTCAACGACAGAACACAACAGCTTAGACAGAAAAACAAAGGCTTTCTACAAAGAAAGGTCACACAGCTGAGAGACTCAAATAACCAAATAAAAAAAACGAACTCACCCGAACTTGGAGAATCCTGAACTTGTGCGTTTTTTAAACTGGATGAGGCCCATGATATCTGTGTAGATGATGGTGACAGGAAGTTCTTTGCGAGTCTGGCAAGGTGACTTGGCCTCAGGCACTTCAGACAGTATTCTGAGGAGAAAGAGAATACATACATGTTGAATGATTTAGTATGTAACCAAGGTTCAGCACTTTAAAAGACCAAATTCAGCAGTGTCCTAGTCTGTTTTCTTTGCAATCGCTTAAGCTGGTGTCATGACTGTTTGAAATGTTATCAGAACGACGTGTTGGAAGTATCAATGTGTCCATTCTAGTGCCGCTTAAAACATCATGGTTTCTACCATGAAAATGTAACATCGTTTCATACCTATACCAAAATACACTCACACCAGTCGTGGTATGAGTCATGCAGAAGTGGTTTGCAGAGGGGGCTACAGTGTGGGGAGGTCAAGGGTTCGAGTCCCATCAGAGGCATAAATCTGTCGACTTTTCCGGCCCTGCCATCTCTTACTCAGAGCTGAGTGTGTTACAGGCTCAGAGATGGAGAACACTTGAACCACACAACAGATTTTTCATTCACTTTAAAGGATGGGTCTCTCAAAACTTTGCTCAACAAACCAGAATGGAAATACAAGAGTATCATCTCCATCACCTGTTTTCTCATCGATCATAATGAAAAAAAAAAAAGGCTCAAAGTCTGTGGCTCTCAAAACCAATCTCTCATAGTTACCTCATTTCTCATTTCACCTCCATAATAAGCCCATCTAAAAGTTGTTGGTATTGATAAGATCACGGGAACTACAGGATGGACTGGTGGCACTTCCAAAGGGGGGGGCCCGGGAACTTTCACTCATGATGGCTCCTCAACTAAGCACTGACCATTGTCAGCAGGAGGTGTAAAGTTGTGTCCTGCAGAACAGGCACCACTGGAGATCCTGACCAACAAAATGACTCAACACATGTGCAGGGTCTCCCTTGTGGGTTCCTCACAACACACAGACATCGATTTGCTTTCTGTAGAATGCATTTGGGAACAACTGAAAAACACTAGTGTAACTGTGTAAGTGGAAGCCACAATGAGCAGTAAGGGGCTGATGCCAGTGAGGGGCATATAAGATGATATACAAAATCACAAATAAAACCAAAACCTACTCATATTCAAATAGTAAGATAATATCACTAAAGTTTGATAATGCTAACATAAAAGCAGGAATGCTGCAAAAGTATTGAGCTTAGTCTACAACCTCCATGAAATACTTTCTGATGCCAGTTTTGCTTTCCATGAAATAGTATCTGATGCCGGTTTTGCTATATTTCAGACAAAACTTTCAGATATTAAGTAAACAGCACATGGCAACTTAATACGCTGATTAGGCAATAGCAGGCATTGGCAAACCCTGCATGTTAATAAATGAAATAGCTAACTGTGTCTGTTAGATAACTTCAATGAAAGCTGTTGGTATTAGAAGTGTCTTTAGCACCATTAATCAGACATGTGTTAAACACAGTACACACCAACCCATTCGCTCTTATGAAAACACCATTAACAGGTTAATGCCCTTTAATAACCAAGCAGGAGTCCAGCTCGATGTGTTAGAAAGAAAGGTCAGCTATTAAAAGAGTTTGCTACCCAAAACCACAGATCTGAAACAACAAAATAAAACAGTCCTAGTGAAAAATCAATAAGCAGTGGAGGAAAAGAAGTACAAACAAACAATTCCTCTGCTAGTATGAAAAGGGCTTCATTCATTCTTTTTTTTCTGTAAGTAAAGAAGAAATGAAGAAGATCACTAAAAGAAAAAAAAAAAAAAAAAGAGCGAGAAAGAAATTCTTGCATGTTTCTGTTTCTCTCCACACTGGTCTTGAGAAATATAGGACATCACATTCAACCCTGATGAAAAGGGGAACCATCTCTTTTAGTTCAATGAAAGGCATTGGTCTGTGGAATTTCTCTCCCATGATTGGCTTCCGACGACACATGATTGGCTTCTTATGACAATCAAATGTGCCCTGGGCTACAATGGAAAGACTGGAACCGGACAGCCAAGTTCCACCCATGTAATGGACAAATCTCTGCCAACTTTGCTGAAAGGTCCTGATTGCATGCAGCTGTCCACAAATCTTGGGCCTGTTTGTTATGGAAGGAAATACAGGTAACATCCCTGTCATGAAATCTCAGACCAGAACGGAAGTGCATATCATCAACATCATCAACCTGATTAATAAAAGAGTGAAAAATAAAACAAAAGGAAATCACAACTATTTTCCTCAACAGCTATCAAAATAAAATGTACCACTTAGCAATGCTATGTAATAGTAATAAAAAAGTAAAGCAAAATAAAATGGAAGAGAACAAAACCTGAAGCCCAATGTGAAGCCAGGTTAGGATTGGTTCACAGTCAAATAACAAAGCGAGCTGATTTTCACTTCCCAGGACACATAACTTCAAGCAAATGATGCAGTGTTTTATGTTAATGGATCTGTAACCCTCTGCTAGTAAATAAGATGCATCGCACTGTCTGGATTATGATGGTCATACTGGAATCCAACCACCTAGGCTACGGAAAGCAGTCCAGTTATCAGCGACACACAACGAACTGTCAAATTCTCGAAAACAAAGTCAGTCAGTAAACCTGTTTGGGAAAATGTTGAGGATGAAGGTTTCTGCCTGAGAACATAATAAATCATCAGTAGGTGTCTCCAACCCTCCCTCCTCTCCCAGTCCCCTCATCCTGAAGCTCAAGCACTTTTTTGTTCTTGTTTTGGTAAAAAAAAAAAAAAGTGCGGATTATATGCATGAAATATCACAATAAGACAACATTAGATGTGGATTATTTGCAGTTTTCTCCCCCCACTTTTTTTTTGCTTTTGTTTTTTTTTTTTTTTGTCTCACTTTTTTACATCTTTATCTTTTTAACATTGGGGATATGCTGAAGTACAGAAAAAAAAGGTTACTTCTGTGATTAGGTCATGAATTTGGAGAAAAAAAACAACAACAACAACAACAAAAACTGGAATTCTTGGCTGTCAAAATTGTTCTTGATACTCGTGTCAGATGCCAGATGAAAACACATACAATCTGGAAAAAAAACTAGATGCCAGCACCAGCATTTCAGACATCAGCAGAGACACTGACTGTCTACCAGCCACCATGATGTAGCGGTTAACATTGTAGATTCTGGCTGAGAGGCTGGTAATCAATTCCCATCAGAATCATTCATTTGTGTGATCTTTCGGTCCCAATCAGCTCCCACATAAAGCTGAGTTTGCAACAGGTCAAAATAGGAAAACTGGGACCATACAAGACTGGGACCATAAAATCACATCTAATCCTCTTAATGGATGCATTTTTGAAAGTGTTGTTGAAATTTCTTGTTTCTTTCGAACCCAGTCAGCTCCTACATAGAGTTGAGTTTGTTATGGGTTGAAATAGGAAGACTGGGACCATACAAGACTGGGACCATAAAATCACATCTAATCCTCTTAATGGATGCATTTTTGAAAGTGTTGTTGAAATTTCTTGTTTCTTTCGAACCCAGTCAGCTCCTACATAGAGTTGAGTTTGTTATGGGTTGAAATAGGAAGACTGGGACCATACAAGACTGGGACCATAAAATCACATCTAATCCTCTTAATGGATGCATTTTTGAAAGTGTTGTTGAAATTTCTTGTTTCTTTCGAACCCAGTCAGCTCCTACATAGAGTTGAGTTTGTTATGGGTTGAAATAGGAAGACTGGGACCATACAAGACTGGGACCATAAAATCACATCTAATCCTCTTAATGGATGCATTTTTGAAAGTGTTGTTGAAATTTCTTGTTTCTTTCGAACCCAGTCAGCTCCTACATAGAGTTGAGTTTGTTATGGGTTGAAATAGGAAGACTGGGACCATACAAGACTGGGACCATAAAATCACATCTAATCCTCTTAATGGATGCATTTTTGAAAGTGTTGTTGAAATTTCTTGTTTCTTTCGAACCCAGTCAGCTCCTACATAGAGTTGAGTTTGTTATGGGTTGAAATAGGAAGACTGGGACCATACAAGACTGGGACCATAAAATCACATCTAATCCTCTTAATGGATGCATTTTTGAAAGTGTTGTTGAAATTTCTTGTTTCTTTCGAACCCAGTCAGCTCCTACATAGAGTTGCCTTTGTTATAGGTTGAAATAGGAAGACTGGGACCATACAAGACTGAAACCATACAATCACATCTAATCCTCTTAATGGATGCATTTTTGAAAGTGTTGTTGAAATTTCTTGTTTCTTTCGAACCCAGTCAGCTCCTACATAGAGTTGCCTTTGTTATAGGTTGAAACAGGAAGACTGGGACCATACAAGACTGAAACCATACAATCACATCTAATCCTCTTAATGGATGCATTTTTGAAAGTGTTGTTGAAATTTCTTGTTTCTTTCGAACCCAGTCAGCTCCTACATAGAGTTGCCTTTGTTATAGGTTGAAACAGGAAGACTGGGACCATACAAGACTGAAACCATACAATCACATCTAATCCTCTTAATGGATGCATTTTTGAAAGTGTTGTTGAAATTTCTTGTTTCTTTTGAACCCAGTCAGCTCCTACATAGAGTTGAGTTTGTTATAGGTTGAAATAGGAAGACTGGGACCATACAAGACTGAAACCATACAATCACATCTAATCCTCTTCATGGATGCCTCTTTGAAAGTGTTGCTCAAATTTCTGGACCAAAATTGCAGGTGTCTGCATTTCTCACACCTGGTTACACAAGAACATATACATAAAGTATGCATTGAGTACAGCCCTGTTATGCAGTCTCAGACCAGAATGGAACAATAAAGCGATCAGCAATAACAGATAGTCTCAAATTGTGTGGCTCTTCATGCCCTGCTCTCACAGTGACCTCAGCTTCCATTTCTTCTCCATGTCTCTACCTTTAGTGAGTCTGAATTGAGGTTACAGGTAACAGGTAACGGAAAGTTCATGGGGACTTGTGTTGAAACAACATGATAGCGTTCTCACACAAAGTGTGAGTCTTAGTAGACGGCGTCCAGCACATGCTGGATCAGAACAGGCATCACTGAACACCACAGAAATGACTCAGCAGTAGTGCAGTGTCTCCTCTGGCGGGTTGCCTCATGATGACATGAGACTGACTGTTCCGTGTTGATTGCTAGTGAAAGGACTGCAGCCGGACAAGCAAAGGTCTGGCTGTGGAGGGGGGCTGAAATAAGTGGTGTGGGGGGTGATACCACCTAAGTGGTGCAGACGATGAGGACAGAAGAAAAAGGGAGACATTAAATGTCTGGGTGCTACAAACTCATCCAATATCCAAAAGAAAAAAAAAATTAATGTTGGGCTGGTGGAAATGAGCAGAAAAGGAGAGTCGGGGCTTATGGGGGTGGGGGTGGAGAGGTGGAGGGGATGACCTATTCCACACCCCTTTCCTTCCCTGCCATCTTGGTTTCCGTTACTCTTTAAACCTTCGTCTAACCATTCCAAAGAACAACACTTCTACTTCTATTCACTTATTCAAACTGAGAATGTAACTGTTTCAAAATAATTGATCACAAAGCTACTAATACCTGCCTTTACAGAGAAAGAAAAGACGCAGAAGGAAGGGTGGGTAGGTAATCACTTTCTTTTTCCGCAGGAATCTTTCAAGGGAAAACTACAAGAAAAATTCACTGAAAAACTGAACAGCTGTCACCCCTGGTCATCACTGAGGACTGGACAGCATAATCCTGCCTACAGAAGCAGTGACTGCAACTTGACTGACAAGCATCAGCCAAAATATGCAAAGAACTCTTCTGATTATGGAGACTGCTGCAGACTGCCACGTTACTGGAAATAGGCCAAAATATAAATTGACACACTAACCAAGAATCAAAATCATACAAATTTAACTCATGATATACATCACACAAATGAACTTTCAACAAATATGTCTTCTTCAAACGTGACCAAAAAAAAAAACCAAACATAAGACATGCTGTAAGCAGGAGAATTCTTCTGCTGACAGCCATCTGTAAAGAACTGTTGTGTGCATTTTTTTTTATGCCTACAATTCGACATCCGAAGAAGACATTTTGTCGAAAACTTACTCGTCTGTTTCCTGCTGCAGATTATATTAGTGTTACTTTGTGCCATATTTCATGTGTTTGTTTGTATCTTGGGCTCATTTAATGACGGACATACATTATATTATCCTTTTTTTTTGTTATTCAAGCTAATTGGTAAGCATCATTGAGTTGAAGTTGGTGTGTTTGCCTTGTTCATTGGGAAAAGTGATCTTATCATAAATTGGAAGAGAACCTCAGTGACTCCCATGTGAAAGGCACACCAAAAAGGTCAGAGGAGATGGGCTGGTGCAGTGTCATGGGCATGGCCTGAATGGTAGTGTTAGCTGGAAAATTGATGTGTCACATTTCTCCTAATCTTGCTTCATAATGGGAATCTTGGCCTCATAACTGATGGGATTTAGCCTGAAAATTTGTTATCAGCTGTTATGAAGTGTGAACACACATTATTGTAGCAAAAGCATATGATGCTAGAAAACAAGCTTATGTATCATATACATGAAATATTAAAGAAAGAAAAGCTAAAAAAAAACTACTTAGCAGCAATCCCAGGAATAATTATGCAAATATTAACAGTAATCAATTCGGTCAACAACATACCCTGTGGCCTTTCATATTACTGGGTTGAACAGGCATGATATTCCAGATTGATGTACATACAAAAGTTGACTTTAGTCATTTCTCATACACAGACAGACACACACACACACTCTCTCTCTCTCTCTCTCTCTCTCACACAAACACAACTGCCACTTCTACTTTCAAACAAGCACACAAACTTTTCTGTCCTACAATCAAACCACGTTTCTCAGTTTTCATAAACTCATTCTACTCTTTTAAAAAAAAAAAGAAGAAAAAAAAGAAAGATTTTCAGAAGACTACATTCTGTGTCCCCCCAGTACTCAAATCTTATTCGTTATTAATTACATTAACTTTAAAATTCCTTTCATATGCATTTCAGTCTCAGTTGCTGCAATGCTGAGGACTTACATCTGGTGTAGCAGTCCTCTGCAAAGAAATGACATCTGTTTAAAAGAGAGAAAGACAGTCCAGCCACACCTAAAAACATCAATTTAAAGGGACTTTTTTTTCAGTCAAAATAAGCTAAAAGAGACTGAGACAGTGAAACAGTGCTTTCTGAGCTCTATCCTGAAAGCTCAACTCATACACATGTAACATATTAGAGGCCAGCTCCCGGCGCCAAGTCCTGGCACTGCCCTGGGTCTCAGTTTGGATGTGATGTGGACAGGATTTTAAATTAAAAAAAAAAATTTAAAAAAAACCCAAAAGAAGAAAGAAATTATTCCTATCCAGAATTATGGTTACACATAAAGTTTGTGTTTGTAGTGCACAGAGAACTTCAAATTGTGCCATGTACGGGGGGAAAAAAAACCAACGACAGTTGTTAGCTAAGTAAAGCCACTACAAAAGCTGATGTTTACGGAATATAGGCAATGTATCCCTGTTTAAAAAAAAAGAAGTTTATACTGCAGCAAACAGTTCTAAAAAAAAAATTAGTTTATATTGTAGCAACCAGTTCTTTCATCAATACAAGCTATTGAAATTAAAGTAAAGGGACAATAGTAACAACAAAAGACTCCTTCCCAGTTACTGAAATTAATGTAAAGAGGACAATAGTAATATTGAAAAACTCTTTCCCAATTAAGCTGCTATCAAGAGAAGTTCCTGGAATTGAAAAGTGCATTCATAATCTTTAAAGCAGAGCTTAAATGAAGAGAAACGGCTTCAAGTTTTCAACAGTTTTAAGCAAAAAGGATTTTGTTCTTTTTTTTTTTTTTTAGAAATGTGCAGACCATGTAAAGCCCTCACTCTAATGCAGAGCATAGAAGAAAATGATTATGTTACTGTTCTACATCAAAGAGAAAGGAAAGAGTAAACAGCAAGATAAGTAAATGGAGAAAACGCAGTAATCATAGTAATAGTGATACTATGCCGGAAATCATAATCCTTGATGATTAGCAGTCAAGTGCTGGAATCCAACAGAAAAAGCCACCACAGAACACTTACCACAGCCGTAGCATGCTCACTGATACATGCACAACCAAAAACCACCATTGACACGGCAAACAACTTTTTTTTTTCTTCAAAGGTATATGTGTATTAGGATATGCAAAGCATGTATGATTAAAAAGAAAACAGACTCCATCAACTGAATGCCAGTATCTCTAATAACAGATCCTACATAATTCATATTAACATTTATAAATTTAAAAGCATTCTTCCTGACTCAGAATGGCTCTGTGACAGAACTTGGACATACTATAAAGAGAAGATCAATTCTTTATTGCAAACTACAGGACAAAAGATCTGAAAGGTATAGACAAAATAGTCAATCTTTTCAGGAAAGACAAATTTGCAACTTTTTTTTAACTATAGGAAATAAACTAGAACAAGAATAAAAAATGACTAAGAAAAACTATGAATACAGTAAGTGAAATACATGTCACCATTTTCAGTTACAATTTCTTTTAAACAACTCTTTAATCAAATATTAAAATGAAACTTTTTTTTTTTTTTTTTTTATAGAATCTGCATAACAAAAGCAACAACAAAAGCAAAAACAAAGAAAAGATATAATCTATCAAAATAAAAAGACATCACTGCATCTTGAAGAAACACAAAACATTATTGGGCAAAATACGGCTAATATCCTTTTTCTAACATGATGTCCTTGTCAATTCTGTCTCAGGATAGTGGATTCGAAGGAAAGAGAGCTCAGAAGTATGCAGACGAAACTGTAATGCAAACATAGACCCAAAAGCCAAAGAACATCAGGAACATTCTACTACCCCTGTCCTCCCTCCCATCACAGGAAGTCATATGATACAGAAAGAGAGCCAGGTAGAGAGAGAGAGAAGAGAGAGGAGAGAGAGAGAGATTGAGAGAGAGAGAGACGGATGCTTCAAGGCCTTAACACTAACTGCTAATGAGAGCCATTTTAAGTTTTGTCGATGGTTTTCTTGGAAAGTTGTTCTCCATTATGCGCGCATATATTACCAACCAGGAACTGTAGTTAACAAATAGATTTCTAAAGTATTTTGTGACTGCAAACTACAGATTTAAACTATGTCTGCATCATTTCATTTCTCTCATGAATAGATCAGTGGAAAGTTTACCCCCCAAAAACCCTCAAAAGAAACCACAACTGTGTTATAATAGAACAATATTCAAGACACCAATCTTACTGTCAATCAGGTCTGTCTTACTCAAGCGAAAGAGAGATGTAGACTGAGACCTACTCATACACATGAGAGAGAGAGAGAGAGAGAGAGAGAGAGAGAGAGAGAGAGAGAGAGAGAGAGAAAGAGAGAGAGAGAGAACACAGAATTGAACACAATTTTAATGTTTCAGGCCTCCGGCCTATAACAATGTGAGGTGTAGTGCACACATAAAGAGAGAAATGATAACAAAAGTATATTTTTCCATGAACTAATAATGCTAATTTATGAGGGTAACTAACCATTCATACTGTGTGGGATACGACAGAGAGAGATAGACAGAGAGAGACAGAGAGAGACAGAGACAGAGAGAGAGACAGAGACAGAGAGAGAGAGAGAGGCGACATCATGTTGATAAAAAGGAAAGGATAAAAAATACTGACATTGAAGAGCAGCAATGCTATTCAAAGAAGACAGCAACTAATGACAAATCTGCCAACACTGAACTGTTCAATTAAAAGAAACAGATTTTACACAGCAAGAAAATTGACATTGGACTCTGTGTGTGTGTGTGTGTGTGTGTGTGTGTGTGTTGTGTGTGGGTGGGTGGGTGGGTGTGGATGTGTGAGTGGAGGGTTGTGGGTGGGTGTATGTATGCTTCTGTAGCAGTATTTCCAGGACTTCTTTATTGCTGGACAACAAACTCCTCATACTGCCTTTTCAAGGCACTTGCAATCACTTGCAACATTTTGTTCATTCATTCATCTTTGTTATTCACTTTCAAACTCTGACCCCCTTGTTGAGTTTTACACATACTCAAACTCCCTTGTTCAATTTCAACCACCTCAGGCTCCCTTAATAAGTTTTACACTATCTCATACTCTCGTGCTGACTTTTAAACAATCTCAGACTGCCTTGCTGAGGAAAAAACAAACAAACCCTAACTCCCTTGCTCGCTTGTAAACAACCTCAGACTGCCTCGTTGAGGAAAAAACAAACCAACCCTAACTCCCTTGCTCGCTTGTAAACAACCTGACTGCCTTGTTGAGGAAAAAACAAACAAACCAACCCTAACTCCCTTGCTCACTTTAAAACAACTCTATACACCCTGACAACTTTTAAAGAACATCAGACTACCTTGTTGAGTTTTAGACACCCTCAGACTCTCTTGTTGAGTTTTAAACAATTTTTCTCAAATTTGTTTTCTGAGTTTCAGACAATGTCCAACTCCCTTGCTGAGCTTTAGGTAATATTGTTCAGAGTCACATGACCTCCCTTGTCAAGTTTCAGACAGCACTAGACTCCCTTGCTGAGTTTTAAGCAGCCATAGACTCCCTTGCTGAGTTTTACACAGCCAGAGACTCCCTTGCTGAGTTTTAGACAGCTATAGACTCCCTTGCCAAGTTTCAGACAGCACTAGACTCCCTTGCTGAGTTTTAGACAGCCTTAGACTCTCTTGCTGAGTTTTAGACAGCCATAGACTCCTTTACTGAGCTGTAGACAGCCATAGATTCCCTTGCTGAGTTTTAGACAGCCATAAACTCCCTTGCTGAGTTTTACACAGCCATAGACTCTCTTGCTGAGTTTTAGACAGCCACAGACTGGGTTTTAGACAGCCATCAACTTCCTTGCTGAGTTTCAGACAGCCTTAGACTCCCGAGTTTTAGACAGCCATAGACTCCATTGCTGAGTTTTACACAGCCATAGACTCCTTTGCTGAGTTTTAGACAGCCACAGACTCCTGAGTTTTATTTAGACAGCCATCGAATTCCTTGCTGAGTTTCAGCCAGCCTTAGACTCCCTTGCTGAGTTTTACACAGCCTTAGACTCTCTTGCTGAGTTTTAGACAGCCTTAGACTCCCTTGCTGGGTTTTAGACAGCCTTAGACTCCTGAGTTTTAGACAGCCTTAGACTCCCTTGCTGAGTTTTAGACAGCCTTAGACTCCCTTGCCGAGTTTTAGACAGCCATAGACTCCCTTGCTGAGTTTTAAACAGCCTTAGACTCCCTTGCTGAGTTTTAGACAGCCTTAGACTCCCTTGCTGGGTTTTAGACAGCCTCAGACTCCCTTGCTGAGTTTCAGACAGCCTTAGACTCCCTTGTCGAGTTTTAGACAGCCACAGACTCCCTTGCTGAGTTTTAAACAGCCTTAGACTCCCTTGCTGAGTTTTAGACAGCCCTAGACTCCCTTGCTGAGTTTTAGACAGCCATAGACTCCCTTGCTGAGTTTTAAGACAGCACTAAACACCCTTGTCGAGTTTTAGACATTCTTAAGACTCCCTGGTGTTGCCAAGTTTCAAAGCAGCCTTAGACTCCTTCGCCGAGTTTTAAAACAGTATCAGACTCCCTTGTTGAGTTTAATGCAGTATTAGACTCCCTTGCTGAGTTCAATGCAGTATTAGATTCCCTTGCCGAGTTTAAATCAGTATTAGACTCTCTTGTCAAGGTTTAGACTACCTCAGACTCCCTCAGTGAGCTTTATATCACCTCAGACTCCTTTGTTTAAAAAACATACAGTCAACTTGTTTTCAGCTCAATGGGAAATGCATAAACAGACAGATAAACAGAAAGACAGGATTGAAGAGAGCACAACTTGTCCGCTGTTCTTTTGCCTGCAATGAACGCTCCTGGAAAACGGTGACAAGACCGCAAAGTCTGCACCAGAGGGTAAGGTGAGATCTGGGTGAAGGTCACTTACTGGACAAGCTGCTCTACTTCACTGGTGATGGTCAGCTGGTGACCCAGGATGTAGAGGACAGAGATCAGGTCACTCCACTGGACAAGCTCTCCCAGTGGACCTCCTGGATCAACAAAGGATAGGAAATAGTCATAGAGTGTCAACACACAGATATTCCAAATCATCACTATCATTTTACTGTAATGTGCAACAAAGGATATGAAATAGTCATGGAGTGTAAACACAGATATTCCAAATCATCACTATCATTTTACTGTAATGTGCAACAAAGGATATGAAATAGTCATGGAGTGTAAACACACAGATATTCCAAATCATCACTGTCATTTTACTGTAATGTGCAACAAAGGATATGAAATAGTCATGGAGTGTAAACACACAGATATTCCAAATCATCACGATCATTTTACTGTAATGTGCAACAAAGGATATGAAATAGTCACGTAGTGTAAACACACAGATATTCCAAATCATCACTGTCATTTTACTGTAATGTGCAACAAAGGATATGAAATAGTCATGGAGTGTAAACACACAGATATTCCAAATCATCACTGTCATTTTACTGTAATGTGCAACAAAGGATATGAAATAGTCATGGAGTGTAAACACACAGATATTCCAAATCATCACTATCATTTTACTGTAATGTGCAACAAAGGATATGAAATAGTCATGGAGTGTAAACACACAGATATTCCAAATCATCACTGTCATTTTACTGTAATGGCAACAAAGGATATGAAATAGTCATGGAGTGTAAACACACAGATATTCCAAATCACCACTGTCATTTTACTGTAATGTGCAACAAAGGATATGAAATAGTCATGGCGTGTAAACACACAGATATTCCAAATTATCACTATCATTTTACTGTAATGTGCAACAAAGGATATGAAATAGTCATGGAGTGTAAACACACAGATATTCAAATCATCACTGTCATTTTACTGTAATGTGCAACAAAGGAGATGAAATAGTCATGGAGTGTAAACACACAGATATTCCAAATCATCACTGTCATTTTACTGTAATGTGCAACAAAGGATATGAAATAGTCATGGAATGTAAACACACAGATATTCGATATCATCACTGTCATTTTACTGTAATGTGCAACAAAGGATATGAAATAGTCATGGAATGTAAACACACTGATATTCCAAATCATCACTATTATTTTACTGTAATTTTGGAGCAAGGTGATACAGCCTTGTGCTCTCCAAAACAGAATGAGATGAGAATTTTTTACTATCAAGTCAGTCTACACTATTATCTGTCAAACAAAATATTCCCTTAACATATTGTACTGAACAACTTTCGCAAGGAATCTCATTTGAGGACACTAAACAGTATTTCAGTACAACAACCCTTAATGCATGAAAGCATGAGATGGAGCATCAGTTCCTATACAATGACTTCTGCCAAAGAAAGGTAAGATCACAGTGTGGTGATTTCTGTTTTCTTTGCAAATGTTGCTGAACATATTCTGAGACAACTCTATATGAAGACTTTGGTGGTTCTAAAGAGACTGAAAGGTTATTTTCAGGTCTGCCATAGTTTGGGTCAACAAAATTTCAGTTTAACCAAATAACACTGTCAAAGTTCATTCTAAAAAAGGGGCATAAAACTTATTTTACAAACATGTTAAGACCCAACTGGTCTAAAGTTTCCAAACTCATTATATACCAAAGGCTACTTATATGTCACACTAAAAATAGGCACTTGTGTATAACATTACTGTTACTTCATAGGGGCTATCCATTGTGATCAAGAACAGTTAAGTTCACACATATCGATGCTATTGGTAGGCCAACATAAGTTTAAACTTCCACGCTCAATCTATTCTGGAAACTGGATTCACTTACTACAACCAACTTTTTTGTTGAGAGGGAGGAGGTGGGGAGGGAGCAAGGGGTGGCAGACAGGAATGGGGCAAATATCTTTTTACAAACTAAAGTAAATTTTTACTGACTTTCAAGGCCTGATGCCAAACCCTGACTGTTAACCAAAATTTTGGCTGATCCATTGTGAAGTAGAAATGTATTTCACTGTAACAGAAAGACAACTGCCTTTTACCTTTAAACTGGTTTTCTGCAAACTTCCAGCCGCTCTGCTTCGACAGCAAGCCCAGGTGAACCAGGATCTGTAACATCATGTTGTGTGAAACACTAACCTGTCAAGAGGCCACCGAACATCCATCACAGTATCACATAAAACAAAACAAGTGTGTACAGAGAAACCTCTCAATAAGATCCTCAAGAACACTTTATACATGGGTCTTTAATCTTTTCACTAGTGATCCATCCATATCCACCTGTCCATCACTTTCCTGCAACTTTTTCTGCTTGTTGAGGGTGAATTGTTTCATTTGCAGAGGTTATTCATGCTGAGTATTAAGATGCAATGTTTTGAGTCAACGTCTTCAGCTCCTACAAACGGCATCTATAATGTGTTTTGTATTGAGCCAAGAAAATGTTTAGATTCTTTTTTCTTTTGCCTTTTATCTAGTTTGACTGGCAAAAACAACAAGTGACAGTGATCGAGGGCAGTCAATATGACCATGGACGATACAGTGGTTATACAGCATTACATCAATGACAACCACTGAGACATCAGTGTACACTATACAGGTTTGTCTGATTCAAACTCAACTGGCAACCTGTCATGTGACCAAGATGTCAATGTTTAGACCAATTTTCTGACAATCCCAAAATGGGTGAATGACGAAAATGGTTAGTCATAAAAAAGACAACACACACAGACACATGCTTATCAAACCATATCCACTTCTGTACCGTCCACAACCAGGTTGGTATTTTGTTAAATAGTCATCCATCTGGCTTGAAATGTAATGATTAGTGGCTCAATATATAAGTCTACTTTCTCATGACTGTGCTACCTCTCATCCTCTCAAAAACAAACACACAAAATAACATACCGCTGACTGCTTTCTTGGTGCAAGTACTATAAATCAAGCAAGACCATAACAATGCCATTAAATCTATCAGAGCATAACAAATTACAGTTAAGATGAAACAGTTTGTAAGCACACCTCCCAGAGACATCAACATGATAAACTGTATACCTTACTATGTAGCTTGGAGCAAAACCATCAATTGTATGGTGGAAACCACAGATCTCTGCCCGAGTCAGAGAGATCACCATTCAGATCCAGATACGCACCACAAACCCTTATCAAAATCTCCGCCTGAGTCAAAGAGATCACCATTCAGATCCAGATATGCACCACAAACCCTTATCAAAATCTCCGCCCGAGTCAAACAGATCATCATTCAGATCCAGATATGCACCACAAACCCATATCAAAATCTCCGCCTGAGTCAAACAGATCACCATTCAGATCCAGATATGCACCACAAACCCTTATCAAAATCTCTGCCCATGTCAAACAGATCACCATTCCGATCCAGACATGCACCACAAACCCTTATCAAAATGAAATGGACTCATCCAGGGCCATAATCCATCTTTCTACCATGTTTTGTTTACGTTGGTTTAATCAATTTTGCTTTCTCATGCTGAACGAATCCTCAATCAGCCCTTTGGTTTGATTACAGACCAGAACCAACATTCATTGGGCTGGCCTTGGGCTACATTCCATCTTTTCATCAAGTATTGTTTAAATTCTGTTCTTCAGTTCTTGCATGATTTGCTGGCAGAAAGACAAATCCACCTCTAGATGTGGATGAAAATGCAGCCTGCCTGCTTGAGGTGATAAACACTATGACCATTTTCAAATGATATCATAAGGACTAGAATACATTTCAAACTGAACAACAAACTGAAGGAAAAACAGTACAATCAGAAACAATGAAAAAAACAAAAGCAAAAAACTTAAAACTCAAACTAAAATAAAAAAATTCCCCACACAAAAAACTTTAAACAAAAAAGTCAAATTTGTCAACAGTGAAAAACCACAATGTACAAATTACAAAACTTTTAACGGAATGAAATTTGATAAAAGTGGTGTCAAACAACTCACCAACCAGTGTGATTAAGGACTGTTACCCCATGTTAAAACTTAATACAAGATGCCTGATGTGATGCATTGCCAATTTAATACATCACCTTATCTTATACACCAGACAAGCCATGTAACTGTCACTAAGCACACATGAAGTCCACATCTGTTTCTGGTATCTGACATTTCTTCACCTTCACTATCTGTGAGTTTTACTTACTTGCTGGTAATTTTTTTTGTCAACATTAACTTTAAACAGTTGGGTATTGGATTCACTTTGATCCAAGCATTCATGGCAGAGATGCGGTTCACTTCCTTAACATTTCAGTTTTTGTGAGTGAGGTACTATCCACTGTCTTAGTTATACAGCATGTGCCCCCTGTGCACTTCATCACCACCAGGCTTAGGCCTTAATTGCTCCCTGTTACAAATTCCTTTATGCCATGGCTTATCGTCCACCCCTACTGAGTACAGGTAGCAGCAAAGACACTGATTCGGTGATGGGAAATATAGAAGTTCCTGTGTTAACAGGTTTTCCCATTTCTTATGTGTACACCATTAATGTTTAGCTTTACAGCTTGTGCTTCTAGTGCAATCTACTGTCATCTGGTTTTGGCTTTCAATGCTTAACATAACATCAACTTCATCATCATGGTTTGTCATCTAACCCCATTAAACAACAAAATATACACTGTTTGGGTGATGAGACAAAACAGAAATTGTCCATATTTCCTTTTTTTTTTTTTTGGCTGCTGTTTAAGATCAGTAACTTGTAGTTAACATGTCTCAAAAGCAGCAATTCTTTTCTTCTCATGGCGTTAGTACACCAAGGCTCCAATAAAGATCAAACTTTCTCTTTTCTGAGATATCACAAACACGAAAACACCCTCTTCCTAGCTGTAAAACTGAAATATTCTTTGTGTCCAACAAATTGCGTACTTTCATTCTGACTCCCCCATATTCCAAACTTGTGAGTTAACTTCAATGCGCTCACAGCCCTGATATAGCCCTTTGCAGTCAGCTGGGCCGTTGGCAACATTACCTTATCTTATTACCTGACCCCCACATTCCAAAGAATAACAGTCACACCAACTCAGTCCACTGTTCATGCCTCACCTTCTGTTTGGTGCGTTTGGTCAGGTCCTGTTTGGACGACAGGCTATGGACAGCCTGTACCCACTTGGGCCAGAGACGTGCCACTCTCAGGCGAATCCAGGCATAGCCCTGACGCTCATTGGGATCTTTCAGAAGGTCTAACAGTCCTTGGAGGTTGGTGGTTACATTGGCCTACAAGTGCAGAGAGGAAACAAACATTTTGATCTTCTTTTTTTTCTTTTTTCAAATTTTCCCAAAACTACTAAACACAGGAGCTAAACCTACTCCAATAAGATCAGACTTATATACCACCAAGATTTCTTTGGAGTAATAAAGACAATAAAAATCACTTATGTGATGTCTCCTTTCACCTAATCATTTCTTAATATGTATAAGTATGCACGCTAAAATGCATGTGCGTGCATGCATGCACACACACACACACACACACCACACACATGCGCGCACGCGTCACTTTAGTGTGATGCTTGCTGACCTGCAAGTTACATGAATGAATATCACTTAAGAGGGATGCTGCCATTCAAAATGACACTTGGTTCCTTAGAATCATCTTGTATTTACAAATTCTGTTGAATTACTATAACTTAACACAAGTGTTCAATATTGCACCAAAATTCTCACACCCTGCAATTAATCCATTTAATGCCAGCAATCCTTTTGCTTCATGCAGCTGTAAGAAAGTCATTACACTGGAATGAAAACCAGCTAACAAATGAACATGTGAATGGGGTACTTGTTTTAAGAACCATGACTCCTTCATGCTGAACCAGTTGTTTTTATCATGCACAGCTTTATTTTTACGTCCTGTGCCCGACACTTAGTGAAAGGGCGAACAAACAAGCCTTACACATTTCCAATCCCACATTTTTGTTGCTGTAGTCCGAGCAGAGGCATGTATCAAACTTGTGTACTAGTTAATTTGGGAAAATTAAATACCCAGAAAGTGATGGCGTTATTTTTGCACAATTTTGTGTGTGTTGTCATCGTTTTAATATTGCCTGACCACTTGCGTACAAGCTTTCATGCCGTATCTACGTTATGTACAGGAAAATTAACCCAGTCGAGTTTGGTATCAAAAGAATTGTCGGGAAATCGCCAATTCAGTCATCTCAAGAGTGCAGATATATTATATTTTTCATGACAACCACTAATCATCAAACCGACAGCCCCATTTGTAATGACTGCTCAACAATGCCGAACACATTGCTGTCAGATCGGCTATGCACAGGTGACATTCAGTTTGCCGAGTACAGCGTGGTTAGCTGGCTGGTGGGGAGCTGCCTGCAGAAAACACCCCTTTCCCTGACGTGCATGAGGCTTGGCCTCTTCAGCTGCGGGCGAGCTGTAAGCTCTCCTGCCTCTCAAAACTAAGTAACTTGCTCTGAACAGCCATGCATGCATCATTTTAAAATAGAAGAAACAAAGACCTGTTCTTTGCTCATTTAACTAATTGTATTAACATATATTCATTTATGTCCCAGATGTCCATTCTGATCATATCTACATTCACCACTCATCTGTTCTGTCAGATCACTCAAGCTTCAAGTCATTACTTTTAGCTGCGACACTGCTGCCATGTGGCACAGACTTTTATTTATTGTTGCTGTCAGCTGCTAGATTATTTTCGACTGACAAATTATACTGTCAACTTGCTGTCACCTATGCGCTGAAGCTCAACACACATGTGTATGTCAAAATCTGAAGAGTTCACCACTTCATAAAAATGTTATGAAAATGGATCGATACACAGAACATGCTTCACTGAGTGAAGAAGATTCCCATCTATATATGGCAGAAAGCTGAGCTGACTGGGGTATTATTCACAGACATGCTCTGCAAGTTTGTTAACTTTGTGACATCAGTCAATGCAGCATTTCAACGACAAGTAATTAACTGTTGTCCACAGTGTTTATACTGCATATCTATGGGCAGTGACACAAAGCGGCCTAATGACACATAAAAAAAAAATCATGTAAGTTATGCTAAACTCATCAGGATCAAATGGTTTCCTAGCTGAAAAAAACAAAATGACCTGCCCTATACTTTACAGAGGAAAGGAAAGATGGGAAGCATTGAAAAAAAAGAAAAGAAAAATAACTCACCTTTATGACCACAAAAAAAAACGCTACCCATTCCAACATAAAGAACTATACGAATTCTAATTACACCTCTTTAAAACACCAATTCCACTTAAGAACTATACGAATTCTAATTACACCTCTTTAAAACACCAATTCCACTTAAGAACTATACAAAATTCTAATTACACCTCTTTAAAACACCAATTCCACTTAAGAACTATACAATTCTAATTACACCTCTTTAAAACACCAATTCCACTTAAGAACTATACGAATTCTAATTACACCTCTTTAAAACACCAATTCCACTTAAGAACTATACGAATTCTAATTACACCTCTTTAAAACACCAATTCCACTTAAGAACTATACGAATTCTAATTACACCTCTTTAAAACACCAATTCCACTTAAGAACTATACGAATTCTAATTACACCTCTTTAAAACACCAATTCCACTTAAGAACTATACGAATTCTAATTACACCTCTTAATTAAAACACCAATTACCCTAACTTAAGAACTATACAAATTCTAATTATACCTCTTTAAAACACCAATTCCACTTAAGTTCAACGTTAGATTGAAGACATACACCTGCTTTTCCTCTGCCACTGTAAACAGAGGATAATTTGCACTGAAACAATTAGGGTGACTGCGATGTTGAGAGAGAAGACAGAAGAAGATGTCATTTAAATCTGACACACTTTAAAACACCAATTCCTATCTATTACGTCAAGTTAAAAAAAAACACAAAAGACTTTCCAAACTATAATACAACAAAGAACAGAAAAAAAAAGTACAGAAAAAGATACCAAGAATCCAAATGAAACAATTCAATGCATAAACAGACTTGCTAACGATTCAAACAGGCTGACAGACAGAACTCCTGAACTGAGACGTACATGCACTTCTGGCACCACCACTTTGTGCTGGGAGGCTTTTGTCCAGCTTTTTCTGGGGCACCAACCCTCCACCTGCAATCCAGAAACAGCAAAAAACCACCACTTGCTGGGAAAAACAATCACAACTTCATAATTAAGTGATATGTATTGTGCGGGGACCGGAATAGCTCAGTTGATAGAGCGCCAGACTCGTAATCTTAGTGATCCTGGGGTTGTGAGTTCAGATCTCCGCCGGACCATTTCGGTACAAGGTGATTTTTTCCCTCGGACTTAACAATGGTTCTGACTCCATTTCCCATACGGTCCTTTGAATGAGACTATAAACCGAGGTTCCATGTGTGAATGCACGCATCGCATAACGTCTTGCACACACACAATATCCCATCACAAATTTTCGGAAGAGAAGATAATAAGATAATGTTGCTTATAGCCCAGCCGACCGCAAAGGGCCACATCAGGGCTGTCACCACGTTAAAATCAACTCACAAGTCATTCATTCACACAATTCTTTAAAATACATCGAAAAACCATCCGAAAGTTTGTTAAAAATCTTTCCACTGTAAAAACTCAGATTCGATGAAAAATGTTAATCTCTTGCAAGAACTCAAAGATGGCATCAGGTGGGACATCTCTGAACAAGGTTTACATGGAATCTGCCGTAAAATGTTTGTGTCTCACATCGTGCAAGTCCCAACACTCTAAAAGAATATGCTTCATTGTGAGTGGCACATGACATGGAATGCACCACGGAGCTTCTTCACTCTTTAAAAGGTACGAATGGGTAAAATACGAATGGCCGGTGTGCAGCCGGCAAAGAACTGTTTCTTCTTTACGACCACCAGACGCAGATGGGAGGAACTCCTTAAGGTTTGGACGGATCTGAAAGAGTTTGTTATCCGTCTGTGTATTCCAATCCTCCTGCCAGAGGGCTCTCACATAATCGTTAATTTTGGGTTTCAGATCTGAGCAGGGGATATATATGTTGGACATTTTCTCTCTTGTGGCATTCTTGGCTAAACGATCAACCATTTCGTTCCCTCCAATGCCAACATGACCAGGAATCCAAGCCAAAATAATGTTGTATCCATCCGCTTTCAACTTGGTCAAAAGTTCAAAAAAGTGTAAAAGTTCTGGGTGCTGAAGGTTGCGGCCAGCTATGGCCTCCAATGCTGACAGTGAATCTGACAGAACCAGAAAGTCCCTCTTCTTAGATTGTGAGATTATCTTCAATGCCAGAACCAGAGCAGTAAGTTCAGCGGAATAGACAGAAGCATCTGGAGGTATATGTTCTAACAGTATCTGAGAAGGAGCCCCAGGGCAGTAGGCTGCACAGGCCACTCCATCCTCAGACTTGGAAGGCCAGTTTGGCCGATGGTATGGATGACAGGTTAAACATAGCATGCACCCTGCATGAGAAATGGAAAGAATGAAGTAAGGAAACTCGAGTGAATGATATTGAACGATATGGACTGGATGACACGGGAAACGACTGAATGAAGTGCTTGCTGGCAGCTCTTCAGTCGGCACTACCCAGGTAGGCAGCCCGTTGTGTAAACGAGTGTGGACTGTAAAGCGCTTAGAGCTTGGTCTCTAGCCGAGAATAGGCACTATATAAGTATTCATTATGATACAATAATGTTGTATTGTATTGTATTGTGTTGTCTTGCATTGTAATGTATGTCCTTATGTTATATCAAAAAGAAAGTTACATGCTGACAAACTTAGTTGAAACCGTATTCTGCTTAATTTGCTTTGATGTTTTCTTCATTTCTGTTTTACTTTGTATAACAAACATTTATAAATGAGATTTACAGAGATGCTGCTGATGCATTTGATGTATTGACTTTGCACACTGTCCTCTTTTTGCGCACATGTAAGCTCAAACTGTTTGATTTTAAAAAATTATTAAAAAAAAAAAAATCAAGTATTATGTGACTGACAGACTATTCATGTTTCGGACCAGAGATCAACAAAGAAAAGGTAAACAAGGTCTGGTTTGTGATAACAAACAAATAAAAAAAGGTTCTGATTGCTCTGTTTCGTCTGTCTGGTGTCTTGAACTAGCTATCTATGTGTTCTGATGAACAGTTCACACATGTCAAAAAGACAGACAAATACAGGGGACAAGAGTTATCCTCATCTTTTTCTTTGCACTCCAATTTGCCCATCTTCTTTTGTCACACTCACACTGGTAATTTGTTTATCTACTTACTCATTTATCAATTACCAACAAAAACACTATCATAGTTATCATCATAATCATCAACATTACCAGTATGGTATTTTCAAATTACTCTGGTCAAACATAATCTCTTCTTAAGCCAATAGGATGATAACACAGGAACGGACAAACTAAAATTAGAAAAGAAAAGAAAGCAGAAAATGAAGCATAAAATTAATTTCAATGACAGACATCATATAAAGTGAACATTTGATCAAGAAAAAAAAAGCCCTTAATGTTATTAGTAGAGAAAAAAAAAAAGAAAAAGTTGTTTTTTTTTAAGTGAGATGTTTTACACCTGTCAATAAAAACCATAACCATCAATACTTGAAATCAGGCACACAAATTACAGTGAAAGCATCCTTGAATCTGTCTGTGTAAACTGCACAATTTTCACGAGTACTTTTGGCATTTCTTCATGTCTAGTTTGACTTGTGGAATGTGACAACACATTACGCCATCACACACACACACACACACACACACACACACACACAGCATGCAAAGTGAGGGTTTGGCATCATCTTACAATCAGTTCATAATCTTCTGACTCGAAGTGAGCGACACGCTGGTCTGTTATAAACATCAACAACACACAAACTGACACATACACAGCAAAACTACATCCACAGCCTGCACTTATAATTTGGAGCAATCTGGACTTCCAGGATTTTTTTTTTTTTCCAAACAGTATACCAGAGCTGTAAGTTCATTGAATGTTCTGGAAAATTAGTTCAATAATTACCTATGAATGTTGGAAATTTTGTTTTAAACTTATTAGTTAACCCGTTCCCTGCCTGGAACGAGTAACGCTCGTCCAGAAAACCGAAAAGTGCTACGCCCCCGGACGAGAGTGTCTCGCCGTAACTTCGTAAGAGAAAGCTGAAAAATCTACTTGGGAGACGACCCTCTAAAATGTTCTCACCTCTTCTACTGGTGTCGAGGAACGGCCCCTTTCCCTTCACGCGAGCAGCCAGCTGACCACATGTTATGCAAATTGCGAGTTGAGAGGTTACAGCTGATAAGCATATTCAAGACGGCAGCTCACCCTAGCATTTCGTCGACGCCTCCCGTTTTCAAGCGTTACACTGCGCTTGATGTTTTATATGACGATCAAAATGATACAGAAAGTCGTGGAAAAGACCTTTGAGGATCGGATCCTGATACTAGCAATGAGGAGGAGACGGATGGGAATCAGCACCATTCACTTTTATCGGAGACACGTGCTGGTGATGACGTGGCTTCATTGTTAGTTGCACATGACAGCAGTGAATACAACGCCGCAAGCGAGGGTGACGAAGCGGAAATAGCCGAACCCGTGCCATCATCGAGCACTGCACGCCCTCCTGTCATGACTGTAGAGGGTCGTGGACATGGTAGGGGCACAGGACGACGGCGAGGGTCCCGTGGAAGCGGCCGGGGGTGTGGCATGGGGCGTGGTCAGTCCCAGCCTTGGTGGTGTTTTCACTGGGAATACTGGTGTGGAAGTCAGCTGTGCCCATTTTAGGCTGCACAGAGCTCCAGTCTTCAGTTCCTTCATGACCAGAAACCGGATTCAGGCAAGTAGCTCTATTTTTTTCTTTTTTTTTTCTTTTTTCTTTGTTACTACTTGATTCTTCATTCCTCCACTATTTATTTTCTGTATTTCTCTTCTTTGCCATATTTCCTACGGAAATCACATACTTATGGCAAATAATGACTGTATGGATAGGTGGGACTCTGTGTGTGTGTGTGTGTGTGTGTGTGTGTGTGTGTGTGTGTGTGTGTGTGTGTGTGTTTGTGCGTGTGTGTGTGTGTGTGTGTGTGTTTGTGTGTGTGTGTGTGTGTGTGTAGGCTGTTTGTGTGTATGCGTTGTGTGGTGTGTGGGGGGGGGGGGGGGGGAGGGTAAATTGTGTGTGTGTGTGTGTGTGTGTGTGTGTGTGTGTGTGTGTGTGTGTGTGTGTGTGTGTGTGGTGTCTGTGTGTCTGTCTGTCTGTCTGTGTGCGCACATGTGTGCCTAAGCATTGTTTATTTCTGTATGCAAGTTTTCCAGATAAGTTTGTTCATTTTGTAAAGCACAGAAGCACTCATCCACAACAGCTTTTTTTTTTTCGTGCCATTGTGGTGTTTTTACATTCATGTGTGTGTGATACTGTTGGTGTGTTTGTGCATATGTGTACATGTGTGTGTGTGTGTGTGTCTGTGTGTCTGTCTGTCTGTCTGTGTGCGCACATGTGTGCCTAAGCATTGTTTATTTCTGTATGCAAGTTTTCCAGATAAGTTTGTTCATTTGTAAAGCACAGAAGCACTCATCCACAACAGCTTTTTTTTTTTTCGTGCCATTGTGGTGTTTTTACATTCATGTGTGTGTGATACTGTTGGTGTGTTTGTGCATATGTGTACATGTGTGTGTGTGTGTGTGTGTGTGTGTGTGTGTGTAGGCTGTTTGTGTGTATGCGTGTGTGTGTGTGTGTGTGTGGGGGGGGGGGGGGGGGTAAATTGTGTGTGTGTGTGTGTGTGTGTGTGTCCAATTGTGGGTCTGCTTACTGTGTGTGTGTGTGTGTGTGTGCGTAAATTGTGTGTGTGTGTGTGTGTGTGTGTGTGTGTGTGTTGTGCATGTGTGTGTGTGTTTGTGCGTGTGTGTGTGTGTGTGTGTGTGTGTGTGTGTGTGTGTGTGTGTGTGTGTGTGTGTGTGTGCGCCCAATTGTGGGTCTGCTTACTTATCTTGAAACTTTTATTCTGTATTTCAGATTCTTCTTCAGTTTCTGCGTTTCAACACTAATGCAGCCTTGCCAGTCGAAGGTGATCCAGGGTACGACTGGCTCTACAAGATCCAACCCATTCTGGATCATCTGCATGAAAAGTTCCGGGCAGTTAGTGTTTTCTCAAGTGTGCGTGTGTTCATGATTTTGTCAATGCTGTGACCAGACTGAGTGCCATCAGTGAAAGAAGACCAAGTGGTGAATCTCAGTGTGTGTTTCTTTGAACCATGATGTGGACAGACATTAAAAAAAGAGCACCATCCCCTAAAATTATGAAGCAGGGAATGCAGACAACCTGAGGATTATGTCCAAGACTTCGTACGGCAAGTGATGGATTCCTACATAGAACAGCCTGGCAGTAATGTAAGTATTTGTGTAAAAACTAACACAGTTCCTACAGTGTTTTGTGTAATAACAAATGCATGCAATGTGTGTGTGTTTTTCTTTTTTTTTCTTTTCAACAAACAATTGTTTATTTTTTCCTTCAGACTTTTTTTTTTCCATGGTTGTCATTTTGAAGATTTACTGATAAGTATTATACTATAACAATTAGGACCACACTGTATACGTACAGTGATGCTGAGTAAACACTAGAAGTAGTTTTTGTCACTGTTTTACAGGTTTTATGTGATGTAAGATGTATATGTGTGCAGAAACTGTTCTTTTTTTGTAAAACCACCATTGGTACATCCCTATCCATCCCCTAATGGCCAACAAAACTAGATTATATTATATAGCATCATAGCTTGGGGTAAAAGGAAAGAGAAGCCATAAAATCTAAGTCATATGTCAACAAATAGATACACAGTGATCGAGGTATTGAACCTACCCCAAATAGTAAAATTATGCCCCTTTCTAGCAGAATTGGGGTACCCCAAGTAACATACAGATTGTTACACAGGGGGACATTTATTGACAACAATATGAATCCCAGGTGTTTGTAATGTTGTTGAGCAAACACCAAAAGGTATTTTTGCTGTGTTTAGTGTGCTTTTATGAGCTGAATTCTTCTCAAACTCTCAAATTGAAAACAAAACAAAAACTGTTTTATCATGTTACTAGTGTGAACCATTATCATCACCAAAAAATTAAATTAGAATGATGTGAAATTGTAAACAAGGGTATAAGGAAATAATTCACAAAACATCTAACAAATAACTCAATAAATGGATGAGTAATGTACATGTTAATGATCATACTGTGAAAAGCATGATTATGTCCCTTTTTACCTAAAAGATAGTACCCCCAATTATGAGCAGATTATCATCAAGAACAACATTCCTTGGGATTTATATGACTGTCATGTGTTAGTTCTGATGTTGAATAATTAGTCACACCACTTTTTCATTGTTTTCACTGATTTTATATGATGCAGTTTGTTTTTGTATACTTGAAAACTGTTCTTTTTGTAAAACCACCAATATATATATCCCTGTCCATCCCCTAATGGCCAACAAAATTAGATTATTGTTATATAACATCATAGCTTGGGATATAGGGAAAGAGAAGCCAGAAATTCTAAATCATATATCAACAAATGAATAAGCAGTTATTGAGGTACTGAACCTACCCCAAATAGTAAAATTATGCCCCTTTCTAGCAGAATTGGGGTACCCCAAGTAACATACAGATTGTTACACATAGGGACATTTACTGACAACAATATGAATCCCAGGTGTTTGTAATGTTGTTGAGCAAGCACCAAAAGGTATTTGCTGCTGTGTTTAGTGTGCTTTTATGTGCAGAATTCTTCTAAAACTATCAAATTGAAAACAAAACAAAAACTGTTTTATCACATGTTACTAGTGTGAACCATTATCATCACCAAAAATCAAGTTAGAATGATGTGAAATTGTAGACAAGGGTATAAAGAAGTAATTCACAAAACATCTAACAAATAACTCAATAAATGGATGAGTAATGTACATGTTAGTGAACATACCGTGAA
>CM065714.1:102355985-102410985 GCA_033310375.1 Conus canariensis | reverse complement strand
TTCTTGACCACTTCTACCTTTCAAATGAAGTGTCACCTTTTTACGGATTATTTTTCTGAGTCTGTGCCAGATCTATTTTCCCAATCAAAACTTCCTGCCACTTTATCACACTTCATCTGCTAGCTGGCTCAACATTCACAGTGAAAAACAGTTTGACACACTGGATGGCACTGAAAACATGTCTATTCACGGCACAGTAATACTCCTAACCCGAACTGGACCACAATACACACACTATTTCTATTTTGAGGTGAGGGGAAAATAGGGGTAACCCAAGAAAGGTTAACCTGTCATGTAGGCGCTATGTCTGCAGATAAATATGATGGGTTAACCCATCGTATCGGCAGCAGGGAACAGCCGAAAGATTTGCTTCCCTTCAGAAACATTCCTGTCCTTGTCTACACAGATTTGCCTTTATATACTAAGACACCCTTCTTTTTAAACATTTGTTAGTTTCTTTGTTTGTTTTGTTTCATTTTCTTCAACATTTCCTGCCCTTATCTACACAGCTTTGCCTTTTATACTGAGACACCCTTCTTTTTAAAGGCTTGTTTGTTTGTTTTCGACATTTCTCCCTCAATCTACGCTGCGTTAACCTGCCCAATCAGATTCCCTCCCTTTAAAAGAATGTATTTCTAGAACATCTTTCTTTCCGTCTATACCAGATTTACATTCCTAGTTAAAACTCCCCTTCCCTGAGGAAAACGTGTTCTTTCTTCTTCAGGATTTCTTGGGGGTCAGTACAGAGTCTAACTGCATCAACACACGTCTGTTTGTTGTGACATCACCTTTAGCTGACAGGACAACCTGCTGATCCTCAGCACTGATGACAGGCACAGTCTGGAAGAGGGACCCGTTGGTGGTGTTGTTGATGTAGTTCTCCAGCCTGTCCAGTCGACCCAGGATACTGTCCAGCAATACCGCTATCGTCTTCTTCAGGTCTGGGAAAGTGTGGCCGTCAGCATACCATGTTCAGCTGTTTTATACACACACCAGCAAAGTTCAACTCATTTCAAAGTTTGGATTTTCTGTGACCTCGACAGAAGAACCAGCCACAGAGTGCTTCTTGTTTAGATAAGTAAGATGTAGCTTTCTGCTTTTTTTTACCTTTATTTCTTTTAGGGGGATGGGGGGGGGGGGGGAGGAATCCATATTATCACTGACCGACCCTGACTTGCTTATAAGCAGTCAACAAGTAATATTCATCAATGCGCAAAGATTCAACTTGTGACATGTTGATAACCAGTAAACTAAAGATCTATCAATGTGCAAAAATTTAACTTGGGCATTCTTCTGTTATGTAATTCTCTCTCTCTCTCTCTACGCGTGTGCATGAGTGTGTGTGCATGAGTGTGTGTGTGTGTGTGTGTGTGTGTGTGTGTGTGTGTGTGTGTGTGTGTGTGTGTGTGTATGTTTGTGCATGCATGTACATGCATGTGTGAATGGGAGAGAAAGAGCGACAAGGAGAGAAATAGAGAGAGAGAGAGAGAGAGATAGAAGAGAGAGACAGAGAGAGAGAGAGAGAGAGAGAGAGAGAGAGAGAGTCATATGTGCAGTATATTCATATAGTTATCTTATGTGTTTGTGTCTACATCTTCATGTAAAAATAATAAACTCTTTCTTTGTTTTAAAGCTAACGGCCCATGCCATGCTTTTTCTGGGTGTTTTTTTTTCTCGTTTATTCAGCCTTCTTCCCGTTGATTGAGAGCATGAAAGTCATTCAATGAATGACTCATTGTGACGTTTTTCTATCATTTTTCCTTTAAAATGTGTGCAAACCCCTAGACCAAAAGGGAATGAATGAAAAGAGCAAAACAACCCACCAAAAGCTGTAAAGCGTCCGGCATAGGGTCCGTCCACCACTCCAGCGTTCTCTTTGGCCAGAGCTCGGACATACTCCTGACTGAGCTGCACAATCTCTTCCTGCACGTTACAATCAACACAAAACAAATCAGAACAATAATCATCCACTGACTTCAGCACTAACATCCTATCACTTACTGAAAATCATGAATTAAACTACCATTTTGCTGGCAACTGGCAAACTGGAATAATTTTGAATTAAAAGCTTAAGCAACAGAAAACATGTAAAGCGCTGACAGAGTGAGTTGTAAAAATGAACAAATTGTGCAAATGTGCGTAACAATTTGCATGCATACAAAATAAAACAAACAAAAAACCTGATGCGCGCGCACACACACACACACACACACACACACACACACACACCAATCATGAATTAAACTACCATTTTGCTGGCAACTGGCAAACTGGAATAATTTTGAATTAAAAGCTTAAGCAACAGAAAACATGTAAAGCGCTGACAGAGTGAGTTGTAAAAATGAACAAATTGTGCAAATGTGCGTAACAATTTGCATGCATACAAAATAAAACAAACAAAAAACCTGGTGCGCGCACACACACACACACACACAAACACACACATACACACACACACACACACACACACGCACACACAGAGCACACTTGTTAGTCAAGCAGGATGTGCAATGAATTATTCTGATAACCACCATCATATGCAAACTAAAGAAACTGAAATTGAAAAAGGAGCGGACTTAAATGGGATGACCTCATACATATTACACAACACCTCTGTCAAGTGTCATAATCTCAAATTAACCTCTTTATCCTGTTTGCTTCATTTTCCGCCCTCAGTCACTCCATTTTGAAATAAGCGAAGATAAGTGGCTTTACATTCTTCGTTCGTACTGTCCTAAATGTTATCTGTTTTTGCCTGAAGAAGAACCAAGAGGTTGAAATGCATTGTGTCTTGTCCTGTGCTCTGTTCGTCTATGCCTTTGGCGGTAACTGATCCCCTCTCTTTCTAAATTTTGCTTCATTTTCCGCCCTCAATCACTTCGTTTTGAAACTTATGTATACTGATATAAAACACTCTATGTACAAAACTTCTGTACTGTAGCCTTTGTATAAACCATCTCAATGCTGGGTCATAATCTCTATATCATGTAAATAATAGGTACACACATCTGTATATGGTCCCATCCTCTTTCCTATGTATAGTATACAGAGCACTTTCTTTGTGGGATCATATTCTCTTTATTATGTGAATAACAGCACATCTGTGCCGGACCATATCCTGTTTATCATGCATACAGCACATCTGTGCAGTTAAACTGGTCTTTATCAAATCATGTAATAGTAGTGATGCTCTCCACTGCTGATCACCATGACAGTTTCGTGTGGTTGATCGTGCACAGATTTCAGTAAAAAAAAAAACAGCAACAACAAAAAAAACTGAAGTTCGGTTAACTGCATGCACAAACAAATAATGTAGTAATATTACCAAAAAAAAAGTTAAAAAAAAACAGGCAAGAGAAAATGGAAACCGAAATGCCTGTCATCAACTAATTTAGAAAGGATACTTTGAATTGCCTGATTGGAACCATGCTCTGATTATTGTTCAGATAATTCTTTATTCCATTAAACCATTCTCATCAGTGCTACAGTGTTTGAGTATTCATTTACAATTTAGTGCCACTTTGAATAAAATACTGTGTTGTTAATATCATAGGTGGTGTCCCACTTGGTTCAAATTTGATACATTGTCTGACAACTGACATACAGGTAAAACGATGTACATTTTTAACACGCAAAACCTGAAAATTATGGCAAAAATAATTTTCATCTGATCCTGCCATGTCCCAAATAGGATCTTAACAAAACTGATACCTTAAAAATCAAGACCAACTGAAACCTTGAGTGAATCAACGCAGAGACTCATCTGAACCTGTCAGTAACATGACATTTTACTCAGAAACTCCCTTGTATTAAAAAAGAATGACAGGACAAAAACACTGCTGTGTTCTGTTTTTTTTGCATTTTAAGAATGTAACACGGCAGTAGGGTACTGAATAAATACCTCAAAATTCAGATGAACAGTTCTATCTCCACAAATGATCAATTCACCCACTCTGTGTATCAATTTTGAATGTATACTGATAAGAAGACAGTTGCTTTCAGTAAGTTGCTTTCAGTATTCAATCTAAAAGCTATAGGAGTTGACTCAAACACTGTCATGGTCTGTTGTCCAATGCAACACTGTAATAGTACTCTAGTCCAATGAAATGTTTGAAATAAATCATATGTACTGGGGGTCCAAAGAGTGTCAAGCACCCTACATGGAGTTCTATCAATTAGCTCATTAGACCTTTTCTGACAAAAGACTAACTATTTGATTTCTTCTGGCACAGTCACATTATTATTCAGACACTCTCAACACATCCAAATTTTGGGGAGAAAAAAAAAAATCAAAGCAACAAGCTTCTACTCCATCAAATCTACTGGCTTTATCAGCTCCTATCATGCGCAGATTGAAATAACCATACACCTACCACAAATTTTTGACAAGCTAAGCTGCAGACTACATTTCTTGAACTCTCTAAACTCCCTCCCTTTGACTTTAGACGGTCTGAGAAAATTCTACTGCCAAACTCTGGAACTCTCTCTCTTTCCATTTTAAGACACACTCCCTTCTAATACCTTTATTTCACATTCAGCCTAAAAACTTTATCTTTACAATAAACGTCCTCTGATGTTTCCCTTTTCCTTCCTGGAGAAATGCTGTCCATGTTAAAGCAAAAACAAAACAAAACAAAACAAAAACAAAAACAAAAAAAGGAAAAGAAAGAAAGGAAAACATGATCTACAAATAAAAAATTGCATACATTAATTATTTTTTTTATTACGTGGAAACATGCCCACACAGGAAAGGCCCAAGTCTGTATCTGTGCAAGCATTCATGGAGCTGTTTTTCTTCTCTTTCAGACGCTTCGTTTACACGGTCAATGTCCTATAAAGCATACCATAGCTAGTTTATAGGACAAATTCTCTGTAAACATCCGCCTTACCTGGTTTACTCTGCGCGCGCGTGCGTGCATGTGTGTGTGCGTGTGCATGTGTGAGTGTGTATGTGTGCACCTGCGTACTCATGCATGCTTAAGTTTTGAGACGAAGAAAAAGGCAGACTAAAAAGAGAAGATATCATAAGCTCTGACACACAACCCTCAAAGACACACTGAGACAGACCAAAATGGGCGAGACCACGACAGCATAAATTACCCAACATCCACCTCGTTTGTTTAATGAGCCAAAGAGCCATTTGAAACCATGAAGCATGCTCAAGACATTCTTACACCTCCGTGTAACTCATAATGCAGCGCGTCAGAAAGGGGGAACAGCACATGATGTGTTTTCAGTGTTGGATAACCAGGCAATGCATCATTCTGGTCACAGCCTTAAATGCATTAACCCCTGGACTGCTAGTTATGAGTATGCTCCTCAGTGAGGGATTAGATAGGGCAGACAGGTCAGGTTAAGAGACGCTTATTTTCATCTTGTCTTGGTAAGGCAGTGAAGCACTGCGCCTTTAATTAAAGTCAGCACGGAGTTAGTTTCCTTCAAACTGGAAAACAACACATGGTTGGAGATAAACCCTGTCTGACACCGGTATTTTCATTGCAAGAAGAGTTTGCTTATGAATTTCAATTTGTTTCCACAGTCCTGTTGATAACTTGTCACCCTGATGTGGCCACTGTGGTTGGCTGGGTGACAAACAACATGACTTGACAAGACCTTTTTTTGTCTAATCTTTTGTAGGCCACAGAATCAAACACTTCTTTTTTTTTTTAAATGATGATCAGTGAGGATGAGAAAACAGAAGATGAGACTTTGGAGTCCCAATCTTGTCAAAGACTACATGACTTGACATTATAAGCTAATCTCCTTTCATCTAAGTTCAGTGTGCAAAGGGTTAATATTTCTCTTCCTTTTTTTTTTAAACGCCTTCTCCCTATAATAACATAAGCAACAATGTGTGTGTGTGAAGAACGCCCTACATGACTCTCTAATTCATGTTTGCAGTATTTACAGATTCTCTGTTTACGTCACGGAATATGCACAGATATATGGCAGCACAGACAAACACACACCTTAACTCTCCCTCTGCCCCCCCCCCCCCCCCCCCACCTCCCCCTCAGCACAACACGAAACACAACTTTGTATCCAGGATCCCATTTCTATTTTGCAAATTATAAAAAGGAGGGGGAAGGAGGTGGATTAATATATATCGCCCTATCCCCCCTGTAAACGAAAATTAAAAAACAACAAAAAAGCAGAATATGAGGGACCGCAACAGCAGCACACAGTGAACAAAGAAAGAGGGAGAATAGAGTGTGGTGGGGAGGGAAGAAAGAGAGAGTGGGGGAACGGGAGGGGTGTGATAGAGGGAGACAGGGATGGGGTAGGAAAGAGAGGGGCGAGAGAGTGAGTGAGTGAGTGAGTGAGTGAGAGAGAGAGAGAGAGAGAGAGAGGGGGGCAAACAGACAGACAAACTGACAGAAAGACAGCCACAAAGACAGAAGGAAAGACAGGAAGACAGAGACAGAGAGAGGGGGAGAGAGGGGGGGGGGGGGGGGAGGAGAGGGAGAAAAAGACAGAGATAGACACAGAAAAAGAAAATACATACGAATGATATAGAGAAAAGAAAATCTCACACACACACACACAAAAAAAAAAATCAAAAGGCCCTGACCTTCAGCAAATCACTCTGCCGGTGGGGGTGGTTGCTGGTGTAGATGAAGGTCACGTTGACCACCGTGATGGTCCAGATGAAGATTCCCAAGACCAGAACCACCAGCAGGCGCCGCCACAGAGAGCGACCAATCATGTTCCCACACCGAGGTGGCCCTATCACCCTCATCGTTCCAAAACCTGTGGTGATTCACGCCGTTCCAATCCCTTGAAGATGCGGCCACAGACTCGAGAGCATCAAGCGTCTGTGGACCGAAGTCATGGCAATGTTGTTGTCAGCTGTCCCCCCCTCACAACACACCACCGCTGTGTTGTCATCCCTGATGTAACAACTCGTTCTTGAATAAGGCCAAGGTATGACTTTTAATGCTTGCAGGCGATAAACTTAAAGATGTCATGGTTGCTGCTTCATAGACATCAGGACGATAACGAGGCACAGATTGTTGACATCCGTCATGTACTCATGAAGCTCTGGGTGATGAACGGTGTACTGCACATGTTGACATTTTGCCCCAGCAAGATCTTGTTCTGTCTGGAACACATGAAAAACACACACACACACAAAAATATAATTAAACCATCGTCTTCATTATATCTGACCCATTTTTAACTGCATGTAGAACATACTTTCGGCATGCATGTACCATAGTAAGATGAACTGATAAAACACAATCATCTGAATACACAACATAAGCACAAATATGTACAACACAACTGATGAAACACATTCAACACAATCACACATATATATATTAGCTTACAAATGTACAACTAACAATGATAAAAAGAAGAAAACAAAATTACATACCACCAACTGAGATGTCTCATACTTAACTTCACCACACAAGCACATATATATCTATACACCTCACCTAGTTAAATATTTCACACAACTGCACATATATGCATACAACACAAATGTCAACTGATGATTAGGTTTTCAGACAATCACACAGACATACAAAATAACAATCAAACGACACTTCACTAACTCACACAGAAATCCAATGCATAACACACATTTAGCACAATTACACAACAGTACAATCAGCTGGTAAATGCATGAAACACATCAGTCCCAAACTGACTGACACTGAGCTCTACCTGACAAAAGACCTGTAACACAATCACACACACCTACAACATAAAATACAGACGAAACAGATCGATTCCACTGAACACTGTCATTCTTCTACAGCATACCAAATGCAAACTACAACAGCTTGAGTACACATCACTTGTGACTTTAATCTTCTTGTGCTCTTGGGTTTTGTTTCATTTTGTATCGCATTTGTTGGTCTTACCAACAGAAGATCCACAGGTGGAAATGCATTGTTTCCGTGTGGTCATGTGTTTGTTCCATTGCTTGGAGGCCTGTAACTTGACTTTTATTCTCTTAATTAAATCTCTCTGCTTTTGATGACAGAGACAAATAATGCTTGATGATGCTAGGGCCAGACAAAGTATAATCTTGAACTACTGAGGATTTTTTTCCCTGTATTATTTACCTAACAAATTTTTTCCATTTTCATTCTTATTAATGAACATTCTGATGGTTTTTTTTTTTGGCTGAGCTGAAGGTCTGATAATGTTGTCATGATATTAGGATTAGACAAATGGTCTGCATATGCAGCAGCAGAGTAAACCTTAAAAAAAAAAAAAAATTGCCCACTAAAAATACATACACAAAAAAGGTGAGAGTAAAAAAGGTGTGAAAAAGGGGCTTGGAAGATGAGGCAGAAATGTTGGTAAGGCCTTATTCTACAGGCCTAATTCTACAAGTTCATAACACCTGGCATTTCAATACTACACAAAATGTGTAGATAATGAGGGTTTATCGTGGAATGCGTATTTTGACATGCACAGCCAGATGATATTTTGAGAACGGAAGTGTTTGTTGAATTCACGTTACAGATCAGCCAGATGAATAGCTGATATTTAGGAGGTGTCGTATCACTGTCCCTAACAAGGTATGTATCTTGAATCAGAATGCGAAGGTGTTGAAATGTACTGTACTGACCAGAACTGACCTTAATCATCATCAATAGGATTTTCTTAACATGTTTTGTCCACTTTTTTTAAACAGAATCTGGCTTTTTTTTTTTTTTTTTTAATTTAGAAATCAAACTGCAGTTTCAGAACCCTGCTGAGCACTCAGCAATGAAAGAAGCTACAGCCACGACAACAGTACATTTCAACACCTTCGCAATTCCTGATATCAAGATACCATACCCTTGTTTAGGGACATGTGATACGACCACCCCTCCTAAATATCAGCTTACTTCATCTCGGCTGATCTGTCCAGGTCCAGTCTCAGGTCGAGACACAATCCCTCACCACACACTCAATTCACCTCTCCTATCTTGTGAACACATTTAGAGGAACTGAGCAACAAAATGCTCTAGGATAAAACTCTCTGTTTTTCTCTCTCTCTCTCTGCCTGCCTCAACCCCCCCCCCCCCCCCCCCACATCTCTCTCACTCTTTCTCTCATATATATATATATATATATATGCCATTATGCCTACCAGTACATTCCCTTTCATTTAATATAATTTTTCAGAAACAGATGTGACCATGTGCATGTTACACACACTCATACACTCACCCATGCGTGTTCACCCATACGCACAGCACACATGAATCATGCAGACATACCTACTGTGACGAGAGTTGGGAGTGGGTAGGTGGGTTATCTAGGGGAAAGACTTACAATATTTTCTCTATGAGGATTATGTTAAAATTTCACCTCCACCCTCTCTCTTACTAACGGTGGAAGGAACAACTTTCCAGTACTAGTCATCGAAAGAAATTTATATCTGTTCCCGGGACTGTTGAAATACTCAATAGTGGCTCTGAGATAAGTTTCCTTAGGCTTGTACTCTTAAAAGTATTTGTAGCTCCGAGAGACAGAATTCAAAATTCAAACATTCAATACTGATTGAACAACAAAGAACTGACACAAGTTAAGTCTTCCACACATCAACTTTACTTGTTTACACTCTGGAAAGTAGTTAAAGTTTGTTTACAATGACATGCCAATGTTACTTTAATTGCATGCTCTTTTTTACACATCAACTTCACTTGCTTACACCCAGGAAAGTAGTTAAAGTTAATAACAATAGACATGTTCTCACTGTTTCATCATTAAGTGAGGGAAAGCTCTGGATGAGCTGGATTGGAAGTCCCATTGGAAGATTATGACCTATCTAAAGTCAGACAGGGCAGTTGATGTCTCTCACACCCACACACACACACACACACACACACACACACACACACACACACACACACACACACACCAGGGATGGGGTCATGGGTTCAAATATCCACAAGGCTGCTACATCATGGGGGAATTTTTCCTTGGAGTTAGCATAGGTTCTGATTCCATTTTCCTTTAAATAAAAAAAGCTGTTCAAATGAGACTATAAACTGAGGTTCTCTGTGTGAATGCATGCATAGCATCTTGCACAAATGTCAACTCCCATCACCAACTTTCTGACGAGAAGCCTACCTTGGCCAATGGGATGGATTACATAAGTATATACACATAGCATGCATCCCCTATGAAAAATGCAAAGACTGAGTAAAAACTGAATGACTGACAGTTCATGCGACTGACATATGAACTGAACAATTAGCGCCAGCTGGCAGCTCTTCAGTCAGCTCTACCTTAGTAGGCAGAGCCCACTGTGCAAATATCAGTGTGTACCGTAAAACACTGAGAGTTTCCTGGTCTCTGACCTAGATAATGCTACGTAAGTAACATCAATAATAATAGTATTTACACACACACACACACACACACACACACACACACACACACACACACACACACACACACACATAACTTTATAAATTGAGAGAGAAATATGAGAGATACACATACAAGTATACATCCACAGATGATTTCCCCACCGGCTTCTGTTGCAAGGTAAGAAGGTCCGCTGGATGGACAGCCTGTCAGTTGTCTGTCACTCCAGCTTGACCAGAACAGCTACCTGAAGCCAACACCAAAGTGCTGGCATACATCATTCTGTCAGACTCTTGGCTTTGTTACTCAACTGAAGGACAGCGCCTTTCGTTTTGGAAGACGTCAGGTTTCTTTTCATGTGAGAATAACAGAATACAGTTCTGCATGGCGGGGGTGGGGGTTGGAGGGGGTGGCACTTGGTGGGCCTAGTGGATCAAGCATCATTCCCTTGACCCAAGAGATGTGGTTCAATCCCTGCAGTGGGCAGCTATGTTGGGAGGAGACTTCCTCTCTGGAATTAACACCTGGGCAGAATCGAAATCCCTGAAGTCCTTCTTCAGCTGAGACTCTAAAGTGAGGTCCCACGAGTGAACGCATGCATCACAATCACACACACACACACACACACACACACACACACACACTTCACAAGAGCAAGAGAGAGAGAGAGAGAGAGAGAGAGAGAGAGAGAGAGAGAAAGAAACAGACGGAGAGACAGAGACAGAGAAATACATGCACACTGGTGTCATGTTAAAGCATCATGTTAGAGATGAAATACAAGCATGTGCAAAATTCTCACCCACTTTCCTGAGGAACAAGGAGGAAGACAAAGTGAAAACCTCCTGTAAACTCCGTTCACTTCTTATTAAAAGCTTGGGTCATTTACAGAAGGAAGTTATCATCATTTTATCACAAGCATAAGTTTCAAATGTTATCAAGTGATTAAATTTTACGTTAGTAAAGTCACTATTTCTTGACAACCTGTAAACTGTACCGACTGTACAGACCATGGGTCAAGCCAAAAAAACAAAACAACAACAAAACAAACAAACAAACAAAACAAAATAAAACGAAAAAACCAGCATGCAAAAGATGAAAATCATTTGGGGGGGGTGGGGGTTCTTTCCCTGTAATTACCAAATCAACTGAGATGACAAATTTTCAAACCTGAAAAGTCATTTCTATTAACTACCTCTCCTGGGGAGAAAAAAATGGGAGTGACAAATCATGATTAATATGTTGGGGGTGACAAATCATGATTAATATGTTGGGGGTGACAAATCATGATTAATATGTTGGGGGTGACAAATCATGATTAATATGTTGGGGGTGACAAATATGATTAATTTTGTTGGGTGACAAATATGATTAATATGTTGGGGGTGACAAATTATGATTAATATGTTGGGGGTGACAAATCATGGTTAATATGTTGGGGGTGAAAAAATTATGATTAATATGTTGGGGGTGACAAATTATTGATTAATTATGTTGGGGGTGACAAATCATGATTAATATGTTGGGGGTGACAAATCATGATTAATATGTTGGGGGTGACAAATCATGATTAATATGTTGGGGGTGACAAATCATGATTAATATGTTGGGGGTGACAAATCATGATTAATATGTTAGGGGTGACAAATCATGATTAATATGTAAGGGGTGGGGGTGGGGGGAACCATGGTTAATATGTTCCGTTATGTTGGGAGTGGCAAATAATGGTTAACATATTCCATTTCATGAATTAATTGTCCATTTATTTTTCAGTAGTTTCCAGCTTATTTCAAGCCAGGAGTCAGTTAAACTTTTCATTTCTGAATGGTTTTGTAGGTATTGGTAGGTATTCACAGTTTTGCAGGGTTTTGCCTTCAAAGACATATGCTCAGCTGAAGTGCTAAGATCATCTTAGTATTTCATAAGTTTGTATTGGATTTGTTGAGTAGCTGCTGTGACCATCTGCGGCTGATTGAAAACATGTGAACATATGGTCCATCATGTATATTCTGAACTTTTTTTTCTTTATAAAATTCAGTGTCTTAGCTGGGATCCTCTGCTCTGCTGCAGACCTGCTACAGATTGCCATGTGTTAAGCCTGACCCTAAAATTTGACAGAATAAAGATTACAATTATCACTGCGTCCTTTTTGTTTTTGCTTCAGTGACTACAATCACTGCCATGATTATTCTGGCATGCAGAGGGGCGTTCACAGTATGAGCAACCTAAGGGAGACCTCAGGTAAGCACTTTAATAAAAAAAAAACGAACGAACAGAAGACCTAAACTATGCTACTTTTCAGGAAAGGGTATCACACCATGTTTAACTGGATGTGTTGCACTCCCAAAGGCTTAAAGCAGCGACCTGACCTATCTTTCCTCCATTCAAGTATTGTGAGTTTCAGTCCATAATCATAGGTGGAAGAAACTGGAGCCTCCTCCTTCATTTACTAGACGGCACACAGTTAAGAGAAAAAAATGCCACGAAAAAAGTCTTTCATCTTCAACAGTCCGGACTTTGTAGGTCCCTAAGTACCCATACAATGTGCATAGGCTTTACTGTGCGTCTTTATGGCGCTTATCCATATTCATATGTTGCAGATGTGGCTGACTCATTATCGTCAAAGAATCTCCAGGCGTTTATATCTTAATAGATGATGAAAATCCACCTGAACCCACACTCAATGTGCTGCAAGATCTTAATTATTGCTCCTAGGAGTATGGGACCATCAGGACCTGAGCTTCACTGGAAATGTACAGTTCAGATGCACAGCTGATTATTTCTTTCCCTTTTGATGCCCATACATCAACATCTGCAGACACAGAGTAAACTACACCAACATCTGCAGACACAGAGTAAACTATACCAACATCTGCAGACACAGAGTAAACTATACCAACATCTGCAGACACAGAGTAAACTACACCAACATCTGCAGACACAGAGTAAACTATACCAACATCTGCAGACACAGAGTAAACTATACCAACATCTGCAGACACAGAGTAAACTATACCAACATCTGCAGACACAGAGTAAACTATACCAACATCTGCAGACACAGAGTAAACTACACCAACATCTGCAGACACAGAGTAAACTATACCAACATCTGCAGACACAGAGTAAACTATACCAACATCTGCAGACACAGAGTAAACTATACCAACATCTGCAGACACAGAGTAAACTATACCAACATCTGCAGACACAGAGTAAACTACACCAACATCTGCAGACACAGAGTAAACTACACCAACATTTGCAGACACACAGTAAACTACCTTTTTGACAGTACCTAAAATTTAGTTAGAACAGTTTTAATCTGTCAAGAGATGTGAAGGTTTTGTGTGTGTGTGTGGCATGTGTGTGTTGGGTTCAGCAGCATCCAGAAGGCATGGCTCGGGTTAAACTAAGGGGAGGTGTTCTGTCTTAGGGGACACATTTTGTATGATCAAAGACAAAACTGTTCCACAAACCACCAACCAACCACCCAAAGAGTCTTTCAGGGGAGGGAGTCTTACTGCAGAGGATACCTCGTAACACACGCTGAGACAGGCAGTACAGGTCTTCCCTCAACTGTGAATGAACAGATATTTCGCAAAGGTTTACCAAAAACTTCTCCCTCTGAACACATGTTCTAGTGATATTTTCTATTTCCTGTTTGAAAATTCATGGCTGAAGTTTCCACCTGCACATCATAATGTGTCCACTCCTACATGTGCACCTGCACACGCACACCCACACACACGCAATGCACACACACACAGACACACACATGCATGTATGCGCACACACACACACGCGCACACACACACACAATAGACGCAGAAATATTAATGCACTTTCAAAATAAGAGTGCTCTGAGAGAGATATTAACACTTTTGTTGTACATATTAGGTTATAAACGAAAAGGGAATTAATCAAGTATTTGAGAGTGCATCTCATACAGTCTGCACATCAATCTGAACACACACACACACACACACACACACCACACACACACATGCAGCATGCATCAAACACACATACAGCAGGCACATACTCATGCTCGCAGCCACCTCCCCTCACTCCCCCTATTCATCAACTCAGTCCCACCCTCCACTACCTCCACAGGTTCACGACATATGACACGCCATGACCATTAGCACTTAACTATGTATAAAATTAATGATCTCTGTCGAGAATATAATCATTTCTCCCATCTGTGATGGCTTGTCCGTCTGTTAGTTCAAGCAAAAACTATGGAACTGATGTTCATGACACTTAATGGACAGATGGAAAAAAACCCATCAACTTTTAATGCAGATGACTACTGCAGACCTGGGTCAAAGGGCAGACCAGGGTCAGTTCAGCCTAGGTGAAGGTCAGCACTCTCCTGAATGTCCTTCCTGCTGCTGTCTGTAACTAGTTACATAAATTTGCATTTTGACATTTAGACAGTGAAAAATGTGCGCCCAGTCCAGGTGGAAACTCGCTCTAGCTGTCCAGTACAGTGTAGCCATTGTACAGTGTCTATTACTTAGTAGTATCAGCTCAGACAGCTTTTCAATGTGTTTTTTGTTGCATTTGAATATTTTTCTTTACCACTTTTTGTTTTCACTTTTTTTTTTCTCAAAATCTGGGAGCGGAAAATTAAAGGGAAACGCCTGCCGACTCTCAGCCTAATTTTACAGGCCCTAAGATGTCAACAGTGTGGCTACCAGGTCATTAACTGCTTACATCGCTTGTTTCTTTTTCAGGATCTGTTTTTTTTCCTGTGGTGATCAGACCTGCTTATGATGTAACAGGTTTTTTTTTCTCCCTTGTGCAAGTCTGACTGGCCTGAAAAGTTCTTTTTGACTGGCTGGGTTATGATCATTAAAACCACATTAAAAATTTGAACCATTATTCATCTCACCTTTAAAATACCCCCATGAACACACACACACACACACACACACACACACACACACACACACACACATACTCACTATGTGCATTGATAATCCTCCCAACAGGACTTACCAACTTTAAAAGCATTCTTAAGATTGCTATGATTTATGGAAAAGTATGCCATTTTGATAATAAATCCCTTTACTTTTTACAGAACTTTTTTTTCATTTATTATTTTTTTTTTTTTTTCAATTTTCCTGACATTAGGAGACTTCAACTCTGGAAAAATCTACTTTGTGAAATTTTCATTTTTATTCTCTCAGTGTAGAAAGTCTACTTTATTTTTAAATGTTTCCGTCCAGAAAATTATTTTCAAGATATTTCCAATATGCTGGAATTGGTGTGAAAATAAACTGGATTTAAAAAAAAAAAAAAAAGGTGTATGTAAAGGGGACCAAGTTTCCCATGTTTTGACCAGTTGGTAAACTATTTTGTTGGTTAGAGAAGTACAAACACACACACACACACACACACACACACACACACACACACACACACACACACACACACACATCTGCACTCACACATGTGCATGCAGAGGAACAGATGCATTAGAAATAAACTGGGATAACAAAAGCACTTGTATGCATTTTATAAATTGACGCGCATGCATGCATGCACACACACACTCACATGCACACACACAACATACACAACACACACACACTCACGCGTTGCTCTTGCACACACCATATGCATCACAATCTGTGAATGCAAAAGAATACAAAAATAGAATGGTAGGAAACATTATAAAAAAAAAAAAAAAAGTAATGTAACACAAACATTAATCCAAAATCTTTTGTGGACAGAGAGAGAGAGAGGAGAGAGAGAGAGAGAGAGACTGAGAGAGAGAGAGATAGAGAGAGAGAGAGTGGTGTGTGTGTGTGTGTGTGTGTGTGTGTGTGTGTGTGTGTGTGTGTGTGTGTGTGTGAGTGTGTGGTGCGTGCGTGCGTGCGTGCGTGCATGCATGCATGCATGCATGCGTGCATGCATGCGTGCGTGCGTGCGTGCGTGCATGTGTGTGTGTGTGCTTTTAAGGTCAAACAACAAAAGGGTGAAATACTATTTTAGGATTCCTATTTACACAGACAGGGGGTTAGACCAGAATGTGGTAAATGTTTCTGTCCCAGCTTTTATACTCCCTGAAACATGATTAGAATATTACAAACAAAACCATAATTCCCATACATAAACTTTGTATGCGTTCATGTCTGCAAGCATATATGTATGCATGTAGTGTAAGCATGCAACATCTGAGAGAGCCACCTAGGGAATGTGTCCAAGTACGACTTTTTTGTCTCTCTCTCTCTCTCTGTTTCCTTCTCTTAGCATGAGAGAGAGAGAGAGAGAGAGAAGGAGAGAGAGAGAGAGAGAGAGAGAGAGAGAAGAGAGAGCAAGCAAGCAAGCAAGAGAGACAGACAGACAGAGACAGAGAGATGATGACGGGGAGGATGGCATAAAATTCATTATTTATGAGGATAATACATTAACTCTAATGTGCTTTTTTTTTTTTTTTAACATCCAAGCCATGCCTACAGCAGGGTCTACAACTGAAAATAATAGTACATAAGCATACATGATGAATATCTGACTGAAGAAAAACTATGAACAGAAAGACAGGGAGCAAGAAGATCATGCCTTGCAGTATTACAGTATAATGTTCAAAAAAGCCCCCTTTAGAAAGACAGGGAGGTAGCACACAATGGTATTGTAAGATACAGCATTATCATCACATGTACAGGAGGCTTTTTCCCTCAAAGATAACATTGTTCTGACTCCCGTTCCCAAAAAGTTTTTTTTGTTTTTTTTTTGTTCGAATGAGACTAGACTATAAACTGAGGTTCCATGAGTGAATGCATGCAGAATGTCTTGTACTCATGTCAAATCTCATCAGCAACTTTCAGAAGAGCAGGCCAGTTTGGTCCTTGGCATGGATAACACTTATCATGCATTGCTGAGCGAATGGGGTCTTTGACTAGATGGCACAAGAAACAGCTGAACAGAGCAATAGCAGGCAGGTCTTCAGCAAGCATGACCAACATATGCAGCCTGTTGTGTGATCGAAAGCTCAGATTGTAAACCACTCAGAGCGCTTGGTCTCCAGCTGAGGATAAGCAGTATATAAGCACTCTCCATAATAACAATCAAGAGACAGTGTGAGACAAACTAAACAGAATGACTAACTGAGCACCTTTAAAAAAAAAGGTAAATACATAAAAATAACATGAAGGATACTACACAGAATACACCGGACAATGAATACAGTACATGATACCAATACAAGAGGGGAAACAAATTTTCCTACTATATATACTAATCACCAACAGGATGAAAATCTGCCTCTTCAGTTCAAACGTCAAATCTGTCCTTTTATATGGATCAGAGATCTGGTGAACCACAAAAACCACCGTTCAAAAACTGCAGACCTTCATTAACAGCTGCCTGCGAAAGATCCTCCACATCCACTGGCCAGAGACAATCAGCAACAAAGAGCTGTGGGAAAGAAGTAACCAACTGCCAGTAGAGCAAGACATCTGCAAAAGAAGATGGCGGTGGATAGGACACACGCTCGAAAGCCCCCTGGACAACACCACCAGAAAAGCCCTGACCTGGAATCCCCAAGGCAAAAGGAAGCAAGGAACACCAAGAAACACCTGGAAACAGGACCTGGAAGCGGACACCAGGCAGATGGGTTACTTGGGGCAAATTAGAAAAGATTGCCCAGGACCCTGGTCGTTGGCGTGCAGATATTGATGGCCTATGCTCTGGCAAGAGCAATGGGCCTCAGTAAGTAAGTAATATATAAAAATTCAACAAATTTAAAATTGTTGTTTTGTTCATTGCCTCGCTGGTTGCTGAGGCCAATTATTTCAGCTGATAACCAGTTCCACGTTATTTCAGTTGGACACAGGTAAGATAAGATACGATAATGTTGCTTATAGCCCAGCCAACCGCAAAGGGCCACATCAGGGCTTCACTACGTTAAAATCAACTCACAAGTCATCAAAATTTAAAAAAAAAAAAAAAAAACACCTTTCACACATCTCTTTAAATGACATCCTCTAGGAGCGCACCAGAAACTTCGTTAAAAATCTTTCATCCGTAAAATCTTAAATCGATGAAAAATGTTAATCTCTCTCAAAAACTAAAGATCACGTCAGGCGGGACATCCCTGAACAGGATTTTCATGGACTCAGCTGTAAAATGTTTATGTCTCACATCATGCAAGTCCCAACACTAAAAGAATATGTTTCATTGTGAGTGGCACATAACATGGAATGCATCACGGAGCTTCTTCACTCTTTAAAAGGTACGAATGGATAAAATACGAATGGCCGGTGTGCAGCCGGCACAGAACTGTTTCTTCTTTACAACCACCAGACGTAGATCGGAGGAACTCCTTAAGGTTTGGACGGATCTGAAAGAGTTTGTTATCCGTCTGTGTATACCAATCCTCCTGCCAGAGGGCTCTCACATAATCATTAATTTTGGGTTTCAGATCTGAGCAGGGGATATATATGTTGGACAATTTCTCTCTTGTGGCATGCTTGGCTAAACGATCAACCATTTCGTTCCCTCCGATGCCAACATGACCAGGAACCAAGCCAGAATAATGTTGTAACCATCCGCTTTCAACTTAGTAAAAAGTTCAAAGAAGTGTAAAAGTTCTGGATGCTGAAGGTTGCGGCCAGCTATGGCCTCCAAAGCTGACAGTGAATCTGACAGAACCAGAAAGTCCCTCTTCTTAGATTGTGAAGTTATCTTCAATGCCAGAACCAGAGCAGTAAGTTCAGCAGAATAGACAGAGGCATCTGGAGGTATATGTTTTAACAGTATCTGAGAATGAGCACCAGGGCAATAGGCTGCACAGGCCACTCCATCCTCAGACTTGGAACCGTCAGTGAAAATTTTCTGATAAGATGGGAATTTTGAACAGAGGTCAGCATACAAGGCCTTGTATGCCAGAGAGCTGGTAGACTCTTTTGCGAAAAGCCGCAAGATCAAAACGAATCTCTGGTGTGAAAAAGGTCCACGGAGGCTGATCTGGAAACTTGGAAAAATCGGACACAACTCCTAGGTCTAGACCTGCATTCCGCACGTGAGGCTGCATACGAAGACCAAACGGCGGAATACATCAGTTGGACACAAAGTACCCAATGCATCTATATAGAGAATGAGGGGAAGTGGAGAGCAAGAGAGAGGGAGGGAATAATACAGAAACAGAGACAGACAGACAGACAGACAGACAGAGAGACAGGGAGAGAGAGAGAGAGAGTTGCTTCTAGCCTAGCTGACCACAAGAGCCAGATCAGGGCTGTCAACTCAGAAGTCAATTCTCAATTTAAGAGAGGGAGGCAAACAGACGGACAGCCAAGAGATGCAGACAGACAGAGGGAATGTGAGACGGACAGACAAACAGACTGAAACCAGTGACAGAGACTGAAGGAGACATACAGACAGAAGGCATGAGACTGCGGCAGACAGACACTTCAAGACAGAGAAGAGATCCTGGGTGTAAAACAAACAATGAGAAACACCAAACACTGAAAATTCAATCACTCTACCTACAAAACAAGAACACACACACACACACACACACACGCACACGCACATGCACACACACAACACACACACACACACGCACACATACACGTACATAGCATACACACACACACACATGCACACACACACTGGACCCCATCACATGTGTATTTCTTTAACCATTACAACCTGCAGGGTGTAACATTCCAACCCATAATCAGCACTGCCACATGACACTGACCTCCAGCCACAAAGCCTCAACCCAGACATGCCGCAACAGATTCTCAGAGTCTGAGCTTTGTCAGAAGTCCTCAGGTCTCAAGACACAGTTCTGGGAGATCATGACCAAATGAGCTTGAAGGCCTTGGACAAGGTGATGGACTGCAATGCACGTAACACTTTTAAATGTTGTGCTTGACTGAGAACAGAGAACAGTGCAGGTCTAAATGTTGTGCTTGACTGAGAACAGAGAACAGTGTAGGTCTAAATGTTGTGCTTGACTGAGAACAAAGAACAGTGCAGGTCTAAATGTTGTGCTTGACTGAGAACAGAGAACAGTGCAGGTCTAAATGTTGTGCTTGACTGAGAACAGAGAACAGTGCAGGTCTAAATGTTGTGCTTAACTGAGAACAGAGAACAGTGTAGGTCTAAATGTTGTGCTTGACTGAGAACAGAGAACAGTGCAGGTCTAAATGCTGTGCTTAACTGAGAACAGAGAACAGTGTAGGTCTAAATGTTATGCTTGACTGAGAACAGAAACAGTGTAGTTCTAAATGTTGTGCTTGACTGAGAACAGAGAATAGTGTAGTAACTTTCTAAATGTTGTGCTTGACTGAGAACAGAGAACAGTGTAGTTTTAAATGCTGTGCTTGACTGAGAACAGAAACAGTGTAGTTTTAAATGCTGTGCTTGACTGAGAACAGAGAACAGTGTAGTTCTAAATGCTGTGCTTGACTGAGAACAGAGAACAGTGTAGTTTCAAATGCTGTGCTTGACTGAGAACAGAGAACAGTGTAGTTTTAAATGCTGTGCTTGACTGAGAACAGAGAACAGTGCAGTTTTAAATGCTGTGCTTGACTGAGAACAGAGAACAGTGTAGTTTTAAATGCTGTGCTTGACTGAGAACAGAGAACAGTGCAGTTCTAAATGCTGTGCTTGACTGAGAACAGAGAACAGTGTAGTTCTAATGTTGTGCTTGACTGCAGGTAGAACAGAAAACAGTGTAGTTCTAAATGTTGTGCTTGACTGAGAACAGAAACATGTAGTTCTAAATGTTGTGCTTGACTGAGAACAGAAACAGTGTAGTTCTAAATGTTGTGCTTGACTGAGAACAGAAACAATGTAGTTCTAAATGTTGTGCTTGACTGAGAACAGAAACAGTGTAGTTCTAAATGTTGTGCTTGACTGAGAACCAGAGAACAGTGTAGTTCTAAATGTTATGCTTGACTGAGAACAGACTTTGTTCTAAATGCTGTGCTTGACTGAGAACAGAACAGTGTAGTTTAAATGCTGTGCTTGACTGAGAACAGAAACAGTGTAGTTCTAAATGTTGTGCTTGACTGAGACACAGAACGAGAGTGTAGTTCTAAATGTTATGCTTGACTGAGAACAGAAACAGTGTAGTTCTAAATGTTGTGCTTGACTGAGAATAGAGAACAGTGTACTTCTAAATGTTATGCTTGACTGAGAACACAGTAGTTCTAAATGTTGCGCTTACTGAGAACACAGAACAATGGAGGACCCTGTAGCTGCCAGAGTGACTCCATCATAAGAAAAGAAATGAATCAATTGGTGTAATAAAAGATCTAACCTTGGTCTCTAGCAACCCTCTGTGACAGGAATACCCTTGGTGACACACTCAACAGCCAGAGTATGCCTGGTTTAAGCTAAAATTTTATTGAATTTGTTAAAAATTGGAAGAATGCAGGCATCCCTGTAGGTAACATCACACTCTTCTGTCAAAGGTGCCGATTTTGAACAGCAAGCAAAAACTCCTTAAATTTCAATGCAAACTTTTTAACAAAATGAATCCCACACTGTAGTTACACAACGTGCACACCTGTTTTCAACAAACTATTGCCATTCTCAAGACTACACCTTTAAAGCCTGCAGTAATCGTCAAGCAGACTGAGACTCATGGTCAAAGATTCGCCAGTCTGTTATCGATCATACAGCACAAAAGCTGCCATCCAGACCAATCTTCCTCTTGATTTCCGTAAAAGGTTGATCAACCCACTATTGATCAAACAGCACTAAATAAAAGCAGCCATCTGGATACATCTGTCTCATTCCATTGGAGACAGATGGTCATTAACCTTTCATGATGTAAGCCCTCTGATCTGGCCGAGCCATCATCAACACAATATACAATATTTGCTGTGTACACTCAAGGGGGTTGCAGAGGACAAGCACTGATGTATAGGAAAATCAGTCATTCGGAAAAACGGTTCAAAGAGAGACAGGAAGGATCAGTTACGGAACTTTGGGGAACTGCCGAAGAAATTACATGCTACATTAACTTCAGTACAGCAATTCTTGTTTCACTGAATGTTTGTTAAAGAATACTGTATACAGCTGTTGTACCTCAAAGAGAAAGAAAAACGGGCAGACCATCTTCCTATCTCAAATACAAACACACAGTCCAAACATACACTGACAGTTTCTCACCACGGCAAAAATCATCCTCCGAATGATCTAATACCTGCCACTTTGGTATTAGAAATAGGGAACTGAAGGGCATGGGACAGGGTCGGAGGATTGGACAAATGGAGAGAGAGAAAGAGAGAGAGAGAGGGAGGAGAGAGAGAGAGAGAGAGAGAGAGAGAGAGAGAGAGAGAGAGAGAGAGAGAGAGAGAGAGAGAGAAAGTGAGAGGGAGACAGACAGACAGAGACAGGGAGAAGGAGGGAATGGGTGGTTGGAGAAAGGGACAAAGAGAGACAAGGAGAGCAAGAGAGAGGAACAGAGAAACAGAGAGAGAGAGAGAGAGAGAGAGAAGGGTGAGGCAGACAGACACACAAAGCGAGGGTGGGAGAGTGATGGAGAGAGGCAAAGGCAGAGACAGATACAGAGACAGACAAAGAGAAACAGAAAGACTGAGACAGATACAAAGACCAAGAGAATCAGACAGAAATAATAAATATAGATGGGGACACAGTGAGAAAGACACAATAAATGACTACTGATCAGATATCAACTTGAAAAGCAAACAAACAAACAAATGATCACAGTGAATAACTGCACAGGTCCGAAACCTTAACAGGTAAAGGATGACACAAAATGAATGGCAGTACTGATTAGAACTGCACAACAGAAAAAGGACAACCACAATAAATGACAGCAGTAATCAGATACCTTAAGGACTTCTTCTTCTTCTTCTGCGTACGCTCGCTGATACTCCTGCAGACACTCCCTATATGGACAGGCAAGTATTAATCCCATCTACCCAACAAAGGGAGTGGAGTTTTGTGTATATGACGTTTTTTATCCCGCCATTAAGGCAGCCATACTCCATCTTCGGGGAAGATACCTTAAGGACAATCAGCATGAAGGAGTGTACAATCAGACACCTCTGTGACAACCAGGTGAAATGTTCTGCACTGACCAGACAGCTCAAGGATGACCACAAGAAATAACTGGACTTACCCGCTACCTGAAAAAATCCACCACAGTGAATGACCGCCTTTATCAGACACCTCAAGGACAACCACAATGAATGACTGGACTGATCAAAAACCTCTCCGATGACCACAATAAATGACCACACTGAAGAGTCATCGCTTACCCCAAGGACAACTACAATGAATGGTGCACTGATGAATGGTCAGAGATACCTAAAGAAAGACTCCAATGAACAGCTGCACTGATCAGCTACCTCAAGGACAACTACAATGATGAGATCCTCACGGATTACCACAATGACTGCAGTTGTAAGATAATATATCTTCCGGACAACCACAATAATCACATGCTCAAGTATAACTACAATGACAGCAGTCATCAGATACCTTCAGTATGACCACAATGACTGCAGTCATCTGATACCTCCAGGACAACTACAATGACTTCAGTCATCTAATACCTCCAGGCCAACCACGATGACCTGATACCTCCAGGACAAACACAATGATCAGATACCTCAAGGACAACCACAAAGACTGTCCTCATCTGATGCCTCCAAAGCAACCATGGTGGTAGATACTTCAAAAACAACCACTGTGACTGTAGTCTTCCGATACCACCAGGACAACCACATTGATCAGATACCTCATAGACAACCAGTCATTTGATATCACCGGGACAACCATGATGATCAGATACCTCCAGGACAACCACAATGATCGGATGCCTCATGGACAACCACAACGACTGTAGTCCATAGATACCTCCAGGACAACTACAATGATCAGATACCTCCAGGACAACCATGATGATCAGATACCTCCAAAGGACAACCACAATGATCGATCCTCATGGACAACCACAACGACTGTAGTCCATAGATACCTCCAGGACAACTACAATGATCAGATACCTCCAGGACAACCATGATGATCAGATACCTCAAGAACAACCACAATGACTGTAGTCATCTAATACCTCCCAAAAACAACCACATGAGTGTTTAGATGTGTAGTCATCTGATACCTCCTGAACAATCATGATGATTTGATATCTCAAGAACAACCACAATGATTAGATGCCTCCAGAACAACCACAATGACTGTAGTCATCAGATACCTCAAGAACAACCACAATGACTGTTGTCTTCTGATACCTCCAGGACAACCACGGTGATCAGATATCTTAAGGACAACCACAATGACTGCAGTCATCTGATACCTCAAAATCCCGATGATCTGATATCTCAAGGACAACTGCAATGACAGCAGTCATCTGATAGCTCAAGGACCACCACAATGATCAGATACTTTAAGGACAACCAAGTGAATCACCACACAGATCAGATACCTTACCTCTTAAGGACAATGACAATGAATGTCTGCACAGATCAGACACCTCAAGGACAATGACAATGAATGTCTGCACAGATCAGACACCTCAAGCCCGGGGATGATGACAATGCAGAACTACAAAGACGTAGCATCTGAGTGTGTGAGCAAAAACAAAACACTGTTGTTTGTTGTATGTCAAACATTGTGCATAATCTCTGACACAGCTTTTGTTATACTGTGCTCTGGTGGGCACTGTTGTTTGGGAGTGCGTGTGTGTGCTGAGGAGATGGGGGGGGGGGGGGGGGGGGAGGAGGGGGGAGGAGGGAGGGGGGTCAGGAGGGAGGCTGGGGGGAGGGAAGGAGGGAGGGAAGGGGTTGGAGGGGAATATCTCAGGTACAATGATATATTCCCTTAAATTTGCCCCATACTATTAAAATATAAATTCTTTTGGTCTTCAGCTGCTTGCGGAAGTATTAAAAATAAATCAAAGCCTTTGGTTATTGCCCGCCTTTTTCTTTTCTTTTTTTTTTCCAAATTGTTCAGACATAATTATCATATTTTAGCTCAAGGCACTAGTTATACAAATACTGTGACAAAAATGTAAACACACACACACACACACACACACACACACACACCACACACACACACACACACAAGGGGAGAGAGAGAAAGAGAGACAGACAGAGAGAGTGAGAGAGAGGGAAGAGGAGGAAGAAGGAAGACAGAGAGAGAAAGTAAAAGACAGGTACAGACACGCACATAGACAGGGACATACAGACAGAAACTCAGACACAGACAGTGAAATAGACTGCACATACACACAAACATGCTCGCACCACAGAGAGAGAGAGAGAGAGAGAGAGAGAGAGAGAGAGAGAGAGGAGAGAGAGAGAGAGAGAGAGAGAGAGAGAGAGAGAGATTTACAGTTTCCATTACAGTTTCATCAGGTAGGTGTCACTGTGTTTGGACTTGTCCATATACACGACACCACATCTGCTAAGCTAAGAGACCACAATGCACAGGATTTACAGCTGATCATTGGATCAATGTATTCTGAAGATAAAAACAGTTAAGATAAAGGTCGCATGGATATAACTTAACAGATGTCCAGCCTGCGAGTTTGCCCCAAATGTCAGTCAGACCTTGGAGAAAAGAGAGAGAGAAAGAGCGAGAGAGAGAGTGTGAGAGAGAGAGAGAGAGAAAGAGAGAGAGAGAGAGAGAGAGAGAGAGAGCGAGAGAGAGAGAGGCACAGAGAGAAAGAAAGAAAGAGAACAACCGCCACAGAAAAACAAAACAAACAAAACAAAAAACAGACTGATAGTCAGGCACGGAGAAAAAACACCATAACAGAGGTCTGACACAAGCAGCAACAAAGATACCTTTGCTTCAGATCCTGGAGAACAAAGCACAATGAACACACTGCACTGATTAGATTCCTCAACCTGAAAAGAGATGACCACAAAGGGATGACTTCAGCACTGTCAACATCCACAGCCACAAAGTGAGTGAGACTGACACCACAGCAATGTGCACCAGCTGTGACTGTGTGCTTGCCCCCAGATCCCAGATCACACAGTTACATTAACCACTTTTCTTTCAATAAACTCAGAGCTGGGTTTGGGGCAAACATCATTTCCTGGAAACATAGCCTCACCCCTTCCTCCAAGCTTAATTTTTCCACACGTTCTTGAAGACTTGGTGCACAACGCACTGTGCTAATCCTCAACTATATATGATCACCTCTGGTCTCAATAGGCTTTTTTTTTTCCCCTTGCTCTTTCTTTTTTTCCCTTCTTTTTCTTTTCTTTTTTTTTTTTTTTTCTATACCCACAAGCTTTTAACAAGGCACTGGTTATCCATCTTTAGCACAACTTTGGATGTGTTTGCATGCATGCACGAATGTGTGCGCATCACACACACACACACACACACACACACACACACACACACCACACACACACACACACACAGAGGGGTGCAAACATAAACAAACAGAGGGGGAGGGAGGGAGGGAGAGAGGAGAGAGACAGACGGACAGAAAGAGAGAGAGTGAGAGAGAGAGGCACAGATGGACGGAAGGAGGGAGGGAGAGAGAGAAAGTGAGAGAGAGACAGAAAGGGGGGGGGGGGAAGAGGGAGGAACAAAGGGAGGGAAGGAGAGGGAAGAGGAGAGAGAGAGAAAGACAGACAGACAGACGGAGACAGACTGACAGAGAGAGAGAGAGAGAGAGAGAGAGAGAAACATATTCAAAACATATACACAAACATCAGAGAGAGACATAGGGAGAGTTGGAGGTAGACAAGGAGAGAGAGAAAAATACACTAACACACACACACATGAAAGCTGATGCAGAGTAGTGAGCAAAAGTAGTGTAGCAAGACAGTGATTTCACACGGCCAGTGTAGCATAGTGAGCTGGTTATCTTACACAGCAATTGCACTGTAGCAAGCTGAGATCAGACAGCAAACAAAGCTCAGTCAAACTTGTTCCTACATCAGCCAATGTTGAGTCAAAGTATCTAACACAGTCAATGAAGCGTAATGAGCCAGTTACTGTTGCACATTATAAGCAAGCGTGTTGAGCCGCTCAACTCAAACATTGCATAGCAAGCTGAATACATCAGACAGAACATGTAGTGTCACAAACCAGCTACTAACACAGGAAATGTAGTGTAGTCAACTGGTTGGTTACCTCATACAGCAAACTGAGTAAGCACGCCTGTCACAGCAAAATGTAGTGTAGTGACGCTCTTCGACAGTACACATCATCCAACACAGCATGTGTAACCTAATCAGCCAAATCCAGTAGAGCGTGCAAGCGTGTTACCACACAACAGTCGATCCTGCATAGAGAGCTGCTCTGAATACAATGACCTGTCTGTCACTGTCAATGAAATACAGCACTGCCAATCAATAGTGTCCTCATTCCAGCCAAAAAAGACGACACACTTGCTGGACGCCTATGCCGGTGCAGCTATATGCCACAAGCTCCCACACAGTGCTGCAACAGCGCAGGCTACCGGACAAGAGGCTGCTGGTGTATATGGATTAATGAGCGATGTAAAACATCAAATGTAATATTTATGAGTCTCTGGGAAAATATTCTCATTGCCCATGATAATCTCAGGTGATACCCCAGTGTACAGGAACTGTGCGGTACTGCAAAATCTCTCTGACCAGTGGGCTAGTAAAGTCATAAAAAACATTTGACACTATTCTGCTGACAATCCTACTTTTAGATCTTTTTCTTTTTGTAGTGCATGATTTAAAGATATTAATTCTTGACTGATTTACATTTTACATCTAAAAGGCAGCTGGTTAGTTGTTTTATTTTGTTTTGTTCTTTTCTCATTTGACTACATATACCATCAGAAAATCTTATATGGATTTAATCTAACCAGTATGATGCAGTCTAAACCAATATGGATATAAGATAAACTAAAAGAAAAAAAAACTTTTAGGACAAACTGAAAAAAACTTTCACACACATCCCCCCCCCCCCCCCCCCCCCCCCACCAGACACACACACACTCCCAAAACCTAAAAAAAAAACAAAAAAAAAACTATTTTTTTTATACTGAAATACTCTGTCTATAAGGCCATACTTTTTTTTCTCAACAATTGGCCAAAACATCTTCACTTCTAAAGCATCCCCTACATTGTTAAACCATTTGCCTCCAAACTGCATAAACCAGCTTGAACACCTCCAGTCACCAACTTAGACAGTGTTCAGTGTCCACATACTTTATACTAACCAAACACATTTTACATTTCAAACTGTCTTGTTTATGGGTGACCAAGGTGTGCTATCTCCAAAAGCGCCCCTCTGAACACTGAACTTGTTTGGTACCAAACTGAGTATACCAGCTTAAACACATCCAGTCATAAACTTAGACCATGTTCAGAGTCCACATACTTTATATTAACCAAACATAGTTTAAATCCCAAACTGTCTTGTTTATGGGTGACCAAGGTGTGCTATCTCCAAAAGCGCCCCTCTGAAGGTTGAACTTGTTTGGTACCAAACTGAGAAAACAAGCCTGGACACATGAGTCATGACTTACGATCATATTCAGTGTCTGTATCCATACAGCTCAAAGCAATGACCAAATGAATGTGTCTCATATTCCAAAGTACATTACAGATGAATTACAATTTTTCCTTAAACATCAAGAAGTATGCCTTATATTTCACAGCATGGGTCCAGCCATCTAAAAATTATGGTACACAAAACAAAAGAAACATGCATGCAATAGGGAAAGTAAAACTGATATCTCAAGATCACAAGACAATCTATGCCAACAAGTATGCTGGGAAACGTTTAACCTTATTATAGTACAAAATAATTCCACCTTATGTTCAATAAACCTAGCCCTAAATTACAAAAAAAAACTATAGTTAGTAAACTTAAACTTTTTTTTTTCAAAATGTTTTCGTGCTTTCTTTTGGTTTCTGGTGTGGGAGTGTGTGTGTGTGTGTGTGTGTGTGTGTGTGTGTGTGTGTGTGTGTGTGTGTGTGTGTGTGTGTGTTGCATGTGTGTGTGTGTGTGTGTGTGTAAAACTCAGCCCTAAATTAAGAAAAAAAAAAAACTGTGGGTTAGTAAAACTTAAATTCTCTTTTTTTTCAAAATTTTTTGTGCTTTCTTTTGGTTTCTGGCGAGTGTGTGTGTGTGTGTGTGTGCATGTGTGTGTGTGTGTGTGTGTGTGTGTGTGTGTGTGTGTGTGTGTGCGTGTGCGTGTGTGTGTGCGTCCGTGCGAGCGAGCGTGTGTGCGGGCATGTGTGCATGCGTGCGTGTGTGTGCATGTGTGTGTGTGTGTGTGTGTGTGTGTGTGTGTGTGTGTGTGTGTGTGTGTGTGTGTGTGTGCATGTGTGTCTACATGAAAGAACACAACAGCTGGGAAACCATTAGCAGAGATACAGACCTCAACACACAACGGACAGAGCTGGAGTAATCTGATCACAGAACTTCAGTGCGTCATCCTGATCACACTTCACTGTGTTCAGACAGAAGATGTCAAAGAAGACACAAACACCTGAAAATCAGGTACACACGCAAGCATGTACACATATATACATGTACACTCTTGTTACTTCTCTCGTTCTTTCTCATCTTGGTCATTGCAGTGTGTAGTTAGCCAGCCTCCCACGGAATCAAACTTGAGAAACTTCAAAATTGTGCAAGTACGTTGGTTTTAAAAGTATCAACACAGTCTCATATCACTCAGTCTCATATCACTTCCCATCTGATTGAACTCCACTAGCTTCCAATTTCCCAAAGAACAGAACATATCATAAACTAGCCTGTCTCTGTTACAGTAAGATTACAGGTTGTGCACCATGCTATCTCCCTGAAGTAATTCAAGTGTACACACCGGCTCCTTCTCTTTATTCCTTGGCTGACACCCGCATTCTGTCTGTACCCAAATGTAGGACTGCTCTGGGACAGTGGTCCTTATCGATCATTGGACAGATCATCTGGAACAAACTTCCCTGCTCTGTTCACCACGCTCAACACTTCTTTCGGTTTAAAAAAATCACACACACACAAATTATTTTTCAGTCAGCCTATCATAACCAGTCTCTGTGTTGAAGTGTTTTTCCTTTTTTAATGTGCAGCCTTCCCTGTATCTGAATACTGTATGTGTGTGTAACCTGCATTTTAAATCTTTATTTATTTGAATGTTTATTTAACTACTGTATATTGCCCCCCCCCCCCCCCACCCCCTCCATTCCCTCACCATTACCACCCCTTCCCCTTCCCATCCCTATCTTTCTAGATCCTCTTTGCAAATGCCTTGAGCTCCTATTTTCAGAGATAAGAGCATATAAGTTTCTATATTTCTGTGTGTTCTGACTCACGAGTCTAATAAAGATTTTACCTTGGGAAATTTTCGGCCAGCTACTGCTGGTCTTCATCAGCCCCAACTGACTGGTAGTTGTGGTGGGTGTTGGGTGTTCCCTGAGTTGTCCTCACTGGTTGAGTGATGGGTGTTCAGCACAGACAACTCAGGGAACATCAACACCTACCACAACTACCAGTCAGTCAGGGCTGATGAAGACCAGCAGTAGCTGGCCGAAAATTTCCCAAGGTAAAATCTTTATTAGACACCTGAGTCAGAACACATAGAATATGAACAACCCGGAGTCGGAACGTGTCTTTGCTCAAACATATAAGTTTCCATTATGATAAATCATTATCAACATCACACACACACACACACACACACACACACACACACACACACACACACAGAGTGCATATGTGCACACACACGCACACGCACACACACACACACACACACGCACACACACACACACACACACACACACAACACACAACACACGTATACACGTACACACACACGCCTGCACATTCTCACACACATACAAATGCACACACACAGATACACACATACACAAGTGTGCACACATGCATGCTCTCTCTCTCTCTCTCTCTCTCTCTCTCTCTCCACACACACACACACACACACACACACAACACACTGAGTGTCGTACCGCCGTGTCACCATGGAAGATACTGTCACCGTACTGTAGATACATGCTATCAGTCCAAGACACTAGTATACTACCAGAAAACAGGCAGGGCCACCCACCATCAAGTCACAATGCCTCAGGCCCATAACTCTCTCTGCACAGCCAGCCACCTCTTAGTCATGCACCAGCTGTACTTATCTGTGACTTCTCTCCCAATTAATACACAGTTCTCGGATCTTCTCATTCACCTCTAAGCATCTCTGCATGCATGATTTCTTTCCAGTACCTATACTCAGCAGTTCTACCTCATCTGCCAGCTCTGCATTTAAACCAGTTTTCTGCACTAGCAATATGCAGCAGCTCTTTCTAAGCTGCAAACTTGCTGCAGTATCAATGAACAGCTGTTCCTCCCACTTGTGCCTGCTCTAATTAGCTTAATTAAGTATGAACACAAAATTGTTCTTACCACTGTACCAACTCTGACTGTAGTATCAATACAGTTACACAGTTTGTTCTTCCCCCTGTGCCAGCTCTGGTTAACTGCAGTATCAACACAGCTATTCTCCCTCACATCCAAGCCCTAACTGCCGTTTCAATACATGGCAATTCTTCCTCAAGCACCAGCCGCAGCTCACTGCAGTATGAATACACAGCTATTCTCCCTCATATCCAGGCTCTCATTGCAGTTACAACACAATCATGGCAATTCTTCCTCAAGCACCAGCTCCAGCTCAATGCGGTATGAATACACAGCTATTCTCCCTCATATCCAAGCCCTAACTGCAGTTTCAATACATGGCAATTCTTCCTCAAGCACCAGCTCCAGCACAATGCAGTATGAATACACAGCTATTCTCCCTCATATCCAAGCCCTAACTGCAGTTTCAATACATGGCAATTCTTCCTCAAGCACCAGCCGCAGCTCACTGCAGTATGAATACACAGCTATTCTCCCTCATATCCAGGCTCTCATTGCAGTTACAACACAATCATGGCAATTCTTCCTCAAGCACCAGCTCCAGCTCACTGCAGAATGAATACACAGCTATTCTCCCTCATATCCAGGCTCTCATTGCAGTTACAACACAATCATGGCAATTCTTCCTCAAGCACCAGCTCCAGCTCACTGCAGTATGAATACACAGCTGTTCTCCCTCATATCCAAGCTCTCATTGCAGTTTCAATACATGGCAATTCTTCCTCAAGCACCATCTCCAGCTCACTGCAGTATGAATACACAGCTATTCTCCCTCATATCCAGGCTCTCATTGCAGTTTCAATACATAGCAATTCTTCCTCAAGCACCAGCTCCAGCTCAATGCAGCAGTATCATCAACACACAGCAGTTCTTCCCAAAGTCCAAGTTCTAACTGCAGTTTCAACACATCATACATGCCAGTTCTTCCTCAGGCACCAGCTCTCCCAAACTGCTGCATCAATACACAGCTGTACTTCCTGTGGCAGCTTTAGTCACCTGCCGTATCGCAGCTCTCCTTCCTCTTGTGGCGGCGCTAGCTGAAAAGCAGTTCTTTATGTGCCAGCTCTGGCTAGCTGCAGTACCGATACACAGCAGTTCTTCCCTGTGTGCCAGCTCTGGCTAGCTGCAGTACCGATACACAGCAGTTCTTCCCTGTGTGCCAGCTCTGGCTAGCTGCAGTACCGATACACAGCAGTTCTTCCCTGTGTGCCAGCTCTGGCTAGCTGCAGTACCGATACACAGCAGTTCTTCCCTGTGTGCCAGCTCTGGCTAGCTGCAGTACCGATACACAGCAGTTCTTCCCTGTGTGCCAGCTCTGGCTAGCTGCAGTACCGATACACAGCAGTTCTTTATGTGCCAGCTCTGGCTAGCTGCAGTACCGATACACAGCAGTTCTTCCCTGTGTGCCATATCTGGCTAACTGCAGTGTTAATACATAAGTTTTTCCTCTTGTGCCAGCTTTAGCTGGCTGTACTATCAATACCTGTGTGCCATGTCTGGCTAACTGCAGTGTTAATACATAACAGTTTTTCCTCTTGTGCCAGCTTTAGCTGGCTGTACTATCAATACCTGTGTGCCATGTCTGGCTAACTGCAGTGTTAATACATAACAGTTTTTCCTCTTGTGCCAGCTTTAGCTGGCTGTACCATCAATACCTGTGTGTCATTTCTGGCTAGCTGCAGTATCGATACAAAGATGTTTTTTCTCATGTAGCACCTATAGCTACCTGTAGTATCAATACAAAACAGTTTTTCCTCATGTAGCACCTATAGCTACCTGTAGTATCGATACAAAACAGTTTTTCCTCATGTAGCACCTATAGCTACCTGTAGTATCAATACAAAACAGTTTTTCCTCATGTAGCACCTATAGCTACCTGTAGTATCAATACAAAACAGTTTTTCCTCATGTAGCACCTATAGCTACCTGTAGTATCAATACAAAACAGTTTTTCCTCATGTAGCACCTATAGCTACCTGTAGTATCAATACAAAACAGTTTTTCCTCATGTAGCACCTATAGCTACCTGTAGTATCAATACACAGCAGTTTTTCCTCATGTAGCACCTATAGCTACCTGTAGTATCAATACAAAACAGTTTTTCCTCATGTAGCACCTATAGCTACCTGTAGTATCAATACACAGCAGTTTTTCCTCATGTAGCACCTATAGCTACCTGTAGTATCAATACACAGCAGTTTTTCCTCATGTAGCACCTATAGCTACCTGTAGTATTAATACACAGCAGTTTTTCCTCATGTAGCACCTATAGCTACCTGTAGTATCAATACAAAACAGTTTTTCCTCATGTAGCACCTATAGCTACCTGTAGTATCAATACACAGCAGTTTTTCCTCATGTAGCACCTATAGCTACCTGTAGTATCAATACACAGCAGTTTTTCCTCATGTAGCACCTATAGCTACCTGTAGTATCAATACAAAAGTTTTTCCTCATGTAGCACCTATAGCTACCTGTAGTATCAATACAAAACAGTTTTTCCTCATGTAGCACCTATAGCTACCTGTAGTATCAATACAAAACAGTTTTTCCTCATGTAGCACCTATAGCTACCTGTAGTATCAATACACAGCAGTTTTTCCTCATGTAGCACCTACAGCTACCTGTAGTATCGATACAAAACAGTTTTTCCTCATGTAGCACCTATAGCTACCTGTAGTATCAATACACAGCAGTTTTTCCTCATGTGCCAGCTCTGCTAGCTGTACTCAGCATCAACACAGCTGTTGTTCACTGTATCTTGGCTAGCTGTGATATCGATACGCCACAGTTCTTCCACAGGGCCCAGCTCTTGCTGTCTACAGCATGAACACAGAGCCAATTAAAAAAATTTCATCCTTATTTCCCAGTGGCCTTGATGTCTACAGTATCAGTGCACACAGCCAGGTTCATCCTTATTTCCCAGGCCTTGATGTCTACAGTATCAGTAGACACAGCTAGGTTCATCCTTATTTCCCAGGCCTTGATGTCTACAGTATCAGTACACACAGCCAGGTTCATCCTTATTTCCCAGTGGCCTTGATGTCTACAGTATCACTCATCAGTGCACACAGCCAGGTTCATCCTTATTTCCCAGGCCTTGATGTCTACAGTATCAGTAGACACAGCCAGGTTCATCCTTATTTCCCAGTGGCCTTGATGTCTACAGTATCAGTGCACACAGCCAGGTTCATCTTTATTTCCCAGTGGCCTTGCTATCTACAGTATCAGTGCACACAGCCAGGTTCATCCTTATTTCCCAGTGGCCTTGCTATCTACAGTATCACTCATCAGTGCACACAGCCAGGTTCATCCTTATTTCCCAGGCCTTGATGTCTACAACTCTGTTCTTCCTAATTTTCCAGCTCTTGCTATCCACAGTACCAATACCCAGCTGGTTCTTCCTATGCTATGCTTCTCTTGTATGTACAGTATCAACACACTAATGTTCTTCCTCATTTACCTTGCTATCTACATAATGATACCCTGCAGTTACCAAGCTCTCTCTATTAGCAGTATCAATACACCGCAGTTCTTCCCCCTGTGCCAGCTGCCGCCATCTGCAGTGTCAAGACACAGCAGATGTTATTCACCAGCAACTGTACATTTCTGAGACAGCATCAACAGCACAATAGTTCTTCCTCCTTGTCGACTGTTTTTGTAATAAGTACTCCATAGTAGACACGGTTACCTGCGTACAAGATTGTGAAATTGACCCCGTAATAGACACGGGGCAAGCAGGGAAGCGGTTAATAGTTCTTCACATCGTAGATCCAACACTCTAGCGATACGCATATTTTCTTGAATATCAATTCGCAGCTGTTATTCCTAACATGCCAGCTCTACTCTTCTAGCTATCAACCATTTTTTCAGTGTCAAGTCACAGTTCCTCCTCCATAGCCAGTTCTACTCCTCGGTAAGCAACTTCTCTCTTAGCATCACTATGCAGAACTACTTCATCATATGCCTTACCTCTAGCTGTCTGCAGCCTTTCCACTGTGAATACACAGCAGTTCTTCCACATAAATACAGATTCTAACATCTGTGAAGTCTCTGGTGTTAACGTTACTAAAGCTACCTTGTTGGCTGGGAACGTTGTAACAGCTTAAACACACACTGTATGATTGTATGTAGACATATGCCCTACACACAATTAACTGTGTACCTGCCATGTGTAAGAGGTTTACATTCATAGCACTTGAAAGGCTGAACATCAAATTAATGCCCCACAATGCATACATCCGGACAGACTGACAGACGTGGGAACGAGGGCGAAGACACACACACACACACAAAGCACAAATATACACACATGCATGCAGTGACATGTTACTGAAAGTGAAACATGATATGAATAAGACACACTAGGAAGATTCAACTTTGCGAATAAACTCATGTTTCAGTCCAGCTGACTATAAAGAAACCCTATTGGTCGAAAGTTCACTTTTCTCTTTTGTACCGTGCTCTACAAATAACCATTACTTTGCACCTTGTGTGTTTAATTGCATTTGGCTTTATCAATGCAGGAGGATCTCACGTGTCTCTGACCATCTTACTGATGAATGACTAATCACTACTGGGAACAAAACAAATTGAAGAGTGAGGATTTATCCAGACCAGCATGGCAAGAAGCTCCCAGCCTTGTGCTTCACCGCTGTGTATGCATGTGTGTGTGTGTGTGTGTGTGTGTGTGTGTGTGTGTGTGTGTATGTGTGTGTGTGTGTGTGTATGATGTATTTCCTCTCTGTATGCATAAGTGTGTGTGCTTCAATGTACCTGCACATATGTGCCCCAAAATGTGTGTGTGTGTGTGTGTGTGTGTGTGTGTGTGTGTGTGTGTGTGTGTGTGTGTGTGTGGTGCGTGTGTGTATGTGTTGTGTTGTGTGTGTGTGTGTGTGTGTGTGTGGGCATGTGCACACGTGTGTGTGTGTGTGTGTGTGTGTGTGTGTGTGTGTGTGTGTGTGTGTATGTGTATGTGTGTGTGGGCGTGCGCACACGTTTGTGTAAGTATGCATGCCCACACCTGTTCCTTTCTCCTCCTTCTCCTCTTCCATCACCCAACACCTTAACAAAAACAAAAACCATTCCGGCTCCCACTCTATCCTCCTACAGGGCAAACAACCCACTCTATCCTCCTACAGGGCAAACAACCCACTCTATCCTCCTACAGGGCAAACAACCCACTCTATCCACCTACAGGGCAAACAACCCACTCTATCCTCCTACAGGGCAAACAACCCACTCTATCCACCTACAGGGCAAACAACCCACTCTATCCTCCTACATTGCAAACAACCCACTCTATCCACCTACATTGCAAACAACCCACTCTATCCACCTACAGGGCAAACAACCCACTCTATCCACCTACAGGGCAAACAACCCATTCTATCCACCTACATTGCAAACAACCCACTCTATCCACCTACATTGCAAACAACCCACTCTATCCACCTACAGGGCAAACAACCCACTCTATCCACCTACAGGGCAAACAACCCACTCTATCCACCTACAGGGCAAACAACCCACTCCATCCACCTACAGGGCAAACAACCCACTCTATCCACCTACAGGGCAAACAACCCACTCCATCCTCCTACAGGGCAAACAACCCACACCATCCTTCTACAGGGCAAGAAATCCACTCACCCACACAACACGGCGCCCACACTAACGCCCACACCAAAGCCGTCGCCCAACAGCAAAGACAGATTCTGTCCCCTGATTGTAAGTAATCATCGAAACAATGCTGAATCAGCTGATTAACATCAAGGTCCCGATAGAACTGTCATTCAGCCCCTACACATTGCTGGCTATGCGCACAATCATGCCGATTCACACACACGGTCAGCACGGCCAAACGTAACACATGTGTCCGACATCTTTGGCCTGAGCTCAGCTGACGAACTTGCTGTCCTAGCCTTCCTCGACCAGCCTGTCCACCTCTTCAGACCTGTCGCCGCTCCCTCCCTCCAGCTCATCTCGACACTGCCGAGGCCCCTCCCCTCCCCCCACCGCCTTACATCAAACTCACTCACTCACTCACTCACTCTCTCTCTCTCACACACACAGTGGGAAAGCCGACCGATAACTGCGTCCCTGGTCCCCCCCCCCCCCCCCCCCCCCCCCCCCCCACCCCCACTCCCATCCGCTTCGCCTTACACCCACTCCCTGTCTTCATCATGCGAGACAAGCGAAAAAAAAAGAAAGAAAAAAAGTTGATCGGCTCTTTGTCACGGAGCACGTACAAGCATGCGCGGGCTCGGGCGCTCCGTGCGTCCAATCCATTCAATCGTTCCCCTTGATGCCTTCAATGCCGCTGTTCCATGAACAGGCGAGGGCTGGCCGGTCGGTCTCCCGGACACTCATCTGTCAACACGCACGGAGTAAGCTTCCTGGTCATCCGGGCGCAAGTTTATGAAGTAGGGGGCGGGTGAGAATTTTGTTTGTTTGTTTGTTTTTTTAAGAAAGAAAAGGGGGAGGGGAGGGGTTGACTGGGAGGAGCTGGGTTGGGGAGGAGGAGGGAGGGGGGTTGACTGGGAGGAGCTGGGTTGGGGAGGTGGGGAGGAGGGGGAAGGGGGGGGGGCGGTAAAAGACTGGGCTCTGGAAGGAGATGTGCAAAGCTCGCGGAAGAGGCGCATCGATCACATCAAAGAGGACAGACAGATAAGAAGCGCATCGATCACATCAGAGAGAGAGAGAGAGAGAGGCAGGCAGACAGACAGACAGACGGACGGACGGATATACGGACGGAAAGCCGGACATTTATCAGCTCTTCCAGTTCAAGGCGACTCCCAATATTTTTTTCTCCTGGTGGCAATCGGTGAAGGAGAGAGAAAAAGAAAGGAGGGAGGTGGGGGAGGGGGTGGTGGAGAACGCCGGGGAGATGGGTGGGGTGATGGTATCTGGGTCGAAGGGACAGAAGGGACGTGTGTGTGTGTGTGTGTGTGTGTGTGTGTGTGTACAAGGTGGGCTAGGACTGGAGCGGGTTGGAGGCGGAGGGGGAGAGGCAGAAGGAAAGAGCAGGCTGAGAGAGGCAGACAAGGAAGCAAACACAACTATGCACACACACACACACACACAAAGGGTCAGGAGAAGGGGGGAGGGGGTTAAGAGGGGAGGAAGAAGGGATCCGTGAGAGACAGGGGAGACGAAAACCAAGGTTTGGTGTGAAGAGAGAGAGAGAGAGAGAGAGATTCAGATTCACATGATTTCTTCATATGATAGGCCAAGGCCCCTAATGAAAGGATGTGTGAACATTCATAGCACAATAGTTAGAAGCAATGGAACCAAAAGTACTGAACGGAGCACGTATAATTCAAAAGCTATTTCAAGAAGTGAAAATTTCTCTATACTTAAAGGCTTTGAACAAAAACAAATTTAAAAAAAATATTCAACAACAGATGAAGATGAACAGAGTAGGCTCAGTTCAGACAAAACTGACTGTTTGTTGTATTTGATTTTAATAAACTTTCTCTAAGGAAGTGATGAAGTGTTATTTGGTTTCTTTTCATTCTTTACATAAAGTAACAAAGCTAATCACAAACATTACATGATCGATTTACAAAATGGCGGATGGTTAATGCAGACAGTCCTATTCTGAATTTTGCTGTAATGTCTGAGGTTAAGTTCGTTTTCAGGTCATGAACATCACAAAAGTTCTTGTAAAATATCATTCCTGTCACTGTTATGAATATGATTAGAACATTTCTGCCATCTGCAATCAACCAACCATTGACAGAAAAGACATTAAAAACTCTTTAATATCACCAACCCCTTGATTCAGCCAAACAAATCCAAACCCATACATTCAGTCAGAGGCGCACTTTTAGTCATCCAGTTACTTTTACCTTTACTGAGTCATACAACATATTGTATGCCTTTTGAGGAATTCTGAAGTCTTCCATTTGTACCAATATGAGCCAGCAGCAGATGCATCTGACTACAGAAACAATATGAATAGGAAATCAATCAATTTCACCATAAATTAGATCATTTGGAGTCCATCTCTCTATGCCTAGAAACCTCCTCAGACCAAAGATTTGAATACATTCACTATAGACAGCTGCTTCTTCTAGTCCCCATACCTCAAAGCCATACAGGTGCAATTAGCTGAACCTGGGTATCAAAGTTTTATAAATAGCATAAATGAAAATCTTTTTAGAATATGTGACTTTTTCATGATGCAAAGCAAAACATTTTTTGCCTTACATGAAAGGTCTTTGCATGCACCAACAAAACTCAAGCGTTTTGAGAATAATATACCTAAAATATCTTTAAGCAATGACAACTGGCATAGGAATACCATTGTATACCCACCATTCTCTTACACTCAAATATCCATCTTTGTAAAATACTATGATATTGCTTTTTTTCATATTAACTTTCAACTGTAGTGATTCAGCAGCTCAATGCAAAGTATTCAATTGCATTCGCAGCCCTATAGCAGTTCCAACATCAAAATAACATCACCAGCTAACAGAAGAATAAACAAATCAAAAGCATTGAGCAATATAAAGTACTGTGTTCACCTTTGTAAATTACATCAAGTGCTAACTCACTATGAGACAAAGAAACTAAAATTGAGCTGCATGTATCTCCCTGCTTGACTCCTCTGGAACAATTGATATAGTCTATAAATTTGAGTCCAACAGGAACTCTGGTTCTTACTCTATCATACATACTTCTAACACATTTATATAGTTTACCTTTCATACCATTTTTCTTTCAATCAAAACAGGCCAGAGGAGATTTCTATGAATAAAGTCAAGTGCTTTTTTGAAATCTATAAAAGCTACACGTAACTTCCTGTTATAAGAGGACTGCTTCTGTATAAGCGCAAGCAAAGTAAACATGTGGTCAACAGTTGAGTAACCCTTTTTCAAAGCCTGCTTGGTGATCACTTCTGGTGTTATTTTCCTCTACCCATTCTTGCAATCTGTTATTAATAATCACCCCAAAGAGTTTATACTTGCATCGCTAACAGAGATCCCTCTGTAGTTGTTGGGATGATAAACATCACAGTTTTAAAAGATTGGCAAAATAACTTGGTGGAGGGGGGGGGGGGGGGGGAGGGGGGAGGGAGGAGAGAGAGAGAGAGAGAGGAGAGAGAGAGGGGGGGGGGGGGAGAGAGGTTCAAGAAGAGATGTGGAAGGAGGGGCAAGGGTGACGGTGGGAGTGGAAGGAGTGGAGAGGAAGGGAGAAGGAATGAGGGAGAGACAAAGGGAACGAGAGAAGGAGAAGGAAACACAAAGCGGGATGCACTGCAAGGGAGAAGTCAAGGGACATGCATGAGACACAGACTCAGAGAAAGACAGACAGAGACACACACAGGCAGAGAAAGTCACAGAGAAAGTTAGTAAAAGACAGAGCCACAGTTTGAGGCTGAGGGGAGAAAGGGGGGGGGGGGGGGGGGGGGGGGCGGGGGGGGGGAGAAATAGAGAAAACCAAATTGGTAAAGAACAAGAGAGGAAGGTTTGAGGGAAAGAAGCTCTATACAGAAGTAGAGAGGAGGTGGGGGGGGGGGGGGGCAGTAGGGAGAGGAAAAGGTGTGAGATAGGAGGGAGAAGGACAGGGAGCAAAGAACAGGAACAATGGAGGAGGGGGGGGGGGGGCAGTAGGGAGAGGAAAAGGTGTGAGATAGGAGGGAGGACAGGGAGCAAAGAACAGGAACAATGGAGGAGGGGGGGGGGGGCAGTAGGGAGAGGAAAAGGTGTGAGATAGGAGGGAGAAGGACAGGGAGCAAAGAACAGGAACAATGGAGGAGGGGGGGGGGGGGCAGTAGGGAGAGGAAAAGGTGTGAGATAGGAGGGAGGACAGGGAGCAAAGAACAGGAACAATGGAGGAGGGGGGGGGGGGGGCAGTAGGGAGAGGAAAACGTGTGAGATAGGAGGGAGAAGGACAGGGAGCAAAGAACAGGAACAATGGAGGAGGGGGGGGGGGGGCAGTAGGGAGAGGAAAAGGTGTGAGATAGGAGGGAGAAGGACAGGGAGCAAAGAACAGGAACAATGGAGGAGGGGGGGGGGGGGGCAGTAGGGAGAGGAAAAGGTGTGAGATAGGAGGGAGAAGGACAGGGAGCAAAGAACAGGAACAATGGAGGAGGGGGGGGGGCAGTAGGGAGAGGAAAAGGTGTGAGATAGGAGGGAGGACAGGGAGCAAAGAACAGGAACAATGGAGGAGGGGGGGGGGGGGCAGTAGGGAGAGGAAAAGGTGTGAGATAGGAGGGAGAAGGACAGGGAGCAAAGAACAGGAACAATGGAGGAGGGGGGGGGGGGGGGCAGTAGGGAGAGGAAAAGGTGTGAGATAGGAGGGAGGACAGGGAGCAAAGAACAGGAACAATGGAGGAGGGGGGGGGGGGGGCAGTAGGGAGAGGAAAAGGTGTGAGATAGGAGGGAGGACAGGGAGCAAAGAACAGGAACAATGGAGGAGGGGGGGGGGGGGGGCAGTAGGGAGAGGAAAAGGTGTGAGATAGGAGGGAGAAGGACAGGGAGCAAAGAACAGGAACAATGGAGGAGGGGGGGGGGGGGGGCAGTAGGGAGAGGAAAAGGTGTGAGATAGGAGGGAGGACAGGGAGCAAAGAACAGGAACAATGGAGGAGGGGGGGGGGGGGGGGGGACTAAGCACTAAGGGGATAGGAGTGATGATGATGATGATAGTGATGATGATGATGATAATGTTGTTAATGATGGAGAAACAATCACAATAATTCTTTTATTTTACAAAGGTAAAAGCACTGGTTAAATTGATACAGCAGTTTTTCTTATCTGCCAGTCCTACATATACCAGCACTAGTGTGTTATAAATATGTATTCAAACATGGGAACTTTTTGTACAGCAACATATACACAGATAAAAGAGAGAGAGAGAGAGAGAGAGAGAGAGAGAGAGAGAGAGAGAGAGAGAGAGAGAGAGAGAGAGAGAGGGGGTGGTGGTGGTGGTGGTGACAGAGAATGTGTCAAACTTTGACACAACACGTTCAAATGTTATTGGACATCAGGTCTTTATGACATGGGTGACACATAAAAAAAATAGAAAAACAAATTGAATAGTATGCTTAATTTACTCACTGACAAAAAAGAACAGATGAGAGAGACAGACAGACAGACAGAGACAGACAGGGAGAGACACACAGACAAACATGAGAGACAGACAGACAGATGGACAGACAGACAAACAAAGCACAGATATGCAATTCCACAAACAAACATACACACACACTCTCTCATGCATGCGTACACACACACGTTCATGCGCATGCCACGCACACACAGATACATCACACACACGTCGATAGACATAAAAGAGAGCAGACATGATGATGGAGTAGGGGGTATGCCAATACATGGGTGTGCATCTCTGTTTTACATGTAAAGCAAAACTCTTCAATCTCCAGGAGGACACGGCAAAACTGCTTTTTAATGGTCACCATTTTCTGCTTTGAATTTGAAATGTGTGTGTGTGTGTGTGTGTGTGTGTGTGTGTGTGTGTGTGTGTGTGAGTGAGAGAGAGAGAGAGAAAGTGTGTGTGTGTGTGTGTGTGTGTGTGTGTGTGTGTGTGTGTGTGTGTGTGTGTGTGTGTGTGCATGCACATTTGCTTGTGTGTGCGCCGTGTGTGTCTGTGTGTATGGTTTTGTGTGTGTATGTAACTGAGTGTGTGTCAATGTGTGTGTGTGTCTAATCAATACTACTATTATTACCACCATTCCTACTAACGTTCCAAGCAATTCACCTTGGCTTGATCGCAAGCAGATCGGAACCAAAAACCTGACCTGTTCTCTCTGTGAAGCACGAATTATTCATCAGCATCTTTGCCCCAGAGACCGATGCCCGCTTTAACGCAGTGATAGATTTTTCATTTGCAAGTCTTCTTGCCATGGCTGCTGCTGCCCTGCTTGCTTGCTGGGTGGAAAATCCTACACATCTGCTTTAGCATCATTCGCACAACCCTTCAATAAAATGTGAGCATGCGGTGGCAAGTGATATTTTGGGCACAGAAACAAACGACAATCAGAAAGGTTTGGGAGTGATTGTGGCAGAAACAAATTCTCACTGTGTAGATTTAAAAGACTGGTGGTGAGGCAGGGAGGTTGGAGGTGGGGGCGGGAGGGATGTCCTCTTTGGTAAGAGATACAAATCCAGGAGAATTAAGGAGGGAAGGGGAGTGTGTGTGTGTAGGGGGGGGGGGGGGGGGGCGGTGAGGAAGAGGCAGAGGCAATACTAATACCAGAGTGCAGAAAGACACTGGAGAGAAAGTACAGGAACACAGGAACTTGAAGCATGAAAAGAGGACAATGGTGCCACAGAGTGTCAACAAGGTACTAGTTTATTTACTTTACTGTATAATCACCTAAAAGACAATCCATTGAAAACCTTCCCCTGATCATAGGATATGGGATATAGACTTTCTTATCCTTCAGCAACTGGTAACCTCTCTTACCTTCATCGTCATTTACCATGTGAGCGTTTTCAGCTTCTCTGTCTACAACCAGTACAAACAGCCAGCTGCCAGGACTGAACCATGTGATTTGCCAGCAACGGTAAAATGCTCATCTCCTTGAGGTTCGATTATGCATTAGCTACATCACGGCCACAGACGCTCCCCATCACCAACACAAAGCACGACGAACGCTTCTAATGAACAAGGTATCACCCCGGCCAGGATCCCATTTCCTGTGGTTGCCATATCACGACAGAAAGCACTGCTTGGTTAGTGATGTGTACAGGATCTCGTTTCCTGTGGTTGCCATAATCACCACAGAAAGCACTGCTTTGTTAGCGATGTGTACAGCACATTCACACTTCCCCTGCAGAAGAAAATCAACTGACACCTTCTGTTCCACTTGTACCACCCCCCCCCCCCCACCCCCCCCTCGAACACACACGCATGCAGCAAAAAACGAAAAAAGAAAAATCTAATTGGATAGAAACACACACACACGCACGCACACATACACACACACACAGAGTAAAAAAAGAGACGGAAAGAAAGATCGGCTTCAGTTTCATCAACGAGGTGCACGTGCATTCGAAGTGGTCCAGTTACGCTGCACCACCTCATTTGCTAAGCAACGAGACCATAGTGCCAAGGATTTACCGCTGATGGATCTGAAACATATCACCAAGTAAGATGAAAGGATTTAGAAAGACAGACGGCGAGGAACAGGGGGGCGAGCGAGAGAGAACACTGAAAGCACCACAGACAGACAGTTAAAGCCTAATAAGCCAGAGATAGATGGTCTTACACTCTCCCACCTCTCCTTGCGCAGTTAGGAAACAACAAATTACCACTTGGCACTCGCAGACCTCTGCACCGAGTCACACACAAAAATAGTTTCTCCATGCGTGCAGGTCGAACTGATGCTCTGAAAGCAAAGGGCAGCGCGCACAACTCGGAGAAGCCATTAGGCAATGATGTGAGCTGGCATTCAGGCCGCACACTGTGAGCAATCTTTCAACCCAAACACCAGCAAAGCACCGGCCTAAATAACACTGCATTGACGTGAGGTGGGGAAAGGAGAATGCTAGCGACATCTACATGTAAAAGCGTATGGATAATGAGTGTGAGATGGTTGGGGAATCTACGAGAATGCAAGCAGCACGTACAGTGTGTAGATAATGAGTGGGGGATGGATTGGATATATAAATGAGAATGTCAGCAACCCCCTTACAACGGTGTAAGATATTAGATATGCATGATTAAGATGTTAACCACAGAAGGAGAATTTCATGGTTGTGACACCTGTATATGAAACAAAATTTCAAGGGTGAGACAACATTAGAATAAGAAGAATGTTAGCATCACCTATAAGGGCAAGATAAAAGAAGTTAGCAGTAGCAAAACCTGCATCTCCTCCCCCTCCCCCCCCCCCCTCTCTCCATATATATAAATATATATATATATATATATATTATATATATGGGGGGAGTGGGGAGATAGAGAGAGAGAGAGAGAGAAGGGGGATGGGGAGTAGGCTAACAGCTGGGGACTGTTGGTGAGTTGGGTTAGAACATGTGAGAGAATATGGAGATTCAATTAGAGAAAATTTTGTGAACATTGTTCTAAACACTTTGAATTCTGATCGGCACATGAGCTTTGTTCTTGAGGAGTGGTGGGGGAAAAAGCGTTGTTTGTGAGTCAGTGCAGTAATAAAGCGTGTCCTGAAGAAGGCCAAGTGCCAAAACGTCGGGAGATGACAACTTGCTTGTTTGTTCTTGCCATTTGAAAGAGTGTCGATATATATATATATATATATATATATATATATATATATTTAATGTGTGTGTATTTGTATACATACACACATACATACACACACATATATATATATATATATATAAACATACATATGCTGAACAATTTAGTAGTGGGGGAAAACAAGTGCAGGTTAACAATTCTTCCATCATTATATTAATGCCTTGGCAAAGATCTTTAAATAAAAGAGTGGGGGGGGGGAATATATATTATATATATATATATATATATATATCTAAGAGGGACAGATACCAAGAGATACAAGGTCGGTCCCACTCAAAGAGCATTAAGATTGCAAAGGTGAAACACCAGGAGAATGTTACAAACCACCCATATTTCAAAGTTAGAAATATCGATAATTCAAAGCGTATGGATTGTAAGTTACATGAACATAACCAAAGCTGCTGTGAAAGTGTATGGATTAATTATACGGGCTGAATGGATGGGACTTGTGGAGAACAGTGGGTACAAAGGATCGGGTACAAACGAGTGTGGTTAATCAGAGGTGGGTAGGACAGACCTAGAATGTTACTTGCTAGTAATATCATGATGAAAGTAAATAGATTATGAGGGTACAATGGGTGGGGAACAATCCATGCCTGTATAGAAGTGCATGGATTAAGGTAGAGAGCACTGGAGAGCTGACAATGATACTGTACAGTAATATTATAATGAAAGAACACACTGTAAAACAGTACCTATACAAAAAGTATGAACTACAAAAATCATATCTACTCCACAATCAATCTGAGCAAAAGTGTGTGCATGTGTGCATGCGTGTGTGTGTGTGTGTGTGTGTGTGTGTGTGTGTGTGCGCGCATGCACATATGTGTGTGTATGCATGCATGTGTGGGGTGATTGTGTGTGTGTGTGTGTGTGTGTGTGTGTGTGTGTGTGTGTGTGTTCGTTCTTTAATTTAACGTCTATCCACCTAACAGCGACCTTAGACAGTATGTAAGTGTTATGTGTGTGTGTGCATGTGGTGTTTTTGGGTTTATGCATGCAAACGGTTGGTGTTGATTTTGGGCGTACGTAGGTATGTATAATGCAATTAGGCCTAGATAAAATAAATAATAATTTTAAAAAAACACACACACAACCCCCACCCCCACCCCCCAAAAAAAAACACCTCCACATAACTGAATCCAAAACTTTGAAAGAAACACTAAATAAGCAACTAACACCAGGAAAATAACACAGACGTTAAAGTAAATGTCCAACTGGGCTCTTAATCAGTCCATGAACAACTTCAAAAATGTTTGATTCGTTGGAGATGACGTCTTCAAAGGCTGACATCGACGGTTCAGTGTTCAACAACCAAGCAGGTAAGTAGGGCTTCATTCTATCGCACAAAAAAAGTAGATGGAACGGAGTGATTTGCTGGCCACAAATACAAGTCACATGTTTACAGAATTTGGTTTTAAAGGCACCAAGCCTCAATCTAAAAATCAAACTTTTTAAAATCCACTCTTGGTAGAGATTCTTGATACCTGTTTTATTGTCTGATATCTTGTTAAATAATATCCCCTTTTTGTTTCTGGTGCCTTTTCGCTTATTTGAAATAGAGTTCCAGGATACGTCTTTTAAAAGACTATAACTCTCATGTAAGGATAAAGGAATGCATATCTTTGTTAAATCAGTCTCAGTGATAGCAGCCTTTTTGGCTAATTGGTCTACCCTTTCATTCGCAGATAATCCACAGTGTGATGGAACCCAACAAAAATCGACATAGGAACCACGTAAATGCAAAAAATGAATTAAGTGGTAGACTTCTGATATCAGTTCTGCTCTCACACTTGTATTCGAAAATTTTAGAGCTTGTAGGACTGATTTTGAATCAACGCAAAGTAGTATTTGAAATGCAGGAAATTGAAAATCAAGAAGAAAGTTTAATGCCATAATAATGGCAACAAGTTCCGCAGTAAATATGGAAATATTCTTACCAAGGTGGTAACCTTTCTCTATTTTTAAGGATGGAATTTTGAATGCTGAACCAGACAAATGATTGTCTAGTACAGAACCATCTGTATAAATTTTAAGGTGATTTATATAAGTTTCATTTATATGTGATTTTCATCATTTAACATACGTTGGCAGCAAGGGTCCATCACTTTTTTAAAAACTTGTATAGTCTATGTCATAATCTGCTCTACTAAGTTCCCATTCCGGGATAGTGCTAAAAGACACCCGAGGAGCTACGTTTTGAGGGGCAGTGCCTGCTTTTGTAAGTAAGTCAGATGTGTATGAGGCTATCGATTTTAGAGAATCGATTTTTTGTGCCCGTTCAGGAAAACTTATTTCTAATTCTGTTTCACTGGTATTAAGATTTTGTAGTGTATGACTTCTTAAAATATATTTTGCACATGAAAGTTTCATATTTTCTTCAAAAGGCAATATTCCGATCTCCATATAAGTTCTTAAAGTTGATGTATGAACCGGGACACCAAGAGCTATCTTGTATGCTTTACTATCGATACTCTGCAACTTTTTAATTAAACATTTTGGGGCTGAGAAAAATGTCTCCTGGGCATAGGATAATTTTGATCGTACAAGCGCAGTAGCTAAATGTGTTAATACTTTACTGTCTTTACCCCATGATTGTTGACTCACCATTTTCAAAAAATTTAAAGTTTTCTTAGCTTTTGTTAGAATAGTTTGTATGTGATAATTCCAGCTCAATTTAGAAGTTAAATTTACTCCTAAAAATTTTACGACTTTTTTATATTCAAGGCACAATCCATGTATTTGAAATGAAGGCAGAGGATTAGGATCATAACCAGTATTGAACAGAACCATAGCGATTTTTCAGCTGAAAGGGCCAATCCATTTTCAGTCATGTACCTACTAATTTTATCTAGTTCATTTTGATATATCTTTTTAATATAGTTGATTGATCTAACTGGTGTGTGACGTTTTAAAGTAACTTTCATCCATATACAGATATCATCCGCATATTGTACTAGTTCAACATTTTTTGATACTGATTTAGGAAGATCATGGATCAAAATATTAAACAGGATAGGAGCTATCACAGCTCCTTGCGGGATTCCCATCTGGATATGTCTTTCATGTGTGTGTGCGTGTGTGTGTGTGTGCGTATGTGTGTGTGTGTGTGTGTGTGTGTGTGTGTGTGTCTGTGTGTTGTGTGTGTGTATGTGTGTGTGTGTGTGTGTGTGTGTGTGTGTGTGTGTGTGTGTGTGTGTAAAAGACAGAGACAGACAGACAGACTGTGTGAGGGACAGAGAGAGAAAGAGGAACAGTGAAATAGAGACAGAGAGACTGAGAGGTATTGAGATTGTGTGTTTGAATGAGAATGTAAAAGCACGTCTTTATGCCAAAACGTGTACTTGTATGTGTGTGTGCGCGCGCGTGTGTGTGTGTGTGTGTGTGTGTGTGTGTGTGTGTGTGTGTGTGTGTGTGTGTGTGTGTTTAAGTGTGTGTGCATGCGTGCATGTGTGCGTGCATGCATGCATGCATGTGTGAATGAATGTGTGCACATATGCACACATGCATGTGTGTGTGTGTGTGTGTGTGTGTGTGTGTGTGTGTGTGTGTGTGTGTGTGTTGTGCGCACGCACATGCGCATGTGTATGTGAGTGCATCCATGCGTGTGTCTGTATGTATATGTGTGTGTTTGTTAGTGAGTGCATGTTTGCGTGCGTGCATCTTGCACACAAGCGCGCGCGCGTGCGTGCATGCGTGTGTGTGTGTGTGCGCGCGCGTTTGTAAAAGAGAGAGACAGACACAGACTGTGTGAAAGGGAGAGAGAGAGAGGGAGACAGTAAAAGAGAGACAGAGAGAGAGAGGCGTTGAGTGCTGTATGTGTGGTTCTTCAATTTAAACTACATTAAGTGCCTTTCAACCTTTATATTATCTGTGTATGCACCTTTGGCTGCCTATCTGGGCAACATGTGTACAGTGTGTGTGTGAGAGAGTACAGGCCTGCCTGCGTGCATGCATGTGTGTGTGTGCGTGTGAGCGTGTGTGTGTGTGTGTGAGCATGTGTGTTTGTGTGTGTGTGTGTGTGTGTGTGTGTGCGAGCGCACGTTTGCGAACATGTGCACGTGTGTGTGCATGCTTGCACACACACACACATGTGTGTGCGTGTGTGTGCACAAGTCTATGTGCGTGTGTGCATGCACTGAATGTGTGTGTGTGGTGTGTGTGTGTGTGTGTGTGTGTGTGTGTGTGTGTGTATACGTTTGTGTATGATCTGACAATCAAAGAAATATATCCCTTGTCCCCTATGTTGTGTTGTGTTGCACTGTATCAATGTACAGAAAGATCCTGCATCTGCACACATGTGTACAAACTGTACTGTCCAGTTTATTACAATCTTCCTTGAGCGGACCTCATGCCTACATGTGATAGCACAGTTCACATAAGACATCTGAGGAAATCCTGTTCGCAGAACCACTGCTTCCTGCCTCTAAGTTTCCATTTCCCCAACCCGCCATACATGCAACACAGGTTAAACATGGATGTTCTGCATACATGCAACAGCTACTCAGATGCTAAAGGCACATCCGCACAAAAACCTGTTGACCCTGGGAATGTGAAAGTTCTAACTCTGCTGACACTGTGAAAACATCAGCTTCTGGAGGGTTTTGAACCTCAAGCCCTCCGACAGTCCATCAGATATTTTTCAACCACTGAGTCACCAAATCCTATGATATGATACAATATCTGTAACATTTCCCACAATCTTATCAAGAACTGGTCAAGAAAGTATAACTCAACACCAAGACTCGACCCTTTCCCCTCTCCACCATCCCCCTTCAACCAAACAACCAACCAACACACACACACACACGCACAAACACACACACACACTCACACATACAAACCACACACACTCACACACACGCACACACACACACACACACACGCACACACATACACACACACACATTACAACTCCCTCTCCACCCTCCTCCTTCAACCAACCAACACACACACACACACACACACACACACACACACACTCTCTCTCTCCCTCTCTCTCTCACACACACACACTCACACACACACACAAATATCAACAACCATTTCACACACCATGGCAATGAAACTAGGACTCACTCCTGTTGCAGACTCAAAGCGCATCATCAACACAGACTCACAGGCACACGAAGATGGCACCCTCTCCACACTGGCAGTGTGGGGTTCTATTATGCCAAGCACAACACACAAGACAAATCCCCACTACAGACGGTGACATGACAGCTCCTTTGACAAGACCCACGGTTAAAACAAGCCAGTAAAACTGGTACGCACAGTCCTCCTCCTCGGCTGTTGCTGTGTCCCTAACCCATCCAGTGGTACTACTTTAAAAAAAAAAAAAAAAGGGGGGGGGGGGGGGGATGTAGCCTGTAATATGACTGGCAACTAACTGAGTGAGGGCATTACCACAGCCACGGGTTAGTCTCTCTGTGGGGGGGGGGGGGGGGGGGGGGGGACTACAATGAAACCACCACTTAAAGCCTTCAGAAAAAAAAGACCCCTACCACAAGTGGATAAAGAAACGCAAGCATGGAGGGGGCATTGCTACTGTCGATGTGCGCTGTCTAGTGTTCTGGTAACTCCCAGAAGGTGTTTTCCTGAGTCTGTTTCAAGACCAAATCCAAGCAAAATTCTACTCAATAAAAAAAAAAGAAAAAAAAAAGGGGAGGATAGAACTGCTTGACTGTGTTAGTTCTAATGCACGTTGGAATGTGAAATTATCAACATACATCAGCATTTCGTTGAAGACAGTCAAACAAAAGAACAAGTCGTTGGGTGTTTGGTGCCAGAATTCACTGTGGTTTTGGCTTTCTTGTTAAGCAAATCAACACAAGCTTGTTTTACAACTATATCACTGTCTGTTTCATGCAAAGGGCCGCAACTTTCCAACAGCATGTGTCGACAGGATGTATGGTGGCTTACCTGCTGGTCTCTTTTGATACGCTTGCATCTCACTTTAAAAAAAAAACTTGTTATTTTGCCAAACATTTTCATGTGTGTTTATTACGGCGACTTCCCAGTACAGATTCTCTCCCGACAATGTTTTCAATGATCTCTGGATGTCGTTATCATCTGGTTCCACTGTTCCACCAGTTTGAAATATTTGCATCTCCAGGTTTCCCATCATGCACAAATGGTGGTATATACCTCTATGAGATAGCAAAACAAATGCATCGTGCAATACATGCAAGTTGGGAACTTAAATGGGTGTCATAGAAACAAATTTAAATGGCACTCCCTGAGGGTGTGAAGGGGGTCCAGGGGGCAGTGGCAAACCCAGCGAGGGAATTTTTTTTTTTCTACCAGGGGAATTTATCAATTGTACTGACTGAAAGAGTTAATCCTCCTGAACATGGAAAATGTAAATCCTAAACATTTATATAATAGAAGGTTTTAATATACTATGCCATTAATTCATACCCGATAACTTCACACAAATTTTCTGCAGAAAATTTGCAACATTGTTATAATCTTGCTAAACAGATCCCAGATCTGCCTTCTGATCTGAATCCACATCAACATTTAATTGGTGTGTCCCTCAGGGCCACATTCCATTGCTCCACCACTTTTGTGAAAACTCCAATCAGTAGTTTCTGTGTACTCCCACTGACAGACAAACAAACCAACAAATAAACAGAGGCAGGTGAAAACATCCCCTACTTGGTGGAGGTAAAAATCCAAGGTCATGACTTGGTACAGAGTTTGACAGAGTCTGGTTAGGCAAACTGGCCTTAATTCATGCCAGGTCAGGATAACCTTCTGGCTCAATGTTGGGGTTTTCATCAAGCTCAGAGTCATGACTTGCTACAGAGTTTGACAGAGTCTGGTTAGGCAAACTGGCCTATTCACACCAGGTCAGGGTAACCTTCTCCTCAATGAAGGCAAATGGCCTTAATTCACACCAGGTCAGGGTAACCTTCTCGCTCAATGGTAGGGTTTTCATGAAGGTCATGACTTGCTACAGAGTTTGACTGAGTCTGGTCATGCAAACTGGCCTTAATTCACATCAGGTCAGGGTAACCTTCTGGCTCAATGGTAGGGTTTTCATCTAGCTCAGAGTCTGATGTTGCGAGTAAACACTGGCATTTTCCACTGGCCATCTCAACATGACGTTATCATGGTATCAACTTCATGTTAGATCAAATAAAATAGGTTACAAAATACATAAAGTATGAAATAGAAGATAGGTCCCTTCCTCCCCACTCTCTTGGGACAACTTTTCTTGTCGCTCATCTTCTGTGATCCATCTGTGGCATGATTATCATATCATACATGTTCTGGCTCTTGTAAGCACAGCTACACCCACCAAACAACATTTCCCATGTGCCTGATGATAGCTATGACTTGCAAGGTGGTCAGTGCCTGGTGTGTCAACTTTGGTAGGATCTGACAACTGATATGACTGTAACTCAACTGGCGCTGGTCAACAGATATCACTGGAGAGAACATTCATAGTCTGGTCTTCAGTCTTGGGCTTCCCAGAAGATCAAAATTCTACACAGTTCAATTTGATCACTCTGGTTATGGGCAAGGAGACCTCTACTTCATCTGAAGCAACATGTTTATTGGTGATAGCAATATGGTGTTTTTTTTCATCAGCTAAAACTCCTTTTGTAGAAAAACAAACAAACTTGTAGATAATAAAAACAGGTTCACCTATCGCCCATCCCTGAGTCTTGAAGACGCTGGGGCACCACATAAGACAGGTTAATAGCTGATTAGAAAAAAAAGACCTATTTTGGGGTGTGAAATACTTGTTTTTCTTTTTTTGTCACTTAAAACATCAATCTCCTTTGGGAGAAAAGAAAACTTTAAGATGATGAAAACAGGTTAACAGCTGATTAATTAAAAAAACAAAACAAACAGTTCTTATTCGAGGGCATAAAACACCTGGAAGGACAATCTGGGAGGAGGCAGGGGACAAGTAGTGGGGTGGGAATATATGAAAACTGTTTCATTTCATTTGACAGAAAGCACTATTTATGATAAGAATGCACACACTTATCAAGACTATCAATGGAAACAAAGGCAGAACGAAATATGGTGAACTTCCCCTAGTGGCCCATCTGAACATCATTTGCCTCTTTACACAATGACCCAGTTATTGTGACCAGTCATGTCCCACATTCGATAATACATTACTTTTGACTATTATAGTATGACCCCTGCCTATCCTCACAGGCAATTAAGCACTTGCAGATATGAAACTATTCAGTGGGTTGAAAAGTGTTTCGAAACATTTATCTCTCAAATGAAATTGTTCTTTAAAAGTGGTAACACTTCATTTGGACAGTATTTGTGGACAACTGTAATTGTCAAACTTGTTAGCTTTGAAGTCTTGTAACTTTAGTACAAAGGGTAAGACGAAGTACAATTGCTATTTTAATTATCATTTGTTGTTGTTGTTGTTGCTGTTGTATAATGTATGACACATCCTCAGTGCTGAAGGTCCATCACAAAAATCAAAATAATCAAACCAACATGCAGACACCATCCAGTGTGGAATGCTGCCTATTGTGATGGCATTTTCATGCTATTTTGAGATCCTTATTTAACTTAAACCATTGATGTTAACATTCTCTCTCTCTCTCTCTCTCTCTCTCTCTCTTTCACTCTCTCTCTCTCTCCAATTTTGAGAACAGCAGCTTTACTTCATCTCGCAAACCAATTTTGAAGATACATGACAGGTTCACATCCCCTAAATATTGTGAAACTGCCCGCTTCACAAATCTTATTTTGATTAACCAGATCAAATTCCACAGTGTTTGCATGATGGTAGCATTTTCAATCAACTGTTGTGTGCACTAACATCAACACATTCAAACACTGAGCTAGAAATGGCACACACATGTGAACTACTTCTGTGCATTCCATTCAAATCAGTTCAAGCTTTGGCAATGTACTTAACACACTTCCTCAGTCACTGTTACCCCAAATCAATGATGAATCAATAGTTCTTGTGAGCTACCCATGCACCAGGATTAAGAGCAGAAAGATTATATGGTGCCTTAACTACAGC
>CM065714.1:102325985-102350985 GCA_033310375.1 Conus canariensis | reverse complement strand
ACTATTTTCCTTTAATTACCAATGTGATTTAAAGACCTATTTCTATATATGCATCTTGGCAGTTTTACAGAATTGTTATGTCATATTTTCTGCAATATGCAGTAGTCATTTTGTAAACAGAAACAAGAGGGTTAATATCTATAAACTTTGTGAAGATCCGAGTGCTTCATGTTAAGGGAAAGAAAGCCAGCGAACCAGATGCAAGTTTACACTGTTCCATTTCAGGCCTAAATCAGTCACAATGCGTTACCAAAGAAATGGAAGAAAGTATATTGTTCCATGGAAAAAAGTGGAAAATATAGTCAGGAAAATTATGGGCCTGTTATTCACCATTATTTTGCACACTTCAACCATGGATCACCTTGAATAGTGTAACACACTTACTGACTTTCAGCATGGATTTTTTTTTAAAAAGCGTTTATGATAACTACTCATAACAGACTGAAAAAAAATAGCAAACCAGTGCACTCTCGCTTGATAATGTTTCTCTGGATTTAAGAACATGACAAGAAATTGTGTTCACTGTAAAGACTAGCTAACAAAGTTCTAAATAAGGAATAAAAGATAAAAAACTGGATTAGACTTAAAGCCTTTTTAACCGTCACAGTTCAAAAGTCCTTGTTGTTGTGGAACAGTCAGTGCCAGAACCAGGTGGCCAGAGTTTTACACACTGCAAGAAATACAAAAAGGAACACTCTGATAATTATAGTTTCTTCATGTAAAGTTGACAGCTAAAGACTCATCATAATAAGATCCTGAAAGTTTGCAAAACGATTGGAACTGATAAATCCCACTCCCAGGCCTGAAAGCAACTATGGAAAAATAAGCTTCATCCTCAGAAGTATCACTATCGGTGTTGAAGAGGAAGTCTTCTACAAATAACAAATTACTGAGAGCCAAGAGAAGTTGAGTCTAGCGCCACTTTGTTATCTTGCACACACTATGTTGGGCAGAGATATTATAAGACACGGGTTGAACAGCTGCAGTGAATGGAACCCTTATACACAACAGAGTATTGCAAAGTTTGACACTAGGATCAGTGAACTGTTCTTGTGGTAAAATTCATGATCTCAATTTCATTTACAGTAATAATCAGTATGAATCTGTACTACGTGATACAAATTAGTCTCTGCTAAAAGAGACAATGGCATGTAAAAATTGGCAAGAAATAATTCACATAGTTTTCCAACAGCAAGGAAGACAGGATTTGATCAGGTTACTTGGCATGCAGGTTGATTGTGAGGTCTATCATGAGGAAAAACAAACGCCCATTCTTTCTTTTTGCCAATCAAGTGTGAAAGCAGTGGAAAATATTGACACTTTACCGTAGTTAACGCTTGGCAGTTTTAAGTAAACTGGCAACCGTAACATCAAAAGTCACTAGGCTGTCTCACAAAGTGTTAGTGGTACAAAAATCGTTCCAAGTCATTATGTGTGCACACAATCACATTAAAGATCAGGATCAGGATCAGGATCAGGGGCATTGTATAAAAATCAACTTAGCCTATTTAGGCTTTTTACGCCCCTTCTGTATGTATATATCTTTTTTTGTGTGTGTGTGACCGTTGGTCCGGTCGTAGACTAGCTCAGTCCTATTATCCATCAAATTCATATTTTATTTTAGTTAATACTTCATGTTTATCTATGAGGTTCTTAAAAACATTAATACTAGGTGCACATTTGATGTTAACTGTTAGTTCATTCCAAAAATTGGTTACTCTGTTAGTAAAAGTAAATTTTCTCAGATCAGTTCTTGAATATTGTTTTAATATCTTATCTTCACTGTTCCTTGTAATATTTTTCTGCGGAGTACAAAAAAAGCATGCTTTATCAACATCATCAATTCCATTAAATATCTTATATGCTTGAATCAAGTCTCCTCTTATTCTTCTTGCCTTAAGTGTTGGAAGTTGTAGATATTTTAATCTTTCCTGATATGAGTAATCTTTTATATTATGAATCATCTTGGTTGCTCTTCTTTGTACCTGTTCTAGAGCTTCTGATTGTCTCTTTAGCACTGGATACTATACAGTGTTTCCATATTCAAGAACAGGTCTAACTAGTGTTTTATATAATTGTAAAAAAGTGTCCTTTTCTATAAATGTAAAAGTTCTTTTTATTATTCCAATCATTCTATTTGCCTTATTAATACTATTCACAATGTGATTGTCAAATAGCAATTTTTTGTCAAAAGTCACACCTAGGTCTTTCTCTTCCTCACATTCAGATACTTTTATTTCCTTGTCTTCAGTTTTCATTATATAATCCTTTTGTGGGTTTGTTTTTCCAATATGAAGTACTTTACATTTTTCTGCATTAAAATATAGGTTCCAAGTATCAGACCACTGTTCTAATGTTTCAATATCCTTTTGTAATTCCTTATGCAATTTCGGAGAGTTATAAAGTTTTGTGTCATCTGCAAAGATTTTACATGTACTCTTTAATTCTACAGGGAGATCATTTATAAACACCGTGAATAATACTGGTCCCAAAATACTACCTTGTAGTATCCCACTAATAACATCAGCATTTTGAGAGAAGGAACTACCAGTCCTTACCTTCTGAGTTCTTTCTGATAAAAAGTCTCTAACCCAACCAAGTACATTTCCTACTATTCCATTTATATATAAGACTCTAATTTCTTTAAAAGTCTTTCATGTGGTACTGAATCGAATGCTTTTCTAAAGTCTAAATACAACACATCTATATTCTCTCCTTTATCTATCTCCTTTGTGAAGTCTTCCATCACTTCTAAAAGTTGAGTCACACAAGATCTTTTTGCACGAAATCCATATTGACACTCAGCATATAATTTATTTTCTGTCATGTTTAATAATAGCCTCTCTAATAAATGATTCTAAAATTTTGCATATAATGCACGTTAAACTCACTGGTCTATAATTTCCTGGATCTGTTCTTCTTGTACCTTTTTTGAATACTGGAATGACTGAAGCCGTTTTTCCAATCTGAAGGTACTAACATTTCTTTAACCGATTTAGAAAAGTGGGAAGGCCATCTCTTCATTTAGCTCTTTTAGTATTCTCGATGGGATGGCATCCGGACCACATGCCTTATTAGGCATTATTAAAGCTAATGGCAAGGGGAAATGGGCAAAGAATGAACTTGAAATTGATCGGCGCGTGGCCTGGTTTTTAACCTACTACTGCTTCATTGCTTTCTCAGAATTCTTTATGTCAGTAGATTACTCTTTTTTTTTCCAGTCACACAGAGGGGGTGAGGTAGGGGATTTAGGGTGGGGATGCTAAATGATCATAGGATCTTAGGCCTACTCCGCGCTGTCTGCTGATAGTAACATTTACTGTTCCTTCATTCGGCCTACATCTTGCTCGTTATCATTTGGGCTGGTGTAATAAAAACAGGTGCTGACGGGCCAGTCATATATAAATGGATGCGATACAAAAGCATGGATGGAGCTCCAACGATAAACTTAATATGTAAGCATCAATTTCGGAACCCATTTAGGCCTTGTGACAACTGCAAATGTGAGAAAGTATCGACATCACCTGATCGTGACCGTCTCACCCACCACACGACAGAAACAGGAAAAGCTGAGAAACACAATCAGCATTACATTGTTTTATCTCAACACTCATAAGCAAGAACAATGCAGAAAAAAAAAACATGCATACCTTATTCTGGACTCAGAATATAGTGAAAATAAACCAAATTACATGCATCCGAAACCAGGAAGACATTTAGCGATTTCGGCATCAAAAAATGCAGGGTTCCTGAGCTTCGCGAGTCGGCTGTTGTCTTTCTTTTCCCCCCGACCACCAAAGGGCAGCCACTCCATTGCCTGATCTCCGTCTGATTGTACACGCTTCTTCCCCTTTATAAGACCGGATCAGCTGATAGTTTTTTTTAAAAGTAAGTAAAACGGAATTAAAACGAAAAAAGAAAATGAGTAAATCAGTCGCAGCTGGACACATTTCATCGTTAAATAGGAGTGGGTTTCCTTGCGAACGTTGACTGTTCTGCGTGAAGTCTTTCTTCTTCTCTTCTTCTTCCTAAAAAACTGGTTCACTCAAAAACGAGTAGGTCACCAGCGCGCATGTTAAAAAAATTGCATGTTAGTTGCAATTAAGTAGGCCAGTCACTGCGCTGCCAGAGTGATTGCAGGGGGGGGGGGGGGGGGGGGGGGGGGGGGGGGGGGGGGGGGGGGGGGGGGGGCTGCTGCCAATGAGTCGTAATATGAACGACTTCAGGGTGCAGGTTTATGACGCGGCGGTTGAGTTTATTCTACTCGAATAAAGTCCGAGGAAGGAATGTGTAGAACACAGACGGGCGGCAATTCTGTTCTTTACAAAGCTCGGACAAGGCCCTCGGGATTTGGGATCAGAGCCTGTTTCAGAAAGGCAGTTAGATCAGTGTCTACAACGCCGTTGCTGATTTTCAGCATGATCAGTGGGTTAATTCTTTTTCTCTTCCATGGTAGATTGTTGAATCATGGTGGAAACATTACCGGTTTTTTTTGTTTGTTTGTTTGTTGTTGTTTTTTTTTTTTGTCTCTGCAACTGTTATTGACATATCTGTCTATTCATCTCTGGTCTACTTGGAGAAAGGTCTTAACTCGCTGTTCGTGCGGGCCCATACTTTACCTTTCACTCTTTGAAGGAGGCAGACTGACCTGTTGCCCTTCAGTTGCAGATGCATTTTTAACGTGGTTGGTCCAGGGGAGGATATAAGTGATGGTCATATCTAGGCATTTGCTTCCCTTAGATAGTTCTAGTGTCTATGAAGATAGTAGTAGACGTTTAGAGAATCCCTTGTCTTTCAGGGCTGAATATGAATAAAACTGCTCTTGCCTGGGTTGAATTCCATTTGCCAGACCCTCTCCCAATTCCCTAGAGCATCCAGCGCTTCTTGGAGCAGGGTTTCGGTGATCTTGATGGTTTGCTACTTTCCTGTACAGGAGGCTGCCATCGGCAGAAAGTTTGGTGTTTGAATGTTGGATAGCTTCAGAGAGATAACTTATGTAGACCAAGAACAGAAGCGGTCATTGCACCGTTCTCTGCGACACGCTTGGTGTAAACAGTGCTTGTGATGAACATATCCCTTCACTAAATCGCCACGTGTTGTGTCTCCCAGACAGAAAAGACTATCAGCTTAAGTATAGTATCCCGAACACTGTAATAGTGAAGCTTGTGCTGCAAGTGCAGGTGGGGTATGCCTACATTGTGGAAGGCGCTGGAGAATTCCAGTAGCGTCAAGCCCATTCCACCTCCCTCGGCGAGGTGTGTGTGTGTGTGTGTGTGTGTGTGTGTGTGTGTGTGTGTGTGTGTGTGTGTGTGTGTGTGTGCTTTTTTGTGATGTCATGCGTGTCTCTATAAGCTGAGTTTCGCATGAGCGGTAGGCTACTTTTGGAATCATTGATGGACTTCTGTGCGGATCTGGCGACATTGCAGGTATTTAATGCTGCTGCTGTAAACGATATGTTCCAGGATCTCGCAGGTAATCGACATCAGGGACACAGGATAGTAATTCGCAGCATGGCGTTTGTCCCCTGTTTTACAGGTAGGTACAAATATAGCCTCCTTGCAGTCCTGAGACACTCTCCCCTCGTCGACTGATGTTTAAAACAACTTAGCCAGTACTCATCATACCCTGTCTTAGACAACGAGGATGTCATTCATGGCTAGATATATATTTACTTTCGCCTTTGTTGACATGAACTTGGTGCCCACAATTGTAAAGACGGACTGAAACTGGGGGTTCAGAATTTCAGCCTTGCTGATACTGTCACTCTGCAGGAAACCATCTTGGTGAATAAACGGAGACACTCCAGTCATTCCTGTCCATTACTCTTTATGTAGAACAAGAACTTTTCAGGGTTTCTATGGGAATCTACACCCTTGCCATTTGCTCCAGGCATATTTTGCCGGCCATCTCCTTTTGTATTAGACCTCTGCCTGCAAGTGCGTGTATCGATCATAGGTATCTTTCATTACCTATGATTTCAGAGCTTGCTTCCCTTTAAGATGAAGATCAGCCTAATTGAGCAGTATTCCACTCCCAGCCCCCAACTGCCTTACACTCCACCTTTGCTTAAACCAGACTTCAAAATCCTTTTCTGAATCACCTAATATAGCCAAATGTGAAAGAGTGCTCTAAAATGTCAGAAGAAAATACCATAGGACCCTGTTTGATTTTTCACTGTATCGATTTTAATTCGTAGCCCCATACAGTGCTTTTAGTAGAGAGAAAACGAAATGATAGCTCATCTTGCCATTGGTTCAAACCGTAATTACAAAGATCAGTTATAATCCTTGACGTCTTCAACAACGAATGGAAGACCGACCACGTCCCAAAAGATCGGAGAAAATCTGACATGGTTCCCATCCACGGAAAGGCAAAGACCGAGCAAAGGTGGACAGTTATGGCACCATCAACCTGAACAGTTGCGTGGACAAAGCCATGGAGCGGCTGACCAACACTTCTGACACTGGAAAAAAAAAACAAAAAAAAAACAGCATCACTGCTGCAGAACAGGTAACGCCGGTCGACCAAAGACAAGGTGCCGTCCATCGCCCAGAACATCGAAGATGGTTTCCAAGAAAAAACAAACAAACAAACAAACAAACAAACAAACAAAAAAGCCACCTCTGACTTCGTGAACTGACATGCAGAAAGCCTGTAACAAAGTCTGGAAAAACGGGCTGATCTAGCTGCACATTCCAGGGGATCTGTCAATATCTCAATGATGCGAAGGTCACATTTCATCTGAAGGGTTCAAGCAATTGAAGAGAGAGAGAGAGAGAGAGAGAGAGAGAGAGAGAGGAGAGAGAGAGAGAGAGAGAGAGAGAGAGAGAGAGAAGAAAAAGACGCTGAAAGAAAGGGTCACACATGTAACAGTTTTCCGTCTGACCCTGTTTCTTGGAACATCGTTTGGAATCTCCCTCGAAGTATGTACACTTATCATTCCTTTCTCGCGATTTCCACACTCATCGTTCATTTATCACGCTGTCCACATGCATAATTCCTTTCTCGTGATGTCTACACTCATCATTCCTTTCTCATTATGACCACGCCCATCATTCCTTCCGCATTATGTCCATGCCCATCATTCCTTTCGCGCGATGTCCACACCCAATTTTCCGCCTCACACGTTTTTCCATTCTCATGATGTTATCATCCATCATTTTTTTCTCATATTGCCTGCATCCATGATTCCTTTCTCATAATGGTCACACTCATCATTCCTTTCTCATTATGTCCACACCTATCATTCCTTTCTCGTAATGTCAACACCCAATTTTCTACACCCATGATCTGCTCACTTATATTTCCATTCTCATGATGTCATCATCCATCTTTCCTTTCACATGATGTCCACACTCATCTTTCCTATCTCATGATGTCTATACCCACCTTTCCTTTCTCACAATGTTCACACCCATCTTGTTTTTCTCATGATGTCCACATCCATGTTTTGTTTTCCACGATGTGCACACTCATCTTTCCTCTTTCATGTTGTTCACACTCATCATTCCTTTCTTATGATGACCTCACCCATCTGTCCTACCTAACAATGTCTATACCCACCTCTCCTTTCTCAAGATGTTCACACCCATCTTGGCTTTCTCACGATGTCAACATCCATCTTTTTTCCCTCTGCCTCCACCCATCTTTCATTTCTCATGATGTCCTAATCTATATATCCTTTTCTCACCCAGATCCAGTTTCCCGTTGTCAACGTGTCCGCACCCATCTTTGCATTTCATGATGTCCTCATCCTTCTTTTCTTCTCAGGGTGTCCATATCCATCTTTCCTTTCCCATGATGTCCACACTTATTTTCCCTTTCTCTTGATGTCCACACCAATCTTTCCTTTCCTCATGATGACTATTTCCGTCTGTCCTTTCTCACAGTGTCCATATCCATCTTTGCTTGTTATGATCTGGACACCGATCCTTATCTTCGCTTGTTATAATGTCCTTTGTATGTTACTTTCTGTATAAGAGGCACACTCGGGTGTATCTTTCTCTTTTCTTTCCTTTCTCGTGATGTCATCATCTTTCTTTCCATACTCATGATGACCACAACCATCTTTCCTTTTGTTGTGACTTCGTAATCCATTTTCCCTTGCTTTTGGTTTCCTAATCGATCTTTCGTTTCTTGCCATGGTCTCTTCTGTCTTTCCCTTTTCGTGATGTCCTTCTCCATCTTATTTTTCAAAAATCTTGATATGCTGTTTGTTATTGCCTTCCTCATGATGTTGTCATTTATCTTCTTTGCAGTTGGCGATATCAGGGCTGTCCAATATGCATACTTGTTTGGATAGTTGCACTGACCAGTTTAGGCCTGTCTACTTTTTTTTCTATAGCTGTTTAGAAAGCTACATTGTTCATATTAGGGCTGTCTGCTTATTGTAGGTGTTTTTTTTGGATAAGTACATTTTGGCGTAATGTCCGCATGCACCATAACTTGTGTGACAGATAAGAATAACCACTTCAGACTGCATGTGTGTGGGCGGGGAAGGTGGAGCATGGGAAAGTAAGAGAATAGCACATTAAAATGTGCAGTGAAAATGACTATTTTCATGTTGGTCGGAACTTCAAACTGCGAACACGTTCCATTACTGCTGGGTCAACCAGACACCATGTTATTTTCAGTGTAGGATATCGTTCATATCTGGAATCATGTTATTTTCGGTGTAGGATATCCGTTCATATCTGGCACCTTGTTATTTTCGGAGTAGGATATCCGTTTAGATCTCGCACCATCTTATTTTTGGTGTAGGATATCCGTTCATAACTTGCACCTTGTCTTTTTTGGTGTTGGATATTCGTTCATATCTGGCATCATGGTATTTTCGGTGTAGGATATCCGTTCGTATCTGGCACCATGTTATTTTCGGTGTAGGATATCCGTTCATATCTGGCACCATGTTATTTTCGGTGTAGTGTATCCGTTCATATCTGGCACCATTTTACTCTCAGTGTAGTACATCCGTTCACATTTGGCACCATGTTACTCACTCTGCGTAACATGTAGACTACCCTGTGCATACCTAGCACCTTTTTTTTTTTCTCATGTAGTGTGTAAGCTGGCATCCATGATACTTTCGCCGTAAGATGTAGGATATCCGTGCACTCCTTGCAACATGTTACTTAATCCATGACGTGTAGGATATCCCTGCGCACTCGGCATAATATTACTTTCGCCGTAAGGTGTAGTATACCCAGTACACGCCCGGCACTGCTGCTTTCGCCACAAGGGTTAGGACACCCGGTCCACTCCTGGCACTGTAACTTTCTCCGTAAGGTGTGGAAAAGCCTATGCACGCCTGACACCATTATACTTTCGCCGCAACGTACAGGATACTCGGTGCACGCCTGATATTGTTACGTTTGCCGTAAAGTGTGGGATACCCGATCTTCGCCTAACGCTATGTTAATTTGGCTGTAAAGTGTAGGATACCCTCTCTCTCTCTCTCTCTCTCTCTCATCTCTCTCTCTCTCTCACTCACACATACACACGCGCGCGCGCACACACACACACACACACACACACACACACACACACACACACACACACACACACACACACGCACAGAGAGAGAGAGAGAGGAGAGAGAGAGAGAGAGAGGATGATGATGATGATGATGATGATGATGATGATGATGATGAAGATGATGATGATGATGATGATAATCTTATTTCCAAGGGTAACGGATAAGCAAACACATGGATTTTTTCATCCGGCTCTTGCCCCACTAAAGGACTAACTAAGCATGACCAGCGACTACTAAATTGAAAATGAAACGAGGCAGGGAACAGTAAACAATAAACAGTAAACAAGTAGTAGGGTAACTTTTGCTCCCATAAGAAACCTAATACAGAGTAACTTTTATTCAAGACTGGCACAGCCTTTTAAACTTGAATAAAGTCAGACAAATACAAAGACGAACAATCTAATATGTGTGTGTGTGTGTGGGGGGGGGGGGGGGGGGGGGGGGGGGGGGGGGGGGGGGGGGGGGGGGGGGGGGGGGGGGGGGGGGGGGGGGACAAGCGCAGGCCTGCGCTTGTTTTTCCCCCCACTATCAGATTGTTCGTCTTTGTATTTGTCTGACTTTATTCAAGTTTGAAAGGCTGTGCCAGTCTTGAATAAAAGTTACTCTGTGTTAGGTTTTCTTATGGGAGCAAAAGTTACCCTACTACTTGTTTACTGTTTAGCGACTACTAAGCATAACTAGCGACTAACAGAGAGAGAGAGAGAGAGAGAGAGAGAGAGAGAGAGAGAGAGAGAGAGAGAGAGAGCAACAAGAAATGGCATACGTACATACAGTCGTGTAAATCAATGTGTGCTAAACAAGATGGACAACTGGCATCTTATGTCATTTAAAACTAAGCCATGCTTAGTGCGTCAACCATTGGATCTTGCCATAAGTGAACATGAATTTCAACACCGGCATGACGATTGAGTTTTGTCTCCCTTGTTTTGGGGGTTTGGGTGGTTTGGACCGCGGCTTCGGTTATTCTCTTTTTCAATTTGCTTACGATATTTCATGCATTTTGTTTCTTTATAGGTTGATGTAATTCATTGTATTATTGCTCGCTGAGATCATCAGGATCGTAAGTCGTGACAGTCATTGTATACGGAAATAAATATTTCTATGTGAAAACACTTCCATGATAAAACTCGGCAGTCAACTGAGGGCAGTAGGGGATGGAAAGCGGGGCTGCTTCTCTGTTTCTCATTCCTGCCGATCTGTGATCATTTCGTGCAGATTTCATGCACGCTCGTTTTGTTTCTTGTACAAGTTGTATTTTATTTGCCTTCCCTCGAAGACGAATTTCTCTCTCTCTCTCCTCTCTCTCTCTCTCTCTCTCTCTCTCTCTCTCTCCTCTCTCTGGTTTGTACCCTCTCCATGTTTCCCACCCCAGCCTCCCTTTTACACTAAGATATGTATCCGTTAAACCATATATTTGTTCTTCTCTTCTCATTTGACCATGCTGGAATTTCGATATAGGACGGGGTGTTGAAGGGTCTATAAAATGCAAAATATTCATCACAGTTAACAATGATCATGGACTTCAGAGGCTTGTGTAAAACGATCGTCTTTTTAGCTGCTTGTTCCATTACATAGTGCGCTTTATGATGGCTATGAACCTTTCTCTTCCTGTCTCCAGCATCGGTTTTAGAATTGCCCCCCCCCCCCCCCCCGTTTTTTTCCCCCATTCTTTCTTTCTTTCCTTGTCTCCTTTTTTTTTTTCTCTTTCTTTCATAGAATTGTTCCTTATTTAGCATGTAAACAGGACAAGACAAAAATTAGATTGTCTCCACGAGTGAGCAGTCTGAGTACATTGAGCAGTCTGGGTATATTATTATCTCGTTTCAACAACTCTCTTCCCTTGCGCCTTCCACGTCGAGCGCAGAAGAATCGGTTCTTTCCGTTCTTATCCTAATGAAGAAGCTCCCTCTACCTTCATGCATTCTTTTGTCCATTGTACACCAGATGACGCAAAATCTTTTCTGGTCCTGAGGATCTAGCCTCAGTAAAATCCAGAACAGTGCTGCACGACGTATTTTCGGATCCTCTTGCCATGCTTCTGTTGCACCTGTCTCTATTGTTCCTCCTCGCCGTTTCACTTTGAACAAAGGATGTTTTCCAGTCTCTTGTGTGGTTTTAAGTCGCTTCATGAAGACCAGGCTCCAGTGTGTCACTCTGTACCCTTCCACACCTCTTCATCTTCGTTCTGCTGCTGACATCCATATCTACAGACTCCCTTCTTTTAGGCCCAAATTATATGGCCCAAGTTCTTCTTTCTGACATCCACACGTACAGATATGGCCAACATTTTGTTTTCATGCTATGGTCCCTCCATCTGCAACCAGGTCCCTTTCTCTCTTCGCCAAGCAGACCTGACAAGTTTTGCAGTTTTCCTAAAATTGTTCCTTAGAAGAAACATTCTGACCCTTACCCATCACCCTTTTGTTTAGTTTACAACTTCTCTGTCTGTTAGGCACGAAGTGTGTGTGTGTGTGTGTGTGTGTGCGTGCGTGCGTGCGTGCGTGCGTGCGTGCGTGCGTGCGTGCGTGCGTGCGTGTGTGTGTGTGTGTGTGTGTGCTCAGCACCATTGTTGACAAAATCTTGTTTGATCTTCTTGACATGACTGTCGTGATGCACTGGGCATATAGCAGCAGCAGCAACAGCAGCAGCAGCAGCAGCAGTAGCAGTAGTAGTAGTAGTAGTAGTAGTAAGAATCGTGCACCACCAGCAATAGCAGTTCTAGAAATAGCAGTACTCGTGGTAAGAGAAAAATAATACTGATAATCACGGTAAGTATAATGTTGCTAGTAATTATTGCTATTGTTGTAATTTTCAAATTTTTTTTCCGTGTCACTCAGTGCTGTGACTAGCGGTGAAATCTGTTCCTTTTTTTTTTTTTCAAACTGATCCTCTTCCCGCTCCCCCCCCCCCCCCCCCCCCCCCCCCCCCCCCCCTCCCCCGATCCTCCAGCTCTCTCCTTCGTCTGCCCTTTTCCTCCTTTTCAATAACACTGCACAAATTGGAAAACATGTTTAGTCTACTTCTTTTTCTTTTCTTTTTCACAAAACGTAAAGCAGGTATGAGGTATGGAATGTGTTATTCAGTGTAAACAAGCATAAGTAAACACTTTGCATTCAACAAAGTATCAAGGTCGATTTCACAATTAATTGGAACCATTTCTGTTCGTTTGAAAGGAAGTCAGTAAAATTCGATTGTGACTGCATTCTGACAGGTAAATTCACTGGCTGTTCCGTGAGATCCTGAGACAATGTTTTCTCAATTGCTGCAGCTTTGAAGTTTCAGAACGGTTGACAGAAAAGGTCATTTCAAATGAGGCCAAGAGTATTAAATAGCGACTGCATCATTGACAAGTTTCCGTATGTTTAACATGAAATGAAAATTAAAACGAGGTGGGAGGGATTAAACTATATTCTTACAAGCTTTAAGGTGATTTATGTGAAATAACATTTTAAATGAGTTCAGGGGAATGAAATAGTGACTATGTTCTGACGTTTACAATAATATGTTGAGAATTCTGACGTCCGTCAGCACGCTTAGCTATAAAATGAAATCCAGGTCAGGAGAATTTGGTAAGTGTTAACACTCTTAAGTTTTAATGTAGTCAATAAAGATTAAATTGGGAGGAGAGGTCAGGAGATTAGTAACAAATAACAACAAGCAGTATGACATGCTCCGAAGTATTAAAACACATGAAAAAAGGCACATTACACCTACCCCGTGACGCTTACAATATTATTCAACTAGCACACGACTAGTAAACAAAGATGCACACGACCACACCGAACACTTTCCTCAGATTAACAACGGTCAGGGACTGATAAGACAAAAATACAATTATATTTGGTGTCATGTTAAGGTCAAAAAGAAAGAAAATGATCACTTTCTTCCGCTTTCTTGTTAGCATTTATAGGGCATAGTATCGAATGCAGAAAGGCTACTTTAACTTTGAAATTCTTAGGTATCTAAAAAAAAGTTCTCTTAATAGTATTCGTGGTAATCTGTTAGTTGGCTCGCGAGCGCTATACACACACACACACACACACACACACACACACACACACACACACACACACACACACACACACAGGGAGAACAGACAGACAGACAGCGACGGAATGATAGACAGACAGACCGACGGACGGACAGATTGACGGACGGAGAGAGAGAGAGAGAGAGAGAGAGAGAGAGAGAGAGAGAGAGAGAGAGAGAGAGAGAGAGAGAGAGAGAGAGAGAGAATTCTATTTCAGCCCTGCCATGGCCTTTTCCTCACTTATTCTCACGATCCGTCTTCAAACCCGACTTCCTGCCCTTTGGGACAAGTTTCAACAATCAACACCCCCTTGGTGAACGTCTGCCCGAAACCTGGGCACCGGGATCACCCTCATGAAACTGTGTTCCAATTTCCCTCCCTCCTAAATGTCCCCCCTCTTTCGACTTTAGGCTGGGGTCAGCAGAGGGTACCATCTCCTTGGTTCCAGACAAAAGTGATCCTCCACCCACCAAAGAATGTCCTAGGTCACAGGTGCTAAAAAGAAAGGCAAACAAATCCTCTACAGCTAACGGGGCCAATAAGGTAGTCAGATGGTATTAAATACGGCTAAAGTCCTTGTCACTTAGACAGGGCGATGGGGGCTGGGGGTTGGTTAGGGTGGGGAGAGGGGAGGGGACTCCACGTTATATGGGACCAATGGCGCAGTCAGATGGTATTAAATATGCCTAATGACTCGTGAATGCCCTGTTGCGTGGACTAGAAAAAAAGGTTAATGTGATCATCGAATGATGGGAGAAAAATCCATATCTAGCAGGGCCAATGGCGCAGTCAGATGGTATCAAATACGCCTAATGACTCGTGAATGCTCTGTTAGGTGGACTTAAAATAATTGATATCATCATCGACTATAAAAAGGCGGAAGGGAACAACACTGCCAACAGGGCCAATGGTTCAGTCAGATGGTATCAGATTTCAGGTGGACTTAAAAAGATTTAACATCATCTAATAAAAGGGATGGGGACGGGGTTGGGAGGGGCTACACAGCTAGCAGGGCCAATGGCGCAGTCAGACGGTATTAAATACGCCAAATGACTCATGAATGCCCACGTGGACTAAAAAAAAAATGTTAATGTTATTATTTAATTCAGGGGTCAATAGCGCAGTCAGATGGTATTAAACACGCCTAATGATTCGTGAATATGGCGCAGTCAGATGGTATTAGATATGCTTAATGACCCGTGAATGTCCTGTTAGGTGGACAAAGCTAATGTTACCATATCATGATATTTAAAAAAAGAAAAAGAAAAAAGCCTGTAACTGCTAGAAGCACGCGTGCTGGTCAGACGACCCTCGCCAGGTCAGGTCGGATCACAAACGTCTAGAACCTTGGAGAGCTGGAACCCTATGTTGGTCCTAAGAGGAGGGGGAGGGACGGGGGGGGGGGGGGGGGGGCAAAGAGCCCGGAGAGGGCGGGTCGGCTGAACCGCCAATTGATGGCGGGTGAGGATGGACAGGGGGGTTGATCTTTGGTGTCGGGATTCGGGGGTCGTCCGTCAAGGGGGATTGTTTTGTTGGAATCTGTCTTAAAGGGAGGATGAGGGTGTTCAAGATGGATCGGAGGATAACTGGGGAGAATGTCAGGTCGTAGTGAAGTGGAATCTGTGCGTGCATGTATGCAGGTATAAACACAGACATACACGCCCCCCCTCCCCCCTCCCACCCCCCTCCACACACACACACACACAGAGGGTGCTACCTTTGTCAGCTGGAAAGATGACGATGCTGTCGTCCTGTCTCAGGTTCTTCAGGGCTTGTTTTTCCTCTCGTGAAATGTTGGACTTGGGTGGCTTCCAGCTGACAAAGGTAGGATCACAGTATTGTTACCGAAAGATGAGTACAACAAGAAAGTACAGACTCTTCTCAGTGGTACAGACACTATGAAATACTCAAGACTGACCCTACGAAGAAAGTGAAAAACCAACTTATCAATCTTCTAAAGAAATGGAAGAAAGAAGTTCCTATCTCCCCTAGTCTTTACCAACGACTTTACCCCACTTCTGAATCCACGCCTAAGCTGTATGGATTACCCAAGATACACAAGAAGGACGCCCCCCCCCCCCCCTCCGCCCCATTGTGTCCAGCTGTGGCAGTGTCATGTATAATGCCTCTAAATTCCTGACACAAGTATTGGGACCTTCAGTCGGGTAGACCGAGCACCACATAGTCAACAGCACAGACTTTGTACAGAAGATGGAAAACCAGCAACTGGCTCCAGGGGAGAAACTTGTCTCCTATGATGTATGTGCACTTTTCACTAGCATCCCTGTACCCAAGGCTCTCCAAGTCATTTGGAAGAAGATTGAGGATGACTACCACCTTCATCACCGGTGTGAACTCACTACAGAACAGGTGCTGGAACTGTTGGAACTATGCCTCACTAGTACCTACTTCTCGTTCAACCATGTGTTCTACCAGCAGAAACAAGGAGCTGCCATGGGTTCGCCAGTATCTCCAGTGGTAGCCAACCTGTACATGGAACATTTTGAAAAAGTAGCCCTTGAGACCGCTGCCAACCATCCCAGCATGTGGTACCGCTATGTGGATGACACACTTACCCGCATACAGGAGACGGAGGTTGACAGCTTCACCATCCCGTTCTTGGACACTCTCCTCACCCGAACCCATGACGACAGGGTGGAGACCAGTTTCTATAGGAAACCCACCCACACTGACCAATATCTGAACTTTCACTCCAGCCACCCCTTCCAACACAAGAGATCTGTTGTCAACACCCTCATGCACAGAGCTTCTGTACTGTGTTCCACGACAGCAAGACCACTCACCACCTTTCTACAAGAACACCAAAACCGATCTACTTCTGCCATACATGAACACCTACAAGCCACAGGCCACAGTATCAGCCCCCAAGAAACCAAGATCTTATCTACAGAGCTCTTCCTCACAAAAAAGAAAGTTAAAGAAGCCATCGAAATCAAGACCAGACGCCCCAGCCTGGTTTTGAACTTTCCCCCATCTACAATCAGATCGTGACAACTGTTCACCCCACACAACAGTCGCCCCACCAGGCCTCGCTGCCACAACAGCAACAGTGAGCTGAAGAAGACAGGGCGACCCTGTCGAAATATTCTCAAAGTAAGTTTTAGATTCTGAGTCTAACTACTTTTCTAAAATCAACCAATATTTGACATTGATCACACAGATTTATCCAAAAACCATTCCCCTAATCTTAATGTTTAGCTGATTCCCATTTGGAAAGTAAGTATACAGACTATCTAAAGATATACACCATGGTCAGTTCTTGATGATGGAAATACTGGTGCAGCTTTTGTAATACCCTCATTAAAAACAGAAAACCGGTACCACATTGGTAAACATTATTCCATTTTTTACTGCTGAACTTGTAGCCATACTTACGGCATTAAATTACATTGTAGATCTTTCGACGGATACATGCATAATCTTATTCTGTGTGGACTCAAAGTCTGTTTTACAAGCCATTAAATCCTGAGGCATAAAAAAATCGACTAGAAATGACTACTGAAATAAAACGTATCATTCATGTGTTGTCTATAAAGGGTATCAGTGTTACCTTTTGCTGGATTCCTTCTCACTCCGGAATCACCCCAAACGAGTGGGCAGATCATGCGGCTAAAAGGGCAGCGAAAAATGCAGAAGGATCACAGCATCTCGACATTCAACTAGATCTGCACGAATTTAACCAGCGCATAGAAAAAGTGTCTCAAAATCAGGTTGCTGAACTGCGCAAAAAAAACCCCCAAATAGTCAGTATTACCAGCACTGTGTACAAGTAAAGAATGCAGCGAATCCGAAATCTTTTTTAAACAATTTATCTGTAACGCATTCCAGACATGTTACTAGTATGATGTATAGGTTACGATTGAATGCTTTTAAAACAAAGTATTCTAAAAAAAAATATACATTGCATATGTGGCAAACAAATTACTGTAAACCACCTACTTCTTCACTGCCCAGGAGTTAGGCACTTTGTTCCTAAGATAAAGTTAGCAGATCAACTGTCAGCCAGTGCACCATTATCCACTGAAAATATTTTAAATAATCATTCATTACTTTGCGTGTTCTCTGAATTTTTTTAAATTCTAGTCCACTGGATATCTATCTCTGATGTACGTTAAACTAAAATTGTTGTGTTGTACGACATTGATATAAAAGAGTTACGATTATATGACATATATCGTTAGCTCCCCCCCCCCCCCCCAACTCCTTTCCCCTATTCCGTCCTCCTTTCCACCCTGATTCCCCCCATCCCCACCCGCAAACTTTCCCTCCCATCATCCATCCCCCTGCATTATGCTTCAATCCTACTAAACTTGTTTCATTTGATATACTTTAATTCCCCCGATCATCATACACTAAAGGCTAGGTAAACAATCAGGACAAGTAAATATCTACCAATCTTACCACCCATCCCAACCTTCCCTCTTGTCCCTAACACAGTCCTCTCTCTCTCTTGCACACACACACACACACACACACACACACACACACACACACACACATACACAACACACACACACACACACACACATACGCACGCACACACACACACGCACGCACACACACACACATACACACACGCACGCCCACGCACACACACGCACATACACACGTACACGCACACACACAATCATACGTTTTTTTCCGTCTAACAACACTTATAGTGAATAGACGTTAAACTAAAGAACTAACACACACACACACACACACACACACACACACACACACACACACACACACACACACACACACATACACACACACACACACGCACGCACGCACGCACACGCATATGCACACACACACACACACACACACACACACACACACACACACCGCATACACATGCGCACACACACACAAGTACTTATTGCACGGCTTCCGTTCGTGGTTGACAACTTAAAATGCATTTGAGAAGCAGCCTTGATAGTTACAGAAGAATACACATTGATTTTTTAAAAAGAACTGTCGGGTAGAATCCTGAAGATCAGAAAATGTAAAACTCCAGAAGTAAAAGTGATGCTGAATATTTGCCTAAGTACAGTATTATTCTAGGTATTATAATCATATACTTTTAAAAGTCAGTTCAGAAGGAACGTGAAGTGGCTTTGCCACCGCATATTTATGAACAAACATACAAGTTTGAGTACCTGTCTTTCAGAAACATCATGCCTTATCTTTAAAACACATCGCCTGTGACTCTGCCCAGGCCATCATTCCATGACTCTAACGCTGTCATTGGTGACCAGTCCAGTTACACCATTCCCTTTTTTCCCCCTTCCGATCATTCTCCTTACTGTCACAAACCGACAATGTTGAGACCACTGACAAGGAGTGTGTAAAGAATCTGAAAGGAAAGCCAATTTCTTTGGAAAAAGCACAGGGATTAGACAAGTTAAATGAAACAGATTTTGTGAGTGTTTTGATATATAACGCACTATGGTTATAGCATTGTCAAACTGCCAATACCCCTTAGTGACTGATTATGCTGCGGTGCTGGATTTAAGGAGCCGTGGTGCTGGATACTGAAATGGCCAGTCCACATCGGATGGCATGTCACCGTTAAGTGGACGTGGTATTGGCAAACATTTTAAGTACACTGTCACTATCGAGTAGCATGTCTCATAAAAAGTAATCCTTCACAAGAAAGGGTGCAGTAGCCGGTCACCTTGTTGGTAGTCAGTCACAAAGTATGGTAGCCAGTTATTGTGGGATGACTACCTAAAACTAGGCTAGGTAGCCGAAACGATGGTTAAAAACAAGGTACACCACCACCACCACCACCACCTCCACAACCACCATCATCACCGCCACTGACATTAACAAGAAGAAGAAGAAGCACATCATCACCGTCAAAGCGATAGGAAGAACTCTCAAACAGTAGTAACAGTCAAAAAACGGGAACATAAGAACCACATGCACAATGGCAATGACAACCTAACAGAATATCAAAACACTCTCAGCAATAGCAGCAAAACAACAACCAACAAAAAAAAAATCACAATACCATGATAAAACGAGAACAACGACCACAAAGATGAATAAAAATCCACAAAGGCCTAATGTTAAAACAAACATCCCCAAAGCCACTACCCTACCAAACAACAAACAAAATAAATAGCAGTAAGGTTTCAATTTGCACCCAGATCGAAAAGAAAAGTCATAGTTTGTTCGTCATCTATTTCTAGTGTTTTGAATGTAGGTTTTCCTGCCTAAAAAAAACAACAACAAAAAACAGTAGGTCAAAACGCGTCGTGTTTGTTTTGTAGTTTGTTCCTGCGTTTGGTGGCTAAATAATTCTGTTTTCGCTTTTATGCAACGAGAGAGAGAGAGAGAGAGAGAGAGAGAGAGAGAGAGAGAGAGAGAGAGAGACTCAGCAGCAGCGACAGAAGTGGCCGCAGAAGGTGCAACCAACCTCGAACGATGAGGAGGGAGGACTCTCTGCCAAATGGCAACAGAAACCTGAACTGTGCGGCGGCACGTTGCCTTTCACATCCGTCACCGTCATTAAGTTAATGGCCGGGCCGTTATTACAGAGGCGTATAATAACAACGAACCTAATGGCTATTGGCGTCGCCATGTTACAAAGGGTAGAGGTGAATTCCAAACACTGCAGACCTCTGCCTTTTGCCTCGAGTGATTAAGGGGCGGGGACAAGGCCCGTTAGGGTAATCCTCATCACGGTGTTTAGCCTTGTTGAGGGTCCGTGTAGACCGAATCATCCTTTCCATTGACTCCATTTGCCTTTAGTCCCATCCAATAGCCTGCTTCCATTGTTCCGTGGTAAACGTCGTGGCTGGGAGGAGAGGGGAGGGAGGGGGAAGGGAGGATTCAGGAGAGCAGAGCGGATTCTTCTACCCGACTGACTGCTATCGAACAGTGTTTGAGTGTGTTAATGGCACGGTGCGAACAAACTGGATACTCATAACCGTGCTAAACTCATTAAATGGATGCATCCCTGAGAGTATTGCTCAAAATTGGCGGACCAGCTCTACAGGTGCGTGTTCTTGCAGGCCTGGTGTGCAACGGAATACATTATGACAGAAACGTGCAATACAGCCTTTTCGTGTAGTCTCAAAGAAGAATGGAACTTAAATAGCATCGTTTTCCATCATCTTCATCATCAAGGAACAAAAGTGCCGTTCATTGACTAAGCTGTTTCTAAGGGTGGTGTGATAAACCCGGAGGAAGCGTGTTAGAGATAAGATGCACATTCGAAAAAAGGGACAAAGCTTTGAATGATAGACTAGAAGATTTTTTTTAAAAGCTAACAAGAACAAAATAACACCCAACAAGAGTGCTCTGCGCCACTGGAGAGTAGTAATCTAAGCATTATCACAGTGCTGTTGTCAGTCTCTCTCGGGGCTGGTTGACGCTGAGATATGAAAAAAAAAGCTTAAAGTATGATCCTATCAAACCTCATAACAGAATGGCACTCCATAGTATATCCTGAACATCATGATCCTCATTGATCAGTGTTTTTCCAAAGTATCAGATTCTGTAACCCTTCATGCCCTGCTGTCCCGATGTTTTGATGTCATTAACACACGCATTTTGACAGGAAGATGAGACAGAGAAAAATACGACAAGAAAATATACGAGAGGCAGCAGTGTCCTCCGCTGGCCGACTAAACCATCATAATGAAGATACAGATGACAGAGGAAAACAAGTTACGGCAATACGACTCCTTCGTCTGTGAAAACGGTGAAACAACAAACAAAAATCAAAAGAAAAGCTGGGAAGGGTGAGGGGGTGGGGTTGGGGGTGGGGGTGGGGTGGGGATGAAAGGGACGAACCAAGGTGACGAGTAACTGGTTTCTCTCCTGTTAAAGAACCATTTGTCGCGCCAGGCAACAGCGGACTTTCATCTCTTGGGTGAGATCCCCCACCCCCATCCACACCCACCCTCATAGGGAATCATTCAGTTGGAGGAAAACGTGATAGAAATATGTAATGAAAAATGAAGAAACATCCTCCTCCTCCTCCTCCTCCTCATCATCAACAACAATTACAACAACAACAACAACAACAAGAAAATGGCAGGTCATCGAGTCATGCGTAGGGACTCGAAAGAATACAAGGGACTAACATGACTATACCGGTGAGAGTGGTCGACCCTGCTGTGGAGTAACCAACCGTTCGCCACGCACACAGGTGCTGACACGGACTGGCACAACTTTGTTAGCCTTGTGCTTCAACATCTGACAAGATGCAGAGAACAATTCAATGAAGAAAGGCATGTGCAGGCAGTGGATCCTTCAGTCGACTAGCTGTTTACGAAAAAAAAGAGAGGAGAAATGAGATAGAAAAAAGTTATATAATTGATTTTTTAAAGGGGTCCTCACCCATAAATAGCATGTTTGGGTTGTTCAAAAGTATGATCGAGCGTGTTTCGATGTACGTGTTACTTTTCTTCTGGAACTCACTTCTATTCGTGTTTCGGGTCGTGCAAGTAGCCAAATCGTGACTTGCCACGGAGATTGCCGAGCACAGTACGGAAAGAGACGAGAGTCGGGGATTCCGCAAGTGACGTATAAATGCCAAGACTATCGTGAATGAAAGACATGCCGCTAAAAGCTTTCGCTATGAGGACGTAAAACTCAACTATTTTCCGGCGATAATGGCAGATGCTCCCAGCTACGAGTCAAGTTCCAACGAAGAGGACATCGAACGTGAAATTTTCACTGAAGTGTATGGAGTTCAGCCGTACCAGTTTGAACCTACAGCTCCTTGTACAGTACCACCTCCCTCGCCATCAGACGCTTGTGCTTCTTTCCAGGCAGTTCGACATTTTACAGGTTGACCATATTATGTACATGTACACACATACGCACGACACAGATAGTACATGATATAGACACACACACACACACACACACACACACACACACACACACACACACACATTACCGTAGTATGTAAATAACTTTAAAATGATTATGTGATAAACCACATTTTCCTTCAGTTGTTTAGATCTATCAGATAATACCTTTTCCTTTGAACAGGAGTTTGTCAGCTGCTGCATCATAAGCTCATAATTCTCTTACTCACCAGGGCAGTTTATAGCATACAGACATACCACACCTGCATATATCTTAAAATGCACACTAAATCACCATCCTGTATCCAAATACTGATAAATAATTCACTTACTAAAGCATATGATTGTTGAACGGAAACTTGAACTTGCTGGGGTGCCTGATGTTCAGCAATGTCCAGAAAAATAAAAACCCAAAGTATTATTCACTGGAGTCCAACAAGTTGTTATTTGTGGACATGGACACTTTCTTGTTAATAAAAATCGTAACTTCAGTTTTGTTGGAAACAGTAACAGCAGGGGAAAAAAATCAATCACAAACATGCAACAGTTTCAGTGGCAGCAGGCAGTGTGACTGACTGACTGCCACTATGACAGTAACAATGTATGTTTCAGTTTGATGCCAACACTCAACAAAAACCAACTATCTTTACAACCAACCATACACTGAACATGAAATGAAAAACAAAAAGAGCAACCACCCATTCCACAAACCTTACCTTCTTTACGTCTCTGAGTTTGGCTCTCTTGCTCCTGACAGAATCCATGTCACTGTTGCGTTTGAGGTTTGCACTTGCAGCTGGCGAATGAAAAGAGAGTGCTTTAATACATTTTTCTGTTATAATAGTTGGCACAGCATCCTTTTCAGCTGTCTTCGGACCCGAATTCCAGCTTCCACCTTTACCTTCCAGGTGTGTTGATCTTGGAAACTGTGCTCTTCGAAGTGACGACAGCAAATGGCATGATAACTGTCCCGAAGAACAAAATCTTTCCTCGTGGTGGTGACAAAATTTATCCACAATCGCCTACACTGGCTGGAAGCACCTGGAAAAGCATGAACGCTTACTTTTTGCTTATTTCCTGATGAAATTCCGCAACCAGACACAGCACACATTCGCCCCATCTCACTTCAGCCGAACACGAAGAGCGACTTGGCTTTTCGACGTCATCAATCGGGAAACCCCCCATTTATCGAAATCGAGGCTCTCGTTCCTGTTTCAGCCTCTCGCTTTCCCAATCCGCAGGAAATGCTGCTCTCACTGCAAGATGAGAGCACAGGCGGCTGATTCGGGGCTGGGTTTCGCAATACGACCACATACCAAAACTGTGTATTTGGTCAAAAAAGGTTTGTAAAAATGGGTGAGAACCCCTTTAAACACCTTTAAATTGGGTACATCGAATTTATTTCGGACCCACATGCTTCATTTAGTTACCATACATTTCCTCCTAAAGAAATCGAAGCTGAAGTCACCATGAAAGCTGGGCATAAGGGACCACATAATTTGTGAAACTTTCCGTCTTCTCATTATGATCAATGAAGCCAATGCTGATGCCAGCTGATGCATGGTTCCACTTTGGTCTGAGACTACGTGACAGGGATGCACCCAACGCTTCTTTTCATCATAATATATCCCGGAGTCAATCAGACTGGAGGGATGCAGACACCTGCAGCGTTGGCCCAGAAATGTGAGCAACGGCCCCGGAGACAGATGCATTAAGTAGATAAAACTCGACTGTATGTTTGATCCTGCGGCAGCCTCGGCTACTCCAGGCAGCTGTCGACTGAGGACGGAAAATCCCTCAATGATGGGATCTTATGGGATAAGAATTCAAACCTTCGACCCTGCAGCCAATCTTTAAAACGAGATTGCGACACGGAGGCTGGCAGGAGTAATCACTTTTAGCTGCACTACATTACATCATCATCTGTAGTTCCATGATACTGTCACAAAACTTTAGTACTCTTCACACGGGCTTCACAAAATAGTGCCTCGTGTCGAAACAGGCATACCACACGGTGTTTCATGTGTTTCTCCAGTTCGGCGTGAATTTTGGATTGGGAAACTGTTCATAACATTGTTTTTTTTCCCCATCTTATAACATGCTCAAACTGGCGCAGCATCCTTCGATTAAAAGGACATGCATCATGAGCCAACAAACGGCGCCGCTGGTTGACACGTGAGTGTACACCGATTTCAAGCAGAGGAGAAGTGCACAGGCACGAATAAAAATCCTAATGTGATACGAAACCCCTCCAGCCCTGGTTGTTTATTCCAAGGTATTTGACCTGCTGGACACAAAATATAAGATCGGAAGAAGAAATCAAACACACACACGCACATACGCACGCACGCACACACACACACACACACACACACTCTCTCTCTCTCTCTCTCTCTCTCTCTCTTTGCCAAAGGGAAAACCACGCCACCAGAGGCTCCAGCAACAACATTCTACAAGGAAACACGCAGCAGATCAAGATCTGGAACGGTTGTGACGCCCGCAGCATGGAAGCGTAATTTACTTGATGGAGTGGATGCCTGGAGGTGCACACACACACACACACACACACACACACACACGCCCTCACATGCACAA
>CM065714.1:102310985-102320985 GCA_033310375.1 Conus canariensis | reverse complement strand
TGCTGTCCATCTGTGGGAAGCACCAGCATGCCACAGATTGGAGTCCAAGCCCACCTGTGTCTGGAAGTGTACATCGGACGATGGAACCGCATTGTGGAGGTCATTGCTTCCTGCCCTGATCCAGACAACGTTCAAGGGAGAAGTCATAATGAAGACTGTGCTAGATGTAGAGCCAATGACTCAGAAGTATGGGGTGAACTCATAGTGTCTCATGACACACACGCACTTTATTGTAACAGTCACTGTGCTCTGTGCAACGGAGAAACCAACTTCACTGCAGCAGCTCGTTTAGAGTGTGAAACAGCTGGCAAAGTACAGAGTTTTACCGATCAGCCGGACTCCATCAATAACTATTACAGTTCAAGCTTTATGGACGTAGTGGTCCCTTCAAATAACTCGGAAGGGGACAACATAACATTTCCATCGCAAAGTTCAGATATTACCCAAACCATGAGCCCTCGGGTTCATCCGGACAAAAGGCTACTTTCTCCACAAGTCGATAACGTGCGATGTGGGTGGAACATTCCAGCAGACCACTCCCCATCTATTCGAACATTTTCCTGCGGATACAAATCAGCATTATCATTTGAGTCTCACAGCGTTGAAGACTATCCAGTGATGCCAAATGAAATGGAAGAGGAAGTCACAAAGGATCTGTGTCATCAATACAGTTATCCCATCTCGATCAGAGGCACCTTCTACCGGAACCTGTTCTGTGCTTTAAGTGTCGGGGTGGTACCTGGTCAAAAACAGTGTCCCCTGCATATTTCTATTCCTGATCATCCCAATGTACATACGACTGGCTTCCCTATACTGACGGCTCTGCGACAGCCTGTCATTGTGTACAAGACAGCGCCTCTCTCCCCACAGCAGTGTCAGCATGGGCATGGCTGGAACGACTTAGTAGCTGTGAGTTTGGTGTCGATATTATCATTTTGTACTTGTACTTGCATTTTGAGGAGAAGCGCTTAAGAGAGAGAGAGAGAGAGAGAGAGAGAGAGAGAGAGAGAGAGCTCAGAATGTGTTTTTCTTTTTTTTTTGAAAATGTTCTGTTATTGGCGGTTTTTTGCTTTTTATTTTTTTTGTTCGTTTCCTTGATTGGTTGTTGCTGTCTGGTCGTTCAGTGGAGAAAAATAGGGAGGAACGACATACACTGTGTTGCGAACGATGGATTCCTACAGCACAGCCTGTCGAATGTCAGTTTATATGATTGATTTTGAATAGTTAAACAACAGAATTACGTAAATATATATGATTGATTTTCTTGTTCCTTTCTTTCTTTACCAAGCTTATTGTCATCGTGCAAACAAGAGATAGAATTGAGAGGTGTTCATAGCAAAGTATTGCAAGAGATGCCAGAGTTCTTATCAGTTTTTCACTTTCAGTACTAACGCTAGTGTAACGTACAGATAGAGAGAAGAAGAAGTACTGTATGGTATTAGATGTTATATCAGTTCTTACTCAGAACCATCTGGTATAAGTTAATTTCGCCCTTCCACATTCATTCTTTTGTTAAAATGCAAACTAATATGTTGCGATCTACTGAGGTCAAGTTATGAACCAGCAGTAGTTTCCCCTGTTAATTGTAGTGTGGTGTGTGTGTGTGTGTGTGTGTGTGTGTGTGTGTGTGTGTGTGTGTGTGTGGTGTGTGTGCGGCGCGCGCGCGCGCGCGCGCGTGCGCGCTTGTGCTCTTGTCATCAGTTTAATTCTCAAATAAAAATGACAGTAAGATTACTGGTGTACTCTTAGGAGCTTTTGCCGATGATTCAAATGACCTGACCACGTGCTGCCAATAAACAGATGAATAAATAAATATATAAAATTATAAATACATAAATGAATTAATATATGGATAAATAAATAGGTCCAAACATAAATCCTTTAATATATAAGCAATATATAAACATTAAAAATCTTTCTGTAACCCGATCAAAACACAGAATCTAATGTCGAGAATAAAGTATTTCTGAAACACTTATACTTCCCAAACATTTTGTTCATGGTAACATTGAATCTGACGAAAATTATATTTTTTACAACATGGGATTCAGCAAGTGAACATACCTTGAGACCACTACATAGTCTTCACAGACTAGCTCACAAAGAACGCGGACACACGCACACGCGCGCGCGCGCACACACACACAAACACACACAACGCAGGCACGCAGGCACGCACGCACGCACACACACATACACTCACACAAACACACGCGCACGCTCGCGCAGAGAGAGAGAGAGAGAGAGAGAGAGAGAGAGAGAGAGAGAGAGAGGCTGACACTGACACATGCTTATTGGCATTAGCTTTCCACAGCCTTAGTGCCAAGGGGAACAGTTTATGAAATAGCAGTATACTATTAGCAACGAGTAAAGGGAAAATACTCATGCACATCCACTCAAAACAAGCGAGCGCATTTGCGCGCGCCCACTTACACGTATACTTTAACCACGAGCAATTTCCAATCTAGGGTAACACTCCACACACACAGACACACACACAGACACACACACACACACACACACACACACACACACACACACACACACACCACACACACACACACACACACACTAATCATAATCATAATTAGTGCCAGACTCGACCATCCATCTGTAGTTATTTAAGTACTAAGCGTTCATCGGAACTCGAAATTTCAAGTAGTTGTTTTGTCTTTTCAGTTTCTCTCGCTTTTTTTTCCACTGTAGCCTTTCCCCCCCTAATACCTTTTTGTTCTGTCGTATCTTTTTCTTTGTTATTACCTTCTTTATTTTACCATTATTATTTTTCTTATCAATGTTGTTCGGATGACAGTTTCTTGTTCCTCGTATTATTTGCTTCTGCAATAAATTTTGAAAGCGATATATCATTTCTTCGTTTCCGGATACAAGAATAGCTACTAAATCATGTCTTCTCGAAACAGGTAAAGAAAACAAACTATACTTATTTCGAATTGACTCATATGCAGGGCAATGAAAAATAAAATGGCTTTCGTCTTCAACTTCGTCACAACACATTAAGCATGAATTATCCATTTCCTGGTCGTCAGCAAAACATCTTCTGTTAGCCTTGAATCCAAGAGTTCTCATTCGCAGTCTGGCAAAAAGACTTCGATGCCATCTATTTTTAATGACTGAGATATATTTTTCAGCTTGAAAAATACTTTTAAATGAGCAATACCAACTATATTTTGTGTTTTCTTCTACATGGGAATGCCAGTGTTGCTTACACGAATTGATTAAACGATCTTTAAATTCTGAGATAAAGGCAACGTCACTTCCAACTCCCAAACTGATCCAAACTATACCGAAACCGTTCTCAGTAAGAACTTTTCTGATATTGTCTACCCAATATTGCCTTCCTTCTTCATGTTGCTGCAATAGCATTTCGTATGCTTGCCTGCATAATCTTTCCATTGCAAGCTTTATTATCTTTGGCCAGTATTTTACACTCTTAATAGTTGTTCGGAGCTTTAGTGGATATCTGTCAGTTTCGCCGTATGCAAGTATGTTAGAGGAGCTGAGGGGTATATTTAAGAAACGTTTTACAGCAAAAGTGTGCACTGTTTCTATCTGCTTATTCCCTGCTGCGCCCCAGATTTCTGCTGCATATGTCAGGATAGGCTCGATCTGTGTGTCAAGTAATTCAGAGAGAGAGAGAGAGAGAGAGAGAGAGAGAGAGGGAGAGAGAGAGAGAGAGAGAGAGGAGGCCAAAGTGATGGGACCGACGACAAGCTTTTTTTAATCACTAGATTTCTCTCCATTAAAAAGACGATCGTTCAGATCAAATGAACAAACATCTTTGATCGTTGCACTTCCAAATTAGTGTAAACTGAATCCAATGGAAAATGTCTGTGATGACGATCAGCTGGTAGAAATTCAGGATGCATACCTCCAAAATTGCAAGCGTATGTCACATGATAGATAGTATAAATCAAAATGAAAATGAGTAAGTAAATTAATCAATAAACAAAAAAGCAATAACATTGTATGTTTATATCATGCTCAGGTAGTGGATCCTTTGAAATTCTCATTGCAAATCAAATGTAAGTCTGAGTCACTCATCCACTTGCTCACAGGCTCTGTGTTTTTCTTCATGTTAAGTTAGCAACGATGAACTAGGATAGTTTCCATGAAGGCTGTGTAACAGACGACTGGACGCACAGTTACCTGAAGGTTTTTCAAAACCAGCTAAAAGATCATCATCGGCTGAAAGACTACCACATACTCACTATGCAAAATATAATAGAAAGCTCATGGAACGAATCATAGCAAGAAAACTAGCAGGAGACCTTGAAAGTCGACAAATCCTTCCACCAAATCGAGGAGGCTACAGAACTGCTGCATGGCCAAACGCGGCCGATTTTGCGTATGAAGTACACGAAGGATTCCACAGAACGGAAGAAACACTGGTACTTGCAATAGACCTGGAAGATGCATACAACAAAGACCAGTACTCGCCTCTCATGGAACTACTCCTTGACTATTGAGTCAGCAGGACACTTACACGAGGGATTGCAGGAGCACTTCAGGAGCGAATCGTCATCCTACGATTTGAAGACTGGACATCTGAAACTCGTACACTTTCTATGGGATTACCTCAGGTTTCTCCTCTCTCCCCTGTTTGATACAATGTTTACACTGAAGGACTTGTAGACTTCAATAGAAACGGAATTGATAGAGTGTTGCCACTAGCAGATGACAGTCTGATCTACAAAATATTCAAGAATGCTCAAGATAGAACGAAAGCAGTTCAGCAGTAGCTGAGCAAAATATCTCAGTGGTGTTAAGAAACTGGATCTTATATCAGCCCTGCAAAAGCCCAGACATTGGTCTGCACTCTCAACAACAAGACATCAGGACAATTACCATCACCAGTTTCCTTCAATGGAATACCACTTAAATCAACTGACAACCTGCGCTAATTGGGTATATGCTTTTACAGAATACTGACCTTTAGAAAGTATGTTTAGAATATTGCTCTGAAATGCAAAAGGGCCTGTCTGCCATGAAAGCAATGGCAGCCGCATGCATTGAACAGCATCATCTCTACCGACTGTATCACGCATTTGTTCTCAGTGTCATTGATCATGGATTTGGGCTTACAACATTGTCCAAGAGCAATCTTCGTAAATTAAAAACTATTTCAAAAAGAAGCAATGACATTGATCATGGGAACCACGAAGGATACACCCGTTGAAACTGTGCGATGCACGCTTGACCTTCCTTCAATGCAGGCAAGGCACAAGCTAGAACAGGTAAAGACATATTTCAGACCACTTGAAAATCCCCCAAACCCACCGCATGCGGCGGTCAAGGAAATAAAAGGCACTCGCCTAGAACGTGAAAAATCATGGATGGGACAGGCAGAAGACCATACACAGCTTATGTGCCAGTTATTAGAACTCTAAGAAATGAAGGAATGAGAAAAGTACCCAGACAATTATTAACATCTCTACCAAATTGCGATCGCTGCAGAACTCTCTAGACTGACCAGAAGGCAGAACCAATGCAGAAATTCAGATGCAGGTAGACAGTCTTAGCACAAAAAAGGAAATGTTATATACACTGATGGTTCCGTTACCTAAGGTAAGCCAGGCTGGGGATACACAGTGATGCAAAATGGCCTATTGATCCAGAAAGACAATGAGTGCATACAGTTTAACAACTTCAAGTCTAACAATGGAAGTAGAAGCAGTGGCACAAGCACTCTACTGGCTCTCATCCAGACAAGTTTAAAACCCAACAAGCCATAATACTGACTGACTCCATGAACCTAGTTCCAAGCGTGGAGAGTGGAATGGGAAGCCCTGCTGGGCATGAAGTGACATGCAAATTTCCATTGGAGAGACTCATCTGGATGTGCTGCCGTGAATATGCAGGTGTTAAAGGAAATGAGAGAGCAGACACACTGGTAGACAAGGCAACGATAAGAACTGGATTACAGCTCGGCCGATCTACACAAACAAGAACAAAGCCACTATACTATAGACCATCTTTCAAATCTGAACATCAAGAGAGGAAGTGGCCGCAGATCCAGACTTAAAGGAAGCACAAGAAACATCACCAACCAAAGATTCATTGGAATAATCTCAAGGCCAGCACTGCGAAGACTCTTGGAGAGTGGGGCAGGCTTATACTGGGCCTTCCCAATAAAAGACACACACGATGAAACGCATGTCAACCGAGAGAAGACTTTGAATCTGTCAGGTACCCCAGTGTATACTATAGACGTGTGTGCGGTGGTGTGTTTGCATCGGTAGGGCAATGCATGTGTGTAAATTGTGCGTACTCTCACACACATCCGCACATGCATACACACGCACCATACATACGCGCACATACACATGCGCATGGCATACACTGGCACACACACACACACACACACACACACACACACACACACACACACACACACACACACACACATGGGTCCATGCCCACACACCCATGAAACACACACACACACACACACACACACACACACACACACACACACACACACACACACACACACACAAGTGTACATTCACCACACACATATATAATGATAAGAATGGCACCGCCAATGTTAGGTAGATACCCAACGTCTGACCAGCGCGTTGGGCTAATGTGTAGGTCCGACATCTGCTAAGTCGTAGCCACGAGACTGTCTTCTTGCATTCTCTCATTTCAGTCAATAATTCATTTATCCATCATGTGCAGTGTGGTCTCGAAACTTAGCAGACGTGGTGTAACATATATGGGCTAGTCAGCTAACACTGATACTTTCTTGATGAAACTGAAACTGAAACCAAAGACCAAGTGTACCCATGTTTGTTTATGTAGAAAAAAAAACACTTTTTCTTTCTTTCTGTTTTCTCAGGACACGTGCCGGCCTGTCAGTTGTGAAAATGGCCGCCAGTGGTTGGATGGTCAAGCGTACTGTGTCCACGAAACTCCCGCCAACAAGTCCATCGTCTACACCTACATCTTACACGTGGTCTTCCAGCTTCGGATGAACTCCACACGTTTTGGCTGCAGTCACCAGGGTGGCTTCGTTAAAAATGGAGCCATCAACCACTTGTTCAGAATCATGCAGCAGTTGAACATCACGATCTACGCCATACAAAGACAGTGTGTCCAGAATCGTGGTCATTCCACCAAGATCTTTTTCTACCTTCAGTTCATAAAGGAAACGGACGACGATGTGGGTCAGGTGGAGTTTGAAATAAAACTTCTGGATTATTTTGCCGCCCCAAGTCTGACAACAATGGTGTCTTATAACGGGAGCAGTGTAGAACTGGACATGACTTTATCATCAGAATTCTTGCACTGGGCCGTACAGGAAACCATGATAACATTTCCTAATGGTACCTGTTGTTACCAAACACACTTTCGCAATTTAAATCTCACTTCACTGTATACTAGAGTGTTCGACAAAAATCTGAGTTCACACTATATTGAAGTTCCATTTGGTCTTTTTACACTTTATGCACAAGTTGTGTTGAATGTGACTGAATATGACCGGGTCACCGATGATCTGTACAATCTCTCGTACGCCAACATTTCTTTGGACGCCCATAATCTTCAGTTAACGGAATATGGTTTGGTGATGCCGTTTATCTTTTTACAAAATATTTACACAGAAGCAGGACCAGTGCTAGATCAGCAATCGCAAACTGAACTACGTTACAGATCGTTAGGAACAGAATTTGAGATTCTCTCCCTTTGTTGTCTGATAGTGTCTATCATCAGTCTTCTGTTTTTGTTGACGACGTATTCCGTTTTTCTAGAACTGCGTACTGTGCCTGGAATCAACATGATGTTCCTAGCAGCCTGGCTCCTGGTGGCTCAGCTTCTGTTACTGACTGTGCCTGGCAGGACAGAGGTGGATTCAGTGTGCCAAGCACTGGCCATGATTCTACACTACTCCTGGCTGTGTGTGGTCACCTGGTGCAGTGTCTGTTCCTTCCACATGTTTGACGTGTTCGTCCGCCAGCAGGACATGATGAACATGCCTCACCGCCAGCGATGGTACATCAAGCGATACACTGCTTTGGCTCACTCCCTTCCTGCCGTCATCATCGGGCTTGTGGTGGTCTGCATGGCTGCCTCCACCGATGGAAAAGACGTGGGATACGGGGGCTACGTCTGTTACTTCAACTCTGTGCTGCTTGTGGGTCTGGCCTTTGTGCTGCCACTGGCCCTGTCTGTGACTCTTAATCTCGTGCTGCTCATCCTCACAGTGCTGGTTTTATCCCGAGTGGAACGACAACATGTCACCGGAACCGGACCAGAACGAAGCACCATCCACATCTACATCGGTTTGTCGTCCTTGACCGGACTGTGCTGGCTGGTGGCGCTGATTGCCGAGATCCCTGGATGTGGGTGGCTGCATTACGTGTCTGCCGTGCTGAATGGGTTGCAGGGGCTGCACCTGGCCCTCAGTTTCGGCTGTAGTAAACGTGTGATGAAGATGTGGCGACACAAGCTGAGGTGTAAAACATCTCGTTCTCAACAATCCCGCTCCACATCGTCTCAGTCCAGGCGTACTGTCCGTTCTTCTGTGTGAACGATCTGATGAAATTACGACACGTCGGTCGTTCTACTTTTAACACATGAGCTAGCGCTTTCTACATTTGCTTTTACTGTGCACAGAAACTGCAGCTGATGTCCGCTTGCCCTGCCTGAGTCACTGTGTTGTTCAATTGGCGACTAAACCCTGATTGTGGTGTCTACCGGTCGCTGTGATGTAAATAACAGAGCTTGGTTTGATGAAATTTTATTTGACCTGGGGAACCGCTGCCTGCTTGTTTATGAGTTGAAACACACAGTATCTCGTGTCAGTTTTGTTACTAAAAAAGGAACTATATTGAAGTTCCATTTGGTCTTTTTACACTTTATGCACAAGTTGTGTTGAATGTGACTGAATATGACCGGGTCACCGACGATCTGTACAATCTCTCGTATGCCAACATTTCTTTGGACGCCCATAATCTTCAGTTAACGGAATATGGTTTGGTGATGCCGTTTATCTTTTTACAAAATATGTACACAGAAGCAGGACTAGTGCCAGATCAACAGTCGCAAACTGAACTACGTTACAGATCGTTAGGAACAGAATTTGAGATTCTCTCCCTTTGTTCTTATTCTCAGCTGCTGGCCGTAAAGAAAATTGGTTTTCTTGGTAGAAGATAGACGTATTATTCTTCATCACTGTATATCATCATTGTTCATTTTTTAACCCCTTTTTGCATATTGGCGATTCTGTTATATTGCCTCTTGTTTCTACTCTGGATCTTTTTGGTACAAAATGCATAGCATTAACGCAACAGGATGAGTCAGTCAACAACATCTAGCTTAGTTTTGTATTGTTTGCACGTGTGCTTGTTAACACTATCACGGAGTGAGAATGTCAGTTTCTGGTGGTTGTGACAGTCTTATCAAATTTGATGTTTGCAAAATCCCATCGAAATGGTAATAAGTGTGATAATGCTGATAATCTGAAATTCGAAGAAGAACTCATAATGTTCAGCAACATACAAGCGACTGTTTCTGAAAATTATTTTAAACATGGGTGCTTCTATGCAAATACTTCTTTTACAGGAAAAGTTAAGAATGTAGCCTCTATCAGTATGTTTTCAATTTGATTGAAATCATTACGTAACATATACAAATGTGTTTATGATCTGAAAATGAATAACATGTTGCTTCCCATCAAGTGGTTTTATTATATGTCTTATAGAAGATAACGCTAAAATGTGTGTACGCTTATCAAATTTTCGAGAAGCTGACACACGTGTGGGATGTTTCAACCTATTCAATAGCAGTGGACTAGTCATAATATTAGTGTAGTCATGGTCATAGTGAGCAAATTCAGAAAGTTCCCAACCTATCATATTCAAATTGATTATTCCCTTATGTCCATCAGAAACTACTGATTTGTACTGCATGAAGAATATCTAAAGGATTGTATGCTGAGGTGTTAGAACTTTGTCTTTGCTTTATGTAATGCACTTTA
>CM065714.1:102295985-102308485 GCA_033310375.1 Conus canariensis | reverse complement strand
CGTCTGAAATAAGGTGGGTGAAGTAGCGTTTCATTAAAAAAAAAAAGTGGCCCGTTGATTCTCTCCCGTTGTTGTCCTTCCCATCCTTCTGCTACTCTCTCTCTCTCTCTCTCTCTCTCTCTCTCTCTCTCTCTCTCTCTCTCTCTCTCTCTCTCTCTCTCTCTCTCTCTAACACACGAACACATACGTACACAGTGCCTTCGTGTGAACTGCATGGAAATAGTCATGGACAATTCACTAAAATTTGTGTATCTGCATTATTCTTATGAGGACTAATTTACAACTGTCCTCAAGTATCTGGCACAGGGTTAGATGTACGTTGGCAGCTTGTACAGGGACATGGATATTTATCGTTCAAAACAATTGCAAGCCCCTTTTTAACATAAATTTCTTCCTTCTCATGCTACTTTTTGCCAAAAACTAACACTTTTTTGTAAAAAAATTAACGCGCAAAACCCCCCCAAAATTGAAGGATTTAATGTCTTAAAGTGGGGCTTGCGTGCAAAACAAAAATGGATGATTTAGAACCTACATATTTACATTCTCTCCCCATAGCATAAAAATCATTATAAAAAAGTGCAAAACTCTTCGCATCTGGCCACATTACCGATCACCTCTGGGTCTAACTTGAGACCCTATGGCGCCCTAGGGCCCCAAGCCAGACCCAGAGGGTCACGCATAATGTGGCCAAGATGTGAAGGGTTTTGTGAATATGCCTCTAATAGTGGTATTTTCTTATACTTGGTTGTCTACTTTCAATTTGCCTAATTTGGGACAATTCTCTCACCCCCTTTGTAGTGACTCTTCACGCATACACATTGTGGTTTACGGGCGTTTATAGCCTCGCCAGTGACCACACATACACATTGTGGTTTACGGGCGTTTATAGCCTCGCCAGTGACCACATTTGGGTTTACGGGCGTTTATAGCCTCGCCAGTGACCCAGACAGACAAACACAAACGAAAATTGGAAGAGTCACTAGAGGGCAGAGAATAGGGCCAAATTTGGACTTTCAAAATGCCATGACAAACAAGTACAAAACCACCGCAGGCATATTCCCAACTTTACACTTTTAGGATTAATATATATACTGTACACACTGAAAGCTCTCATAGTTTTATGGTGTTTATGCATAAGTGTGACTGTTGTTAAAATTATTTTTTATTCAAGCAGAATATTTTTTAAAGGCTAAAAGAAGAAAAAGGATGTTATGTTGGACAAGCCGGTGTTTATCGGATTCACCGTGCTAGAGTTGTCTAAGCTGTTAATGCTTGAATTTCTGTACGGCTACTTTAAGCCGCTGTACCCAGAGTCTAGAGTCCTTTACACAGACACTGACTCTTTTATTCTGGATGTTCCAACTGAAGACTTTTATAAGGATTTAGAAGCGGAGGTAGCTAAAGGAGCTGATGGATGGTACGACACATGTGACTACCCAAAGGACAGCCCTTTACATTCAACTGTAAACAAGAAAGTGATTGGAAAGATGAAAGACGAACTTAATGGAACAGTTATACAAGAATACGTTGGTCTGCGGTCAAAGATGTATAGTGTTGCTAGCCAGACTTCTGTAATGAAGAAAGCTAAGGGCATAAGTAAAGAAGTTGTCAAAAAAAATATGTCACGACAACTACAAGCAGGCTCTCTTTGAAAACAAAGTATTTCATCACACAAATGTTAATCTGCGCTCTACTCTTCATCAAGTAAACACAACTGCTGTTAATAAGAAATCACTAGTCTCTAACAATAACAAGCGAACTTACGTTAATCCTGAGTTTTCATACGCTATAGGTCACTGGAGAACTGACTTGAAAGATTAACTTGACTGACTTAAGTTAAGATCTTAACTAGTACTTAACTAGTACTTAACTAGTACTTTACTTAAGATCTTAACTTGTACTTAACATGACTTGCACTTTACTTGCACTTAACTTGTTATAACTGACCTAACTTGTACTTAACCAGTACTTAACAACACATTAACAAACTAATTCAGTAAAAATAATGGGTTTACAGAAGGAGGTTGTGCTTTTTTTGCGGAAGCTGGTTCTTCTTCTTTTACTGTTTTTGTGGGGATTTGTAACTTTGTTGCTAAGTATGGGGTTAGACACTTGTATGCCAAAAGCCCTCCACCAACAACAATACCCCCCAGTAAATAATAATACATCTTATAGTTTGATTGTGTTGTTGTTGGCGACGGTGGCGGTGCTGGTGGCAATGTTGTATTACTATCTAATAATTTTTGTTTTGCTGCTTGGTTTGCTTTTTGCAGTCTGTTCCATTCAGCTAGTTTACGACCGGCCTCAACACGCCCAGGACTTTTAGTCTTAGTAACACTACTCACTTGTGGGACACTCACTTGTGGGACACTCGCCTGTAGATTCACTTGTGGGACACTCACTTGTGGGGCATTCTGCTCCTGTGGAGTCGCAATCTTCTCCTGCTCGCTCATTTTTTTTAGTGCGATTAAAATTAATATGATTAAAATTAATATGATTGAAAGTAATTAATCCCATGATGAATGGACATAGCAACGTCCCAAATCTATAATACATGTCACATGCAAGAGATTCTAGGGACTTGGTTAAAACCGGATCTTGTGTTAAGTCATATTTTAAATCTTCTTCTGAATCAATCGGCGCTATCTTGCCTACTAACTTAGCATATAAACTAATCATTGTCTGTCCCACCGATCTAACCATTTTTGATCCTAGCTGTGCTTCGTACCTAGCGTAATACTTCTCAACGTCTGATGTAGACAATTGCTGAATCTGTTCAACACTTAGTTCAACGCCTAAATACTGCCTGGTTTTCCCACATGCAGCCAGAGAGTATAATCTTTCTTTATGACAGAGGTCTGCTGCCTCCTCACACTTTAATAGCTCGTCGCAATCCATTTTTAAACTCTTTTTAAAAGCAATAAAAATAATAAAGCCTTTTTAAAACCATGAGTTTAACGCTGGTTAATTATGCAGTGCCCATTGTTGGTGTTACAGTTTATTCAACCCTAGCAAAATGTTTGTTAAGAATAAAACCGCCCAACATGGGAAAGATAGAAGATTCGCCGAAACTAGTTACAACCTTATTTTTAGCTCTAGCAACAAAAGATTATCTGATTAAAAAGCACATAGACAGTCTTTCATATTATGATTATTTTAATTATTTTTTTAGTTAATAAAAAACATGAGCACTACAAAGATCATCAATACTATTTACCACTCTGCTGTAATCAGCGGTCTTAGTATAGGGTACAGCGTGTTAGCAAAAAACATGTTTAAAATGAGACCAGCTGATCTAGGAAGGTTAGACATTGAGGATGTTGTTAAGGTTATATCTGTAATAACTGCAGGAATTGCCTCAAAAGACTTTCTTGTTACACAGGGAATTATCCCAGAAAACATCAATGCATAGAAAGATTGATTTATAAAAAAGATTAATTCTAGAAAATATTGATTTATAAAAAGATTAATTTTAGAAAAGATTCATTCATTTATAAAAAGGATGTCTGGATTAGTTCTGATGGTGGGCGGGGCTATTGTTAATGCGTTGGCTTTCTCTGGCAGCAATTATATGTTTAGTAAATTGCGGTCTGATGAAGAGAGAGAACGCCATAACAAGGCAATGGAAGATTTAGCTAAGGCAAGAGACGCTTACGAGAAAAGGAGAATTGCTCACTTAGACTTTATTAATAAAAAGTTAAGAGAACAGGGACATGCAGAGCACACATTTACAGACGTTGATGAAGCAATGAATGAATATTACTTAGTGACAGGAAAGAAGTTTCTAACATCGTCACCGCCAGAACTGTCTGACTTTTATGAACCATCTGAGGATCAGAAAATGGTGGAAATAGGCTTTATTATAGGTGCTATGGGAGCAATCTTTCTTCTTGCATATTCAATCTAAAAACATAGTTAAAATGTAATAAAATACAGTCCCTTCTTATGGACGATACGAAGTACAAAATATATTATTCTCCTAGAGGGTATTGGAAAGGAAAGGCTGCTATTGATAAACTGAGTAAAGCTGCTAGGGTGTCTGAATCAGAAGCGAAAGACTGGCTTTCAAAACAAGCGATCTGGCAAATATATCTGCCTGCCCCCAAAAGAATAATAAGGCCCCGATTTGTTAACTCAGTTCCTAATGACACCCACCAGATGGACTTGTTGTACCTTCCACATGACAAAGTTAGAAGAAAAAAGTTTAAGTATGCTCTTACGGTTGTTGACATGGCTTCAAGATATAAAGATGCTGAGCCTTTAACGGATAAAAGCTCAACTGCTGTGGCTGTGGCTTTACAACAAATATACATGCGAGGTCCATTAAAGTATCCTAGATTGATCCAGGTTGATGATGGGAAAGAGTTTAAAGGAGCTGTAAACCAACTGTTTTTAAGACATCGGGTTACAGTTAAGAGAGGGATTCCAGGCAACCATCGCTCCCAGGCTCTAGTAGAAAACTTTAATAAGAATCTAGCTGAGCGTCTGTTTACCTATCAATATCATAGAGACCTTATGGACAAAACACGCAACACAGAATGGGTTAGGAGATTGCCAGCAGTCTTACGCGCCATGAACAACGAAGAAGTTAAAGCAACAGGCCTTAAGCCAGTAAACGCAATCAAATTAAAAATAATAAGTATTACTGAAGACATCCAAGGTAATCAAAAACTCTTGCCGTTTGGACTAAAAGTAAGATACTTGTATGCTCCTGGAGAGGCAGAAGGTGATGTTAGAATTAGAGCCACAGACCCTATATGGAGCGTAGATATATATGAAGTTGAAAGAATTATGAAAACAGCCCCTCCCGTATATTATTTAAGAGAGACTCTTTCTTCCAAAAAGCCTGCCCCTAAAAGATCGTTTGTTCGCGAAGAGTTGCAAGTTGTTCCACCAAACACAGTGCCTGTTAGTTAGTTAAAAAAAAAGTATTTATTTTTTTTGTTAAACTTATGATTTATTTATTTTAGTTCACACTTATTTTTTAGTCTATTTTGGGTTTAACTGATTGTTTGCTTGTTTTTCAATGTTCTGTTTGATTGTCTCAGTGTCTACCTGTTGCGAAGTAAAAGTCTTTCTCCACTCCTTTTGAAGTTCAGTTTTTTGTCGTCTGTAATCCTCACCATCAGCCATAAGGCGCTCAAATTCTTCAGCTGTAATGTTTTCATCCTGCAATGCTTTGCTTATTCTCAGTCTTAATGAACAAAGTTTTGCTGATGCTAGGGCTCAATGGCAGTGTGCTTTTGTGTTTAGGCGTTAATTTTTTTAAAACAGCACTCACAATCATAGACATAGCACCTAAACCCAAACCAAGGCTCCCTAATGCTAAAGAGGCTGGCGCTCCAGCCCCAGTAGCTAAAAGAGCAACGCTAGACCCAGCACTTACGCTCGCTACAGCTGATGAGCCAGTAATCACATAAGAAAGAGTATTTAAAACTTTAGCATATTTCTTTCTAGTAACCTATACTTATCCAAGTCACTTTCTATTTCTTCTTGAAGTTCAGTTATTTGCTCTAACCTAAACTTTTGAGCCTGATCATCCATTTTTTTAATTAAGATTAATTTTTTAATTAAGATTAATCTTGTACATATCTTCTTATTAACTCTTCTGGCAGCACTTCATCAACAGAGTAAAACCCAATAAAATCAACATACTTAATGAAAATAAAATCAAGTACTGTTAGTTTGTCTTTGTCAACCATCACAGTAACTTTGTCAGAAGATACAAAAGTGTTTATTTGATCCCCATTTTTAGTAATAGCAATAACAAGCCTAAGAGGTTCGTTCAAGTTTTCAGACTTTATTTGTACTCCCCTTGCTAACGCATGTTCTGGCAAACTGGGGTCAGACTCCCTCGGAGTAATAAATAAGCGAAAAAGCATCGTCATTTTTCTAGGCAGTGGTTTTACCGTTGGGTTAAATACTAAGACAACGGTGTCACCCCCCACTTCAGCTAAGGGCTTCTTTCTCTGCAGCATATATTCACGGCCCTGCTTAGTTATTTCAATCTGCTTTTTCTGTTGTGCTCCTGGGACTAGGCTAATAAGAAGGTGTCCTTCATTCAAAGCTTTTCTAAAATTGTTTTTCTTATCAAAGTATACATAGGGGCTTCGTAGTTCAAACTTTAAATCCCAGTTAATGTCAGGAAGCAACGCCCAAGCATTCTCTCGTTTATGAAGTTTGTATTCGTGTTTGCCAAAATCGTTTGCCCTTAGATTTCTTATCTCTTCCAGGGTAGGATATTGCTGCCGTTTTTTATCTTCAATTTCTATTCGTTTGTAAACGCCATCGTCGGTGTACTCAAATCCATAAACATTTCCTTCCACTCCTATTAGATCAAAGTCAGTTGTGTCTGCTAGATCTTTTAGCTCTACTGAAACGCATTTAGGAGCTAACTCCGCTTTTGATTCTGGCCCTCGAGACATTCTTTTTATTATAAACAATTTATTATAAATAATCTGTAATAAACAATCTGTAATAAATAATCTATAATAAATAATCTATAATAAGCAAACGTATTGAACTGGCGGGTCAGTCCGTAAGCATAGTTTAGCGTGCTTAGATTTTTCTAACTGCTCTTTTATTTTTTTTAGTTCATCCTTGTCCCTGATTATATAATTTTCACTTAAACATTCTTCAAAACTGTCCTTGTCCTTAGTTTAGAATAAGATGACTGATTTTAACTGCGATCTAAAGTCTTTTAAGACAGCATTGTATTTTTGAGTTAAGAGCCAAACAGAAACTAATGCGTGTCTTCCGCTAAAGGCTAGCTTAGACAGAGTCCTTCTTTTTTTAACAATGTCTTGTTCGGCTGAACAGTCATCAATAATAAACAGCGTTTCAGTTCCCTCAAATAGCCTATAGTAATGCTCTAAACAGTCGCTTAGCTTGTCAGTAGGATCAACTAGAAATATATTCTCGTCTGTCCAAACAAACTGCCTTTCTTTGTAAGACTTGTTGTGCTTAATGGTTGTGCAGAATATAACAATGTACTCGTAATGAAACCTGTAGACTGTAACAAATCAAGCACGAAGACAGTTTTCCCACACCCAGTAATCCCACAAATAAGCGAACAGTGCGGGTCTTTGGGCAAAAAGTTCAAACTATCCATCTGTTTTAATAGGCTATTTCTTTCAGTCTATTTTCTTCAATGTTCAGCTGGGCGTCATAAACCACAAAAACGTGCATTTGTATCTGGCCATTCTCCTCCTTTTCCTTATTAATCTGTATGAGTATGCCATCTGACCCTACCCTTCTTCCACTCCCGTGCAGTCTGTTGTCATACGTGGATCTAAAATCCAGCCATAATCCATATTTGTCTGTTAGATAATCTTCGAGTCTTACATCGTGAAGGTGAAGTTTTTTACACACATGATCGGCTGTGGGGCTTGTCTGTCTGCCTCCAGCAAACAATTTTCTTATTTCATCAAAGTGTTGGTCGGGTAAAAGTCCGGCCGAATACAACTGAAAAGGCTTGCCATCTACTGTGCAAGACAACTGCTCAATTTTTGGGTTGTAAAACACCTCAGATTCTCTCCTAAAAGGGGCTGGGGGTTTAGTAAATAGCAAGAGAACCCCCTTTAGGGACCTTAAAGAATTGCTTATAGCTATTTCCCAGACAGCGTCTTGCTTGTTTTTAATCGCTAGACTGTGGTGTAAAACTCTTTCAAAGTAAACAACTGTCCTACTTTTATACTGGTTTAAGATTGTTCTAGCCAGTTCGGGGTTAGTAACAACGTCAAAATTAAGAGAGATGTTACTAACAGTGTATCTAGCTGTTGGGTCTTCGGACAGAATAACAGACCCGCTGTCATTGAATGTCAGTTCATAAGTAAGTTTGTCTCTTAGTGCGCCTTGGTAATATGGCTGATGGGTTTTTATCAGTTCAAAATCTAGAGGGATGCAAAATCTGTTCTTAAATGCTCGCGCTATTGCCTGGTCTCCCTCGTCTTCCTTTGCATCTGCAGCATTAAGCCTGTGCTTAAGACCGTTTGGGCTCTGGATCCCCTGAAAGATTTTGTCTTTTCTTTCTGTTCTAGGCAGCCACAGATCAGAATAGAGATTAAAAATGTCTGCGCTACTCAGTGAGAAAACTTCTCTACCTTCCAGTATTAATTACCATATTTTTAATGATGGCCCTGCCCAGGTTAGCAACGACAGTAGCATTAGGATCCGCCGACTCAATATCTATTTTGAATATAGCTTGGCAGTGCCTGGCATTATAACATCGTCAGGCCCGAGGTCACTAAATCTTACTGTTAACATTTCATTGGGCTCAATTGTTGATGGATTATTTACAACGCGCACAGTCTGTCTTATGCCTTTTATGCCATGGGGCTCCTTCGCTTTTCTGTATGGATCAAGGTCGCAACCGTATGGGTTCATTTTTTATAAAACAAAAAATAATAAATATATAAATATGGCTGATGAAGATTTTGACGCGATCGATCCTATTGAAGAAGATGAAGATGAAATAGAACCGGGCCGTTCAATACAAGATGAACTTGAAGGAGCAGAAGCGGGTTCTTTACTCCCTAGGCAGCGTCAAGAACTATTGCGACAACGAATTGAATCATTCTATAGAAGTATAGGGCGAGGGCTGCCAGACGTGCTCGATCCTAACGATTTTGAGATGGGAAAAGTGGGCGGAGACGAGGAAGGTCATTTGTTTATAAAATATAAGAAGGGCAATAAACAAATGCGTAAACAAGTTACTGATAGCCGGGACCCCTCCGAGTTTTTAATTCCGGGCTCACTTGGGGAGATTCCTATTCGGGTCAGAAGGCGATTAAATATTGTAGATCCAAGGCAGTCTGCTCTAAGGTCTAAGGCTGTTAGTGCTTTACAGAACTTAAAGCAAAGGTTGCCAGCGCAGTCTGAAATGCAAAACATACCTCTTCAAGAATTAAGTCAAAGAACAGATGAAGCAATAGCAGAAGTTGAGACGAGTTTTAATGAAGAAACGCAGTTAAAAACAATTGTCGATTCTTCATCGCCTAGTCAAAGAGAACGTGAGCTGAGTCCTGAAGAAGAAGCAGCTTTACAAACAATTGATGATCCTCCATTGTCTGAGCGTGAACTCGATCGTCTTAAAGCTGCTCTGCGTGAAATCAGGGCTCTTGATGCTACTCTACAGAGAATAAATGGCGAGCTAAAAAACAACTTGGCAAAACTTGGTGAGCTAGAGAGAGAGACAGAAGAAGAAAAAAATAAACTGGCTGATGCAGATGATAACAATTTAGGGTTAGAAGAAAAGGCTAGAATACAGCAGAAAATACAGGATTTAATGTTACTAAGGGCAAACAGGTTAGAAACGCTGTCTACTAACAGAGAACAAATAGTATTACAAACAAACAGAATCAAAGAAACTATAAACAGACTCCTTCGTGAAAATACTACGTTAGCAGAAAGAATAAGGACTCTGTTCAGAGAGCAGGGGATTACAATAGTTAGTATATTAACAGCTGTTGGGTTTGCTATCTCTACACTGGTTTATGCATTAACTGGCAGTGCGCCAACAGGGCCAGTAGCGCCTCCAACGCCTCAGCCCGGTAAAAGTTGGATTAGAAAACAATTGCACCATCTGGCAAACCTATTAAAGAAGTTAGCTGTCAAAGCGCTTGATGCTCTGCCTGGCATAATAGGCAGTGTTGTTAGTTGGGTTTTGTCTACCATAGGCAAAGTGGTTGGTTATATGGCCGACCATCTGTGGACGTTAGGAGTGCTGGCTGCCGGTTTAATTTTTAGTGAAATAAAGTATGGCTAATCCAGTAAAAGTTAAAAACACAACAAGGGCTGTCTTTTCGCTAGTGTGTCTGTCGGGGTGAGGTACATCAACAGGTGGTGTTGGACCGCTTTCTGGCTGTGGGCTGCTTATAACTGGTGGGGGGTCGCTTTCAGGGCTAGATACTTTTTTTTAAAATGGCTGGCGCGGGCCTTGTGTTTAAGCCTTGATTGTGTCCTAAGTTTTGGTCGTCTCCGGCTATGAGGATTTCATTATTATAATTCTGTATCATGCCAATTTGTAGTCTAAGGTCAGAAGGCAGCATGTATAATCCATGGCCCACAACAAAGTCAACCTTTGACCTAGCATGTAAAAGAACGTTTTGGTACCTTTGTATGCTGGAAGGTAAATCAACAGCAGAGTTAATAGCATCTTCTAAATTAGCTAGAAATTGTTTTCTGGCGTCAAAGCCTGTAGATTGATCCACTATGCTAGACTTGGTCGTGTTGCTTGCCGACTCCTATAATTAGTTTACGAACCAAATCGATACGTCCAGATTGGGAGATCAATTATAGTTGCTTTGCACTCCTGGCATTGTTAGGCCTTCACTTTTATCTAAGATAAATGTTGCCCAAGCATTGGGGTGTTTTTGTTCTATTGATCCCAATCTAACTTGGGAGTTTGGCTTAAAAGAGGTGTGGCCGGGCCAGTAGTCAAAATTATATTCTCTACGCTGACCCCACAAATACAATGTGCCTAACCCGTGATTGTGGTCTAACTTTTGTCTAAAGTTATTTGAAGGGTTAATGTTAAATTCGTTGCAGATTCTTTCATATGCATTATTGTCCATTGAGCTGAGAAATGGATTAAACGCGTTGTCATTGGGGAGGCGTACTTGTAGTTCAGTTAGTATGCGTCTATACTGGTAATAAACATGAAAGTTATATACTGACCTTACTAAGAGATTAGGGTGGTTTAAATGGTTTGTATATGAAACACCGCAGCCAGTGGTTGAGCAGTAAACTGCAAAATTTAACTGATTCTGGTAAAAAAAAACCATGGGGTGAGTTGACCATGCTGATGGCACTCTATCACTCTTTATTGGGGGATTTAAATATCTAGTTAGTGGGTTTACAAGTCTAACTTGGAAGCCATATGATTCATCCACTGCGATGGTTAGGTTACTAAAGTCCAAAGATTTGGGCTCATAAACCCCTCCTACGTCGTAAGCGGCACTTTCATTATATTTAAAAGGTTCCATTTTAAATAGATTTTTTAAAAAGGATTTTAAAAGGATGTTGCTTTATATAACCAAGCAAAACCAGCGCGTGTTTTAAAGTATTCAGTTGACAATAAAGGCGGGAAGTGTAGGGTTGCTCCTAGAGAACTTAGGTTTAAAATAAGGTGGTTTAACATATCTGAAAAAGCCCAAAATAATTGGATAGATATTTATGATGAGGGGGGCAATCGCTTAAAACGTTTAAAAATACCTGATGGTTACTACAGCTTTTGTTCTTTAAAAGAAGCATTTAACAAATTTGACATACGGTTAGAAATTAATGAGGCAAATCTTACAATTACTATATTTTTACCAAAACATAAAGACAAAAGGGAGTACGTTTTTCCCAAGGGCCTTGCTCGAATTTTAGGCTTTTATGATAGTAGTAAAACCTATCGTATTAATACACACGCGTATATAGAAAGCGGTCTATATGAATATGTAGGCAGTAGACCATCCGATTTTCTGATTAATCCAATGTTGTTTGTTAATCTACACGAATTAAAAACAGATACTAATTTGTATAATGGAAATCCATCTACAATTCTAAGAACACTACTGGCGACTAAGGCGGGGTTTTGCGATTATCAGTCATACACATTTAATGACGCTCAGTTTAAAGAATTAGTTCGTGGGCAGATAAATTCATTGTGCGTAGATATAACGAATCAAAATGGAAACCCTATTGTTTGCTCTAATTTATTAGTACTGCTTGAGATAGATAATTGAGGGGAGAGAATGTAAATATGTAGGTTCTAAATCACCCATTTTTGTTTTGCACGCAAGCCCCACTTTAAGACATTAAATCCTTCAATTTTGGGGGGGTTTGCGCGTTAATTTTTTTACAAAAAAGTGTTAGTTTTTGGCAAAAAGTAGCATGAGAAGGAAGAAATTTATGTTAAAAAGGGGCTTGCGGGCAAAATAAGATGGGTGGGTTAGAACCTGCATATAGACATTCTCTAGAGTTAAGGAAAAAGGGGAAAAAATCAGATGTTGAATAAATTCATCAGAACACACACACACACACACACACACACACATACACACACGCACGCACGCACGCACGCACACACACACACACACACACACACACACACACACACACACACACACACACACACACACACAACACGCACGCACGCACACACACACACACACCACACACACAACCACATACACAGTACACACAGACACACACACACACAACACACACACACACACACACACACACACACACACACACACACACACAGAGGGAATTAGTCGACCATATTTGATTGATTAACTTGTTTGTATCTGTTCTGTTGTTTTGAAGACTGATCTATAAATGTCCTCAAATATCAGGTACAGTGTTATGAATGCATCAACAGCTTGTACTGTTGCATTCATATTTACAATAAATACAATGTTCTGAACATCGTTAGTCATTTAACAAACTCAACAGAAAGCCATTATGATTTTTAAATGATTTATTTTGCCTTAATTAAAGATGTGTGT
>CM065714.1:102285985-102290985 GCA_033310375.1 Conus canariensis | reverse complement strand
CATTTCCTGTTACACCATACAATGATAATTTTTTTTTGCGTAATGACTTGTGGTCTAGGACATCAAAAGCTTTTGCAAAATTAAGAAGCAATGCTCCACAGAGTTTATTTCATTAATATTCATATGCCAGTGATCTACTAAGTTTGTTGAAGCAGTTGAAGCATGAATTATTTTTCTTAAGACCAGACTGACTATCACTCAGTACTTTATATGACTCAAGATGATCGTAAATGTGTTCATCTATGTGCTTTTGTAAGGATTTGTATACTATGGGCAAAACAGATATTGATTTGTAATTAGTTAGTTAGGAGTTGTCACCAGATTTGTAGAGGTGGCTGACTTTCGCATATTTTAACTTGTGTTGGAAATTGACACTTTCAATGCACAAGCTGTAGATGTATGTTAATGTTTCAGATATGACTAGGGCTGAACGTTTGAGAATGTTACCATCAAATCCACGACTTTCTGTCTCCTTCAAATAACATGAGATACAGTAGAGAGAGAGAGAGAGAGAGAGAGAGAGAGAGAGAGAGAGAGAGAGAGAGAGAGAGAGAGAGAGGAGATGGGACCAATCTGAAACTTTTTGTTTTTGGTTAGCTACGCGAATAATTACATTAAAAGTGTAGTACAGATAAAAAAATCAAAAGTATTTTATATCATAGCGATTTCTAAGCCACGTTAGCTGAATCTCAAAGAAATGGTCTGTTGTGACAATTTACAGGTACAAATCCATGCACCAGAATCTGTCCTTAATTGCAGTATTGTGACAAATAATGTAGATGTGAACAAACAGAAGGCAATGCAATCATTATTTGTTTTATTATGTTCATTCTTAGCATATTGCAGATCATTCAAGATTAATGACAATCTAAGTATGTGTCACGCATTCACTCGCTCACAGATTATCTTTTAAAAAAAAATTTTTTTAGCACAGTTGAATTTAAAAAAAATACAATCGCGAGATTAATGCAGATTTGCATGATTAAATCAGGAAGCAGCCTTTTTTCTTCTGTCTATTTTCTCAGGACACATGTCGGCCTGTCAGTTGTGAAAATGGCCGCCATTGGTTGGATGGTCAAGCGTACTGTGTCCACCAAGTCCCCGCCAACAAGTCCATCGTCTACACCTATATCTTACACGTGGTCTTCCAGCCTCGGACTAACTCCACACGTTTTGGCTGCAGTCACAAGGATGGTTTTGTTGAAGACGGAGCCGTTGGATACATGGCTGGAATCATGCAACAGTTGAATGTGACGATCTATGCCATACAAAGACAATGTGTCCAGAATCATGATTACCTGACCAAGATCTTTTTCTACACTGAGTTAATAAAGGAAATGGACGATGGTGAGGGTCAGGTGGAGTTTGAAATGAAACTGCTGGATTATTTCGCCACGCCACGTCTGACTACAATAGTTTCCTATAAAGGGAGTAGTGTAGAACTGGATATGACTCTAACGTCAGAATTCTTGCATTGGGCCGTAGCAGAAACTATGATATCATTTCCCAACGGTGCCTGTTGTAATGAAATTCGCTTTCCCGATCTAAATCTCACTTTGCTGTATCGTGGAATCCTCAACACAGATCTGAGTTCATTCCATGTTATTGCTCCATTTGGCCCTTTCACATTTTATGCGCAGGTGTTCTTGAACATGACCGAATATGATCGTTCTACCAAAGATCTGTACACTCTCACGTACGCCAGTGTCTCTTTGGACGACCATCGGATTCAAACAAAGGAGCATGGTTTGGTGGTGCCGTTAATCTTTTTACAAAATATTTACACAGAAGCAGGACTAATGCCAGATCTACAATCGCAAACTGAACGATCGAAAGGAACAGAATATGAGATTCTCTCTCTTTGTTGTCTGATAGTGTCTATCATCAGTCTTCTGTTTTTGTTGACGACGTATTCCGTTTTTCCAGAACTGCGTACTGTGCCTGGAATCAACATGATGTTCCTAGCAGCCTGGCTCCTGGTGGCTCAGCTTCTGTTACTGACTGTGCCTGGCAGGACAGAGGTGGATTCAGTGTGCCAAGCACTGGCCATGATTCTACACTACTCCTGGCTGTGCGTGATCACCTGGTGCAGTGTCTGTTCCTTCCACATGTTTGACGTGTTCGTCCGCCAGCAGGACATGATGCACATGCCTCACCGCCAGGGATGGTACATCAAGAGGTACATGCTTTGGCTCACTCCCTTCCTGCCGTCATCATCGGGCTTGTGGTGGTCTGCATGGCTGCCTCCACCGATGGAAAAGACGTGGGATACGGGGGCTACGTCTGTTACCTCAACTCTGTGCTGCTTGTGGGTCTGGCCTTTGTGCTGCCACTGGCCCTGTCTGTGACTCTTAATCTCGTGCTGCTCATCCTCACAGTGCTGGTTTTATCCCGAGTGGAACGACAACATGTCACCGGAACCGGACCAGAACGAAGCACCATCCACATCTACATCGCTTTGTCGTCTTTGACCGGACTGTGCTGGCTGGTGGCGCTGATTGCCGAGATCCCCGGATGTGGGTGGCTGCATTACGTGTCTGCCGTGCTGAATGGGTTGCAGGGGCTGCACCTGGCCCTCAGTTTACGCCTGTAGTAAACGTGTGATGAAGATGTGGCGACACAAGCTGGGGTGTAAAACACCTCATTCTCAACAGTACTTCTCCCCATTGGTTCACTTCTTCAGTGGAAATGCGACTCCGTATTACAATAAAAAAAAGAAGAAAGAATCAGAAAATGAAGTACGATCTGTGAAAAAGTAAACTGAATAAAAAAAAAAGTATATTACAGGATATCTGTGAGATTGTATCGTCGCATCTTCTACGTGAACAATCTGATGAAATTATGATTTGGCTTTTTTTTTTGAGAACGTGGTTTAACACCAACCTATTTCGTTTTCATTGGGTGTAGAAACTGCAACCAACGTCCGCTCGCCATGCGAGCACTATTTTGTTGTTTGACTGGGAAGTACACTCTGATCATGCTCTACAGGTGTTTGGGCTGTAAACAACAGGACGTGATTTGATTCAACTCACTTTGAACTGCCACGTGGGAGCTGTTTTCTGCTTATTCCTGAGTTTAACTAAACAATATCTCCTCTCAGTTTTTAACTATGTAAACAAGTAAGAAAGTACGTTTATTAAGAGTTGAGGGGGGGGGGAGAGAAGGGGTAGACAGCCATTGATCATAGAAGCACGTGAATAAAGTGCCTCAATAGTTAGGCCCCAGTGTTGTGCGAGGGATGTGTCTTTATTATTCACAGCTACTGACCTCAGAATAAATCGCTTGCCAAAGCAGGATACATTATGTATTACTGTTCCTCATTTAGCATCGTCATTGCCTTTAAAAAATTTTTCCACTGTACATTCATGGGCCATTTTTTGACGTATTCTTATGTTGGGAATTCCATTATTTTGCGACGTGTTTCCAGCTCATGGGTCATTTTTCATCAACGTTTACTTTGTGGGCAGACAATTCTATTATCAACTCCCATTCTGACTGTGTGGAACGAAATGGCGTCTTAACCCTGCATTAACACAGAAGGTTTAGTCGGTCAACACCATCTTATCATTTCTGGAGGGCGATCACTGGCCGCGACATCCTTGAAGCAGAATTCGATAAGACAGGATGCGTGTCCAGTTTAGTTTTGTCTTTTATGTGTGTGTACTCGTCAACACAATAATGGAGTGTGAATGTCAGTTACTAATTTTTGTGACACCACTTGATGTTTGCTAGAAACCCATCTACATAATAATAAGTGTGATAATGCTCATACTTCAAAGTCGACAAGAATTCATTATGTTCAGCAACATGAAAGGAATTGCTTCTGACAAAAATCTTTTTAGTGTTTTATTCGCAAAAGGCTTCTTCTACAAAAGTCAATTAAGACTGCAGCTCATTCAATATATTTGCAGCTCAGCTGAAACTAACTGGTAAAATATACACAAGTGTGTGTGATCTTAAAGTGAATAACACACTGTTTCTCATCGAATGGTTTCTATTTCGTGTCTGTTAGAGAAGGTAACGCTGATGGAAGCGTAAACGTTATAAATCATTGTGAAGGTGACACACTTGTTTAATGTAACAGCCCGTTATGCATTCAATAGTAACTGACTGGCCATACTATTGTTATGGTGGCAGTCCCAGTGGGCAAGTCCACAATGTTCACAAACCAGTATATTGAAAAGGCGGTGTTGCCAAGGAAGCAGGATTCCAGTCCAACCATTCCTGAACAGATTATGTGATGACCCGGAACACGCAATGGGGAATTAGTAACAGTGACGCAGAAAACGGTATAGAGGATGCTAACCCTGACGAAACAACGCTGGCATGCTCGGTAATCCTGAACTGCAAATGGGATTACACCCAGCACTGAAAGGACAGGGCACCAGTAAAGATCGCTTTGAATACGTAGTTGCAGCAGCTGTAGCAACAGCAGCTGTAGAAGTAGTAGTAGCCAGTGTACAGGAACTGGCTCAAGCCGAAGCCTCTCGGCTTATGTACTATCCATCTTTCAGAGCTCTTTAAAAGGTTTGCAATTGCACTGTGCATTATAGATGATCGTCAAGAAATCATCAAAATCAAAAAGTAAAGAGCTAAAAGTTGTATATGTATCCAGAGCAATGTTTATGCTTGTTAGTACTGAAACATTGAATATGTACTTTAACCTCCTGATTTCTAGTTCCATCATATGACGATAATGAAAACAAATAACTCAAGGCAAATGCCTTCTTTATTATTATATCATAATGTCTCAATGAGATCATCTGCTATACGCCTTCTTTTTGATAAGTGTAAACTCAGCAACCTTAATCCATATTGATGGCTTATACATTTACATTCTTTGACCATGTTGGCTGCTCTTCTCTGCGTACATTCAATGGATTGTAATTGGCGTTTAAGATACGGATACCACATTATATTCCCAAATTCTAGATATTGACGAACCATTGATTTATACACGAACAAACTGTTTCATAACTACATGAATTGAAAAACAATAA
>CM065714.1:102255985-102275985 GCA_033310375.1 Conus canariensis | reverse complement strand
GGACGTGGCCAAAAGAAAATAATATATGTCTATATGAATTGTACGCCTAGGGCTACGGTGTACGTTATTCTGCTATATTGAAATTGTTGTATATTGCTGTGTGTTTGTGTATTTGTGTTTTGATGGCTTGGGCAGCATACGTTGACGTGTTGCCTGGCTGTCCATGTTTCGAATGTGTGGGTGTGTGTGAATTAAAAATCGTACACGCATTCGAATTTCTGTGAGTCGGACAGACACACGCACCAACGCATCCGTAACAATATGTATATATTTATTTATATGTATACACATTTATATGTCTGTTTTGTTTATTTTTGTTTTTGCTCGCTGAAAATTATAACAACCGCTATTAATACTGTCATATATAGTGCTATACTAAATTACCTTTTTGATGATCAAAACAGTGAGTAGAGAAAAGAAAAGTGTGTGTGTGTGTGTGCGTTGCGTGCGTGCGTGCGTGCGTGCGTGTGTGTGTGGTTAGTACGAGGGAGGAGCATCAGGTGAGGGCAATAATCTAGATGTGCATACATTCTTGCTCTGTCTCTCTCTACCCCTCTCTGTCTCTGTCTCCCCCCCCCCCCCTCTCTCTCTCTCTCTCACCACTTGCACGCATGCACACTCAGAGGTTGACTGACTAAATGAAACCAGTTTATTGTGGAATTTGTTCTGACATCACCCCCCCCTCCCCCCCCCCCCCCCCCCCCCCCCCACCACACACCAACACACACACACTCTGTTCAAATCAGAAAACAGTTTTTGTTTGTTTTCTCAGGACACGTGTCGGCCCGTCAGTTGTGAAAATGGCCGCCAGTGGTTGGATGGTCAAGCGCATTGTCTGCATGAAACCGCCGCCAACAATTCCATCGTCTACACATACATCTTACACGTGATCTTCCAGCCTCTGATCAACTCCACGCGTTTTGGCTGCAGTCACCAGGGTGGCTTTGTTAAAGATGGAGCCATCAACCACTTGGCCAGAATGATGCAGCAGTTGAACATCACGACCTACGCCATTCAAAGACAGTGTGTCCAGAGTTATTATCACCCCACCAAGATCTTTTTCTACATTCAGTTCATAAAGGAATCGGATGATGGCGAGGGTCAGGTGGAGTTTGAAATGAAACTGGTGGATTATTTTGCCGCCCCAAGTCTGACAACAATGGTGTCTTATAACGGGAGCAGTGTAGAACTGGACATGACTTTATCATCAGGATTCTTGCACTGGGCCGTACAGGAAACCATGATAACATTTCCTAATGGTACCTGTTGTTACCAAACACACTTTCGCAATTTAAATCTCACTTCACTGTATACTAGAGTGTTCGACAAAAATCTGAGTTCACACTATATTGAAGTTCCATTTGGTCCATTTACACTTTATGCACAAGTTGTGTTGAATGTGACTGAATATGACCGGGTCACCGATGATCTGTACAATCTCTCGTATGCCAACATTTCTTTGGACGCCCATAATCTTCAGTTAACGGAATATGGTTTGGTGGTGCCGTTTATCTTTTTACAAAACATGTACACAGAAGCAGGACTAGTGCCAGATCAACAGTCGCAAACTGAATTACGTTACAGATCGTTAGGAACAGAATTTGAAATTCTCTCCCTTTGTTGTCTGATAGTGTCTATCATCAGTCTTCTGTTTTTGTTGACGACGTATTCCGTTTTTCCAGAACTGCGTACTGTGCCTGGAATCAACATGATGTTCCTAGCAGCCTGGCTCCTGGTGGCTCAGCTTCTGTTACTGACTGTGCCTGGCAGGACAGAGGTGGATTCAGTGTGCCAAGCACTGGCCATGATTCTACACTACTCCTGGCTGTGTGTGGTCACCTGGTGCAGTGTCTGTTCCTTCCACATGTTTGACGTGTTCGTCCGCCAGCAGGACATGATGCACATGCCTCACCGCCAGGGATGGTACATCAAGAGGTACACTGCTTTGGCTCACTCCCTTCCTGCCGTCATCATCGGGCTTGTGGTGGTCTGCATGGCTGCCTCCACCGATGGAAAAGACGTGGGATACGGGGGCTACGTCTGTTACCTCAACTCTGTGCTGCTTGTGGGTCTGGCCTTTGTGCTGCCACTGGCCCTGTCTGTGACTCTTAATCTCGTGCTGCTCATCCTCACAGCGCGAGCCGTGTCTCGAGTGGAACGACAACATGTCACTGGAACCAGAGCGGAACGTAACAGCATCCACATCTACATTGGTTTGTCGTCCTTGACCGGACTGTGCTGGCTGGTGGCGCTGATTGCCGAGATCCCCGGGTGTGGGTGGCTGCATTACGTGTCTGCCGTGCTGAATGGGTTGCAGGGGCTGCACCTGGCCCTCAGTTACGCCTGTAGTAAACGTGTGATGAAGATGTGGCGACACAAGCTGAGCTGTAGAACGCCTCATTCTCAACGGTCCCTTTCTTCATCAGTTCAGTCCAGGCGTACCATCCCGTCTTTTGTGCGAGCAACCTAATAAAACTGAGGTACTGTATTCTTACCTATATGGGTACATTATTCCGCCCTTTCTACACTTGCTTTCATTAAGCATAGGAAAGTCCACTGGTGTTAGCTTGCCCCTGTACACTATGTTCTTCTTCCTTTGGGAACTAAATCCTGATTATGGCCTCGGCAGTCCATTGCAATGTGAACCACGGGATGTGACTTAATTCAACGTTCTTTGAACTACCACCTGGGGAGCCGTTTCTGCCGGTTCATCGACTGAACGACATACAAATCTGGCATCAGTTGTGTCTGTAAGTAAAGCACATGAGAAAGTAAGTTGTCATGATCAGTCAGCGAGCCAGCCGTCAGGTGGGGAAACTAGTGAGTAATGTTTCTGTAATTAGGAGTCAGTCTTGTATGAGAGCTGAAATCCTAAGGGCTGTTTTCTTGAGCCACTAAGCACAGAATAAATCGTTTGCTACGGGAGGTGTATATACATTATTCAGTCAATGACAGAAAGTGAACTGTTTTCCAAGGTGGATGTTCACGGACATTATTCAGAGCCACTGATTTCAAAGTAAATGGTTTTTCACAGTAGAAGTGCGGGTACTTTATTCGGAACCATTGACCTAGAATAAATGGTTTTCAAAGGTAGATATATTGGTACATTATTCAGAGCCACTGACCAGAAAGTAGATCGTTTTCAAAGGTAGGTATGTTGGTACATAATTCAGAGCCACTGAACGGAAAACAAATTATTTTCAAAGGTAGATATACTGGTACATTATTCAGAGCGACTGACCAGAAAGTAAATCCTTTTCGAAGGTGAATCTACTCATACATTACTCAGAGTCACTGACCAGGAAGTAAATCGTTTTCCAAGGTAGATATATCGGTACATTATTTAGAGCTGAAAGTGAATCGTTTTCCAAGGTAGAGATATCGGTACATTATTTAGAGCCTGAAAGTGAATCGTTTTCCAAGGTAGATATATAGGTACATTATTTAGAGACACTGGCCTCAAAGGAAGTCGTTTCCATTTACAGATGCATTATTAGTTCTCGCCATACAGTACCATCACCTACCCCCTTCATCCAAACCATAACCTGTGGGCTACCTCTGACCCTTTATAGCCTGTAGGCTTCTCTGACCCTTTATAACCTATGGGCTTCCTCGGACCCTTTTGAAGTACTGGCGGTTCTATCACTCCTCGACTTTTTTTCTACTTTAGTTGTTCTTTTAAATTCGTCGATACTTTCTACATAGCAAGTTCATTTGTCAATCCTCAATTTGACTTGATATGATAAAAGGGATGAGAGAGAGAGAGAGAGAGAGAGAGAGAGAGGGAGGGGGGGAGAGAGAGAGAGAGGGGTGGGGGTGGGGGTTCAGTCTGTCACCGACTACTTCTGATAATTTAAGAATGGCGCGCGACTCTTGGCGATTTTGCTTGAAGCAGAATTCGACAAGACAGGATGCATATCTAGATTAGTTTTTTTTCTTTATTTGTTACGTGAATTCGTGTCGAAACAGTCAAAGCATGTAAATGTCAGTTTCTTCTTTTTGTACTAGCAATACCTTTTTTCAAAATTCAACGACTTATTTATCCAGTTTGTTGACCTGTTGTAATGCTCATAACATGAATTTGATCAAATGTTTCCATTTAGAAACCCGCATTATTATCATTGTTGTTGTTGTTGCTGCAGTTGTTGTTGTTAATCGACTTTTTCTTCTTCTTCTTCTTCTTCTTCTTCTTCTTCTTCTTCTTCTTCTTCTCATGATTATTATTGTTCTTGCGAATATTAGTTACTTGGTGTCGTAAAGCCCTTGTCATGTTTTCTGTACTTACACTGTTATGTCCAAAACATCCGTTCTCCTTCATCATCATCTTGGTTTGGCTTCTGTCGGTGAACACGTGGGACTGGGCGGGGAGGCTGTAGTGATGATTGTGTACATGCTGCTGAAATAAATAGAAGTGTTGACTGTATCAGTGCAGATGTAGATAATAGTCTTGATGACCTTGCACCTTTGCATGGTACTGTTTGTGCCAATGACGGGGTGAATGATGGTAATGATTGTGCGATGGAAGATGGAATTTTCAGTCATGGCGGTGACAGTACGACGAACACGAACATGACACGAAAACACACACACACACACACACATACACACACACACACACACACACACACACACACACACACACACACATCCTTTTGACGTCTTCTGTACATAAATGTGTAAATAGTGTGTCCTTTCTTCACTGGAATATTTGTGGATTATTTCGTAAATTACACGACAGAGACTTTATCCACTTTATTTCTTCTTTTGATTTTGTATGTTTGGTAGAAACTTTTGCTGAATCATTTGAGTCAAATATTTTTCCAGACCATAGCTTATTTGTAAAACCGGCAGTAAGACTTACGAAACGGGGTCGGTGTTCAGGAGGACTGATTTGTATGGTACGGACAAGTCTTCTTCCGTATGTCCAAGTGAATTGCAACTATCAGTATTCAATGTTATTGATGCTTGATAGAGACTTTTTTGGTTTTAGTAAAAATGTCTTACTTGTATGTGTGTATGTCCCTCCGGAAAATTCACCTTTCTACTCCAAGTGTGGTTTTGATGATGGCATTGAATTGCTAGAAAACTGTGTTGTCAATAACTTGATGTACTTTGATGATATTGAATTTTAAAATTAAACGAGACTTACCTGGGCTAACAGCATCCTCGAAATAATCTCCATTAAACTTCAACTTCCAGGTAAGTCTCGTTTAATTTTAAAATTATTCCTTGTCTTCTGATTGGTCAGACGTATACATGTGGAGATTTTAGCGTCGGGGATCACACGTTATTTCTTAACACGTCAGGCTCTGAAAAGTGAAAGGCAATCAGCCCATAATGTGAGTTACTTCCCTTTATCTACAAATGTGTCCAGCACGGACTGGGGGAAAAAAACTCTTAGTCTTCGTAGAACCACCATTTCCACCTTCATTCTGTTCAATGATCCGGTGGTAGAATCTTGAAAAAGCGTTCCTGTTTGACCATCCACCTGCTTTAAGGATGCTGTCTATTGGTACACCTCTGCTTAATGCTGCAGAAGTACTAGCAGCCCGAGTGCTGTGAGCCGAGTACTTCGACATGTCTATTCCAGCCATAAACAGCATATCTTTCATCCAACGAGAAATGGTCTCTCTTTTCACAGGTGCAAAAGGCTTTATGCAACTGATAAAAAGTTCTTTCCCAGTTCGTAAGTGGGCAGTCTTTTTCAAATACTGCCGAAGGTGGTCACCCAGACACAATCTCTTGTTTTCAAAACAAGGTATGACTAAAGGCTTTAAGTGAGTCCCTGGTTTGGTTTGGTTTGGTTTAAAAGAGAGCTATATACAAGTACACATTTAGACTCATGCACTTTTATATCATCAACAGTAAGACTATGGAGAGTCTGTCCTCTCTGACCAGAGAGTAAAGCAAGTAACATCAGTGTTCTGAGTGTGAGTTTCAGAAAGCTGAGTTGTTCTGCATCTGGCCACTGTGCTAACATATCAAAGACTGTGTCTACATCCCAAGTCTCACAGTACTTTGGGAGTGAAGGTCTATTGTTGAACCCACCTTTGGGCTAAGTAGTCCCGCTAGGGTCTCGAATTTTTTGTTCCAGCTTGCATCTAGCTCTTGAATCAGGCTTTTAACTGATTCTGAGGCTGTTGAGGGCCCGCTGCTGTCTGTGGTTCTGAAAGACCCTCCGACATGGCTACTGAAAGAGCCGCCGATGTGTGCTCAAAAGCTCAGCTTCTGAAAGAGCCGAGCACAAAGGATCTAGACTACCGGTGTCAATCAGAAAGCCGATCAGTCTAATATAAACTTCGGAATAACGATTTCTAGATTGTTAGATTCTCATGATCCTAATGTTATTATGATGATTATTACTGACCTGAAAGGAATTGTGAAGGTCCAAGGAAATTATTCACGCTAGATATCTATCACTGAGAAAGCACTTTCATGCGTCCGTCTGGCACCGCGTTTTGGCATCAACTGGGCGTGCGCGCGGTTTCGTCCTCCATATGTATACGTCTGACCAATCAGCAGACGAGGAATAATTACTATTTTGTGGTGACATGAACGCAAGAACTTCAAACATTTCTACAGAAATTGTATGCGAGCGTGAACTATACATTACTTACGACAAGGAGGTTAATACTATATATGAAAGATGTTCTCAAGACAAGGTATTACATTTGTATGGAAAGAAACTACTTAGCATGTGCACTGTATTAGGACTGATAATTCTAAATGGTGTATGTAACGGCGACCTTGAAGGTCGTTTCACGTACATTTCTGATATAGGGAGCAGTGTGAATGACTACTTTTTAGCATCTGTACACCTTTTTGAATTATTGTATAAAAGGATTACTCTTACTGTGATGGAAAGATATGATTCTGATCACTTGCCACTAGTGCTGTGTATTGAAATGCAGACTGATCAGCCACATACCAGTATTGCTCCTAGTGTACAGAGTGGTCATAATAGGCAGTTCATTGTTCAGTATTGCTGGAATCCAGATCATGGTCAAAAGTTTACGTATCTTATGAATTCACCACATGTTCTAGAAAAGTGGAAAGCTGCTGAAGATCTTGTTCAGGTGGATGTAAATGAGGCACTGTCTTTATTTAATGAAATAGTCCAAGAACAAAATGAAAGCATGAGGAAAATTAAACCAGTAAACAAGAAATTTGAACAGAGTTGGTTTGATTAAGAATGCAGGGTAGCCAAAAGTAAATTACGTAAATTACTCAGAACTTTTTTGAAAACGCTGGATGAAGATGACAGAGTACTGTTCTGTATAGCAAGAAGAGAGTACAAAAATTTAAATAAAAGAAAAGAGAAAGAATACAATGATTCTCTTTTGAATGATCTTATGTCCTCTGTCAAAAATCAGCAGTTCTCCTGGAACACTATACACAAGATTTCAAAAAGGAAATCACAACCTATGAATAACATTCCAATGGAAGATTGGTTCTTACATTTTAGAGAATTATTAGAAAAAAGATGACCAAGTGTACACAGTGACCAATGAGATTGATAGCGAAGAAAATGTATATGATAGACCAATATCCAGAGAAGACATATTACTAGCCATTAAAAAATTGAAAAATGGTACAAGTGCTGGACCTGATGGTATCATTGGGGAGTTCTTCAAGAATTCCGGTCAGACCGTTATAAGCTTTCATGTAAACTCTTTAACTTTCTGTTTGACACCGGGATTTATCCCGAGGACTGGAAAGAATCCATAATATTGCCCTTGTTCAAAAAGGAGGAGGTAAATGATGTAAACAATTATAGAGGTATATCTTTGTGCAATATATGTAGTAAACTTTATAGTTCCGTTATTAATAATCGATTACATGAATGGATATCTCAGAATAATATAACAAGAGAACATCAAGCAGGATTCAAGAAAGATTACTCTACAATGGACCATATGTTTAGAGTATTAGCCGCAGTTCAGAAACAATTTGTGAATAATCGGAAGTTGTATGTTGGTTTCGTAGATTTTGAAAAAGCTTTTGATTCAGTTTCACGGATATTGTTATGGTCTATTTTATTGAAGAATGGAATTAAAGGTAAACTGTACCGCTGTGTAAGGAGTATGTATAGTGAAGTGAAAGCTAGGGTCAGATCTGGAGCAAAATTATCAGATTATGTCATGTGTACCAGAGGAGTTAAGCAAGGGGACGTCTGCGGTCCAGTTCTGTTTTCCTTGTTCATAAATGAACTGGCCTTGGAAATTATTCAAAATGGAAGGTGTGGTGTAACTTTTGACCTTTTGGAGATCTTTGTCTTGCTTTTTGCTGACGACATTATTTTAATGTCTACAACTGTTGTTGGTCTTCGAAGACAATTGAATAGTTTATATTCTGCTGCAACCAGATTAGAATTAAAAGAAAATATGAATAGGACCAACATTATTGTGTTCCGTAAAGGTGGTTATTTGGTTCAAAATGAGAGATGGGTCTATGGTAGTCAATGTATTCTTGTTGTCAATACATATAGGTATCTTGGATTTTATTTCACAACCAGATTAAGTTTCACTTTTGGATGCCAAGACCTTGCAAAGAGAGCAGTCACTGTTATACTTCATATGTTATATAAATTGAATTATAATGCATTTTCAGTTTTCTCAAAGTTATTTGACTCTCAGGTGCAGCCAATATTACAGTATGGAGCGGAAATCTGGGCTCTTGAGAAAAGTGTTGAAATAGAAAATGTCCATTTGTATGCAATGAAAAGATTTTGAAATGTACACAATCGAACACCGAATGATCTAGTTTATGGTGATCTTGGGCGATATCCAATCTATGTTAATTCGCTTTTGAAATGTCTTATATACCGGCTGAAAATGACTAGAATGGAAGAAATTAAAATACCTCATAAAGCTTACAGAATTTTGCGAAATCTGGATCGCAATGGCAAGAAGACATGGACTACTAATGTTCGCCAGTGCTTAACCTCTTATGGGTATGCTTATGTTTGGGACAACCAAGGAGTTGAAAATATATCAGGATTTTTTAAATGCTTTAAACAAAGAGTAATTGACTGCAGATGGCAGGACTGGCGTGATCACATCTATAGTAGTGACAGATTTGCGCAATACAGACTCTTTACAACAACGCATATGATAGAACCATACATTAAAATGGATATGAATAGATATGTTAAGAGTGTACTAAGTAAGTTTCGATTTGGCGTTTCTGACATTGCGTGTCATCGTTTTAGGTACAGTACCATTAGTGAAAATGAAATGATATGCCGCTTATGTAATCTGGACATGGAAGATGAAGTCCATTTCCTTTTTTGCTGTCCTGCTTTTCATGACCTCAGAGTGAAATTTATAAAGCCAAAGTATTTTTCTGAACCCTGTAATTTTAGACTGAACTTACTCCTAGCATCAAGAAATGAAAATATTCTCTTCAATCTTGCTCGGTACATTTATGAAGCACAAAAAGGCTGCGTACTGTATATTCTTAATAATATTGTATTGTGCATATATATTTGCTTTTTCCTTGCATTTTCTTTCATGATAACATTTATATCATGTGTATTTCAGGTATCACCCCTTCAGTATGGGGCTGCGGCCTTTATCTGAATAAATTTTCGCCTTCATTCGCATTGGCATTCTGTCATTCTGTGCGTGTGTGTGTGTGTGTGTGTGTGTGTGTGTGTGTGTGTGTGTGTGTGTGTGTTCACTGACAATAATTCAGGGTGACATCTGTCACTCTCCATATCCTCCTCAGTGGGTAGATAATTAGTGTTCATAATCGCAGATGTTATCGTGCACTTGTCGCTCTTTGGCAATTGTCAACGGACTTCAATGCCCATAAATACGTACAGGAAAGGGCACGTGAATGTGTGCGTCCCACTCCCTCCTCTCTCTCTCTCTCTCTCTCTCTCTCTCTCTCTCTCTCTCTCTCTCTCTCTCTCTCTCTCTCTCTCTCCATGTATGTATGTATGTATGTATGTATGTATGTATGTATGTATGTGTGTGTGTGTGTGTGTGTGTTTGTGTGTGTGTGTGTGTGTGTGTGTGTGTGTGTGCAGTACGTGTAGTGTCCGTGCATATTTTTGTGTGTGTATGCGTGCGTGCGTGCTCGCGTACACGAGTATATGTTGTGTGTGTGTGTGTGTGTGTGTGTGTGTGTGGTGTGTGTGTGTGTGTGTGGTGCGCGCGCGCGGCGCATACACTGGCGTTTGTGTGCGTAGGTTGGTGTATATTCACTGACAATTATTTAGAGAGACGCTTATCACGACAATGGCCGTCCAATAGAAAATGAATATTCAGAACCAGTTACTACAGGCACTTACTATACACTCGTCGCCCTTTACCAATCGTCAACAGATGGTCCTGCTTGTGAATACATCTAGCGAATGATAGGAGAATGAAGTCTTCCTCCCAAGTCTGCTTGTATGTGTGCGTACAAGAGAGAAATGGACAGTTAGCGAGAGGCAGAGAAGAGAGCTATAGAGGGAGACAAAGAAGTGAAGGGGGGGGGGGGGTATAGAAAGCATGAAATACATAAAATCATAAATATCTTCCCTATAGCCCTGGCTTTTTTATGCACTGTTTGAAGTAATCAAATTTCAGAAGACAATTTCAAAACTGACGCTGAGAGTTAACTCAACGATGGAAACTTTGCGAAGTGAATGCTTAAAATAAACTCTTCAAGTAAATCTATGAAGTCACATCGTTTTGTTTTTTTTCTCATCAAATACTGTTCTATGTCAAACTCTTGCAAGCTCTAATCAATGTTTTTGTCCTGCCTGGCCACAGTTTGTAGGGTCACGCAGTACTTAGACATCAAGAGTGGCCTGACTTCCGTTTCCGGCCCACGGCAAGGAGATGCGTCAGCGTTCATCTGTGGCCAGACACTGCACATGAACCTTTCGGGGTTTTTGCTCTTCTTGGACTTAATAACCTGTTCACAGAGAGCGTGAACGGAGACCTTGTATGATTACCACTGACAAAAGACAGAGGTGTTATGTACGGAACAAGCAGTTGCTACAGCTGATTAATTAACATCAAGCTGGGTAATTGCCTGGCGCATTTGTCTTCAATCTTAACCCCAAAGCCAATTCTGTATGAGACCACTGTTGCTATGTTTGCATCACTATTAGACGGGTGGGGACCCCCTTTTTTCAAGGACAACGTTCTTCTCAGAGAAGTCTATCATCGCAGCCGACCTAAAAAAAAATGCCAGCGAAACCCCAGAAGAGTTCCCTTGTGGAATCTATGGCGGCTTGGGGGTATCTCAGGAAAATGCCATGATACGTCCCTGTCGTCTATTCCTTTGACACGCGCCTCGTCGTCCATGGCACTGGTAAACGCAGGAACGAAATCTCAGATTTCAACAGGGCTCAGGAAGACATCGTTTTGTACAGAGATGGCCTAGCTTCCCTTCATTTCCTGCCAGGATTTCTGGCCATAAAATCAAGCTTCTGACATGCCAACACCTTTTTCACACAGCCTCAGATCACTGGGAGGGAGAAGGAGCAACACAGAAAATCATGCCCAGTCTGTTGCTCATGGCATTGAAGGAGACCAGTGCTAGACGCATCTTCCAGCTACAAGAAAGACATGGCGACAGGCAGCTTTTCTGGCCGGATGGGAAACACCATCCGCTGGCATATACTCAGGCTTAGAGAGATTTTTACACTCTGAGCCCAGGAGTACATGAGATCAGGGCAATCGCCAACTTGGCGAAGTTTCAGCAAAACCTCTTATGCATAATATAGAGACAGCCCCCATAAACCACCTTGTCAGGGATTATTAGGGTAAATGGATGAAGGGGCATTTTTTCCTATTGCAGCTAACATATCTTTAACTGTCCCTTGCGCGTCGTATACGCAGACCATTACAGCAATCGCCCTCATGCTTTTCCTCTAAATTGCTCATGGTGAGGTCTATCACGCCAAAATGAGGGGTTTGATTATACTCCCTGTCTGACCAGCCATGGTTACCAAGTCAGAGAGAGAGCTGTTATGTACGGCATAGTCAGTTGCTATAGCTGATTCATCCTCCATGTAGCTGGATAATTACCTGGAACATCTGTCTTCAATCTAAACTTCTCGGCCAGTACTGTCTGAGATGTCTGAGACAAGTAATGCGAGATCTGAATCACTATCAGGCAGGTGGAGATTCCCCCCACCCCCACCCCCCACCCCCCACCCTTTTTTTTTTTTTTAAAGTACAACGCGTACTCCTCTCTTGGCATAGCAAGAGAATGGAAGGAAGCGGAAGTAACTATGCTCTGAAGGCAGGAAACGGAAGCTTGGCCTCCTTGGGCGTCTTAATACTGCGTTAAACATCGAAGTTTGGCTAAACGGGGCAAACACCAACCACAGCTTGCATGAGTTTTGACATGGAACGTATACTTTGTCAGACAAACGATACAACAATCTTCATTTTAAACAGACAGAGGTCCTTAAATAACGTATCAAGCTACATATACAGAACAAAAATGAGCGGATTCGTTGGTTATCAGAGTAATTTTCATCACATATATGCAAGTCCACATGTTAGAAACTTATATGCAAAGCAAACCAAAGTGGAAAGTTCAAATTGCCATTTAAATTAATATAAGATCTAATATATAACGTCTTTTGCTATCATGTTTCATTGTTCTAAAAACAAAAGCTAACCATTTGCAAGTGTTGGTGTTATCTGGAAAACTTAGTTTGTAGCTGCTCAAGCTTGAAAGGTCATTCCACATAAAAAACAACAACTCTTCTCCACAATTATTGTTAGAAGAAATCTCTCCCCTCCTCTCCTCTCTTCTCCTCTCCTCTCTCTCTCTCTCTCTCTCCTCTCTCTCTCTCTCTCTCTCTCTCTCTCTCTCTCTCTCTCTTCTCTTCAAAAACCATTTTCATTACATACAGACGAAAATAAACAAATAATTAGATACATACATAAATAAATAAACATAAGATCTTAAAAAAAAGGAAGAAAAGGTATACAAAAAGATTCTGTTTGTTTGACTTTTCTTTTTTCGCCAGTGAAGAGAGGCAAAAACGATGTTACTTGAACAAAATGCAAATGAAGTTCACGCAATAAGCAACAGAAAAAGAAGTGCCAGAAGTTTGTATCATTTGTGCTGGTGTGAATGCAATATGATTTATTTGTAACAGTGCTTGTTTTGTCATGTGCTTGTGAAAAAAATCAAAGAAAGGAAGGAATAAATAAATACATGAAAAAAGTTATTGAACGCTCGACAAAACTACTGTTATATTTGAATCCATCAAACCAGTTTGTTCCGTGGAGAACTGAGGCTGGAAACGAGAGAGTCACGAGCCGCTCTAGAAGACCAGTGGCCTTGTGCTCCACGCATCACAGTTCCAAGATTGACAAGAACCCACATGAAATGCCTTGTCAAGCTGATGGGACCACACAGCAGACCATGAAGGAACAAAAAAACGGATACACAGAGACATGTCTGACTACACAAAGCCACATTCATACAGATATTCCACAACAGGAGCCTGCACATTTCAGCCTCACCAGAAAATGAATGATGCTCTTGACCAGAACATTGACCCACAAGCAACCAAGACCCAACAAATAAACACCATGAATGATATGAGACCCATCATCCAAGATAATGAACACAGCCTGGGGACTGAACTTTCTTGAGGTTATTCAGCTAACTTCATCGGGTTGAAGATTGTGCTGCGCTTGAGAGTGGCAAACTATGGATCAGGAAAAAAAAAACAATTGAGGAAAGAGACGGAGAAAGGAAGAGTTTAGAGTGGGGTGGGGTGGAGGGGGGGGGGAAGCAGAGTAACGGGTGTCGTTACTAGGCACAGTACTTGGCCCTCTATAAAGGGTGAAGCAATGCCTGCTCCTGCCTTATACAAGATGAGGCCGCCCCCCTCCCACTCGCCTCCCACCCCTGCCCCCAAATTGGGAAGGCAACTACGCATGACTCCAGGGACATCTAATAGAGTTTGGGGGGGTGGGGGAGGGGGTGGCAGATCCGATAGTTCAGTGTGTGGGATTTTCTGAATTTGCCGAGCTATCCCAAAGACACGATTTGATCAAGCAGGTCATCGCACACCACCATTCCTGCTTCCTGGAGCCCATCCTGATTCCATGACAGGCAGAACACAAAATGCAACATAACATTACGTAACAATGTTTAGTGTGCTTCGAATTGGGCTGGGACGGTCACTTAAGTTCATTCACATACTGGTAGATTTCTGAGAACGTCGCTAAATTTTTTTTTTATCGTTTTCCTGACCGAAACACAATTTATTTTTAGCTCTCTTGGTTGATATCCGTTTATGCAATGAAAGAATGTGGAGTGCAACCCCACGAAATGTTTGGACAGGTATGAATTACAGACCTCAAGAATCATTGCACATCTTTTTAAGCAAGGTTGTAGTCATACATCCACTGACATTCTAATTCAAGAGTGTTTTTCTTGTTGTTTGTTGTCTCAACAGTGAAAACTACCGCTTGCTTCTCGATGCCAAAAAAAAAGAAAGAAATGAACCCATGAAGAGACCCAAGATAAGACTCTATTCAGCTGCTCAGCACGGTATGCTTAAAAACTAAACAGGAGGCCCGGGAGTCCCCCGCGCCCCTTCCCACTTCCCTACTCCCCCCCCCCCCCCCCCCCCTCCCGTTCACCCCAGTTGCCCAGGTCTAATCGGTGTGCTATCTGGAGACAGAACCTTCAAAAAACAAAAACAAAAAAGAAAAAGGGGGGGGGGGGGGGGGGAGGAAGGGAAGGGCTACACATAGGAAACCAGCCAGCTACACGCACATTCAAACCATACAATTTAACAGAAAAATGGAGGACATTTAAAAAGAAAGAGAAAAAAAAATAGTCGAAATGAAAAGAATCTCTTACAGGGAAAAGTTAAACTGCCTCTTTGCAGGGGCTGGGGGGGGGGGGGGGGGGAAGAGGAGGGGGAGGGGGCTCTAAACTCCAATATTGTCCCCTTGCAGAACCTTTGATATTTTGAACTGGTAGACGCTATCATTCTGTGTCTAATACTGAATATGGCGAACGTTCAACTGGGTCATTATCTCCATAGAACTTCATGTGAAACGAACGGTTTGTACGAGTCAGCCTTAACGGACATGCCCAAATAGTTCGTAAACGTAACAAGTACCGATTAGGGATCCCATGTTTTACTAGGATAAGAGAATAATTGACAAATCATCATTGTCCAGTCCCAGCTTGCACAGTTCATCCGGGTGGACCCGGAAGACTCTTGAGTTAGGAAAATGACAATGAAACAATTCACTGGAAACAACGAGCACAGGTGGTTAAATTCCAGAAAATCGCGTGATGCCACAGATCACAAGCACTTACTCCACACTTGTAAGCAGCCTCTAAGAACTTTTGTGCAAAAGTTATCGTGCTCGTGTGCGCTGGTGCACTTCTCTTCGTGGTTCTTCATTTATCAGTATTTCTTTCTACATGTGTATGTGTGTGTGAAACTTGCGCGCGCGTATGTGTGTGTGCGCGTGTGTGTGTCATCGGTTCATCCTAGCCAGCCAGGCTTCCTGCATACCAGTTCATCTATTCTGTCAATCATCCGTCTGGACATCTTTATCCACCCGTCCATCCTTTCTATCCACCTTCCTATCTGCCCGTTCCCATTCGTCCACCCTTCTTATCCATCCATTTGACCTTCTTTCTTATCCACCCGCCGTCTTTCCATTCTCTCCACCCATCCATTTCTCCTTCCTTTCCATCTGCCACCCTTTCTTCCTAGCTATCTGTCCGTCTTTTCCATCCATCTGTCTATCTTCCTTTCTATCTATCCGTCCATGCTTCCTTCCCTTTCATCCCTCCTTTCTGCATACCTGTAGATATATATATATATATATATATATATATATTATATATATATATATATTACCATATCCTTTTGTAAGCCCTTTTTACCGATCCACCCGTCCATCCTTCTTTCCGATCCATCCCCTCATCATCCATATCCATCCGCCCACCATTTTTTCCCTTCCTGTCCATCCATCCTTTTTTTTGTGTTTATCCAATCATCCATTCTGTCTTTCTGTATATCGATCTATCCTGCCTTCATATCCATCCTTCTCTACATATACCGGTCCATCCTTCCTATCCATCCGTCTACCCTCTTTTTCCTATCCATTTATCCATCCATCTTTCTTACCCACCGTTCCTTTCCAATCTGTCTGTGCATTCATTCTATCCGTCTGTCTATACCATCCATCCTTCCTTTCTATCCGCCAGTTCGTTCTTCCAGCTATCCATCCTACCTTCCTTTCTACCTGCCGACAACCCTTCCTCTCCATTTGTGCATCCTTCAATCATACAACCCTGCCTCTCCATTTGTGCATCCTTCAATCCTACAACCCTTCCTCTCCATTTGTGCATCCTTCAATCCTACAACCCTTCCTCTCCATTTGTGCATCCTTCAATCCTACAACCCTTCCTCTCCATTTGTGCATCCTTCAATCCTACAACCCTTCCTCTCCATTTGTGCATCCTTCAATCCTGCAACCCTTCCTCTCCATTTGTGCATCCTTCAATCCTATCCATGTATGCCTCAGTCCTTCCTGGGGAGCTTGGTTTGCTGAGCGGGTAAGGCATCTGATTCTTCTTCCAAAGTCGGGGGTTCGATCCCCAGTCGTGACGGGCAGGCCGGAAGAATCTGCTCTTCGGAGTTCATACCTGTGTGGACTCCCACCCCCACCCTACCCCACCCCACCCCTCCTTTTCCCCACCCTTCCCACCACCCTTCCGTCTCCACTTCCCATCACTCTCACTTCCCACCCGCACCCCTTCATCCTCTGGATAAGACTTTTGACCGAGAGGCCCTGCGCGTGAACAAATGCATAAAATAGTTACAATTTAAAAGAAAAGAAAAAGAAAAAAAGAAGATTGCACACATGTTAAATCTCATACCACCTCTCAGAAAAGAGCAAGATCATCATGTGCTATGGGATGGATGGCACGGAGATAAAGCGTATGTACACTGTGTTGTGTTCAGACATCGTTCGCGAAGATGGAATATGCTACCGTAACGTTGGTATTAAAAACAGTGGCATATGCAAATATCTGACGCTGAACCTCGAAGCTCTTGCCGACGAACGAAGAAGAACTCTCTTTTTCGCCCATCTTCTTCCATTCTTCCCTATTTGAATTGTCCTACAGCCCCAGCTGGTCTTCCGTTCTGTCCACCCACCCGCCCACTCTTTCCATCCACCTGTCAATACTTCATCCTACAGTGCTGTTTTTATTCCTTCCTATCCGCCTGTCCCTCCTCCTCTCTCTCTCTCTCTCTCTCTCCTCTCTCTCTCTCTCTCTCTCTCTTCTCTCTCTCTCTCTCTCTCTCTCTCTCTCCCTGTCCATCCCTTGTCCATATTCCTTCTGCTCAACTGTCCGTTTTCCTTTCTATTCATCCGTCCTGTCTGTCCACACGTCCCAATCTTTCTTTCCATCCGTCTTTCCTTCCTTCCCATGTGTCCATCCTTCTTTCCTTCCTAAACATCTGTGTATCCCTCCTATCCATCTTGTTTTCCTATCCACCCTTCCTTCCTACCCACAGTTCCTATCCACCCGTCCTTCCTGTCTTCAGATCTTATCCACCCGTCCTTCCTGTCTTCAGATCCTATCCACCCGTCCTTCCAACCTTCAGATCCTATCCACCCGTCCGTCCTTCCTTCAGATCCTATCCACCCGTCCGTCCTTCCTTCAGACCCTATCCACCCGTCCGTCCTTCCTTCAGATCCTATCCACCCGTCCGTCCTTCCTTCAGATCCAATCCACCCGTTCTTCCTGTCTTCAGATCCTATCCACCCGTCCGTCCTTCCTTCAGATCCTATCCACCCGTTCTTCCTGTCTTCAGATCCTATCAATCCGTCCGTCCTTCCTTCAGATCCTATCCACCCGTTCTTCCTATCTTCAGATCCTATCCACCCGTCCGTCCTTCCTTCAGATCCTATCCACCCGTTCTTCCTGTCTTCAGATCCTATCAATCCGTCCGTCCTTCCTTCAGATCCTATCCACCCGTTCTTCCTGTCTTCAGATCCTATCAATCCGTCCGTCCTGTCTTCCAGTCTGGCTATCCATCCGTTGTTTGTTTCCACCCGTTTTTGTTTTCATCTTTATTTTCTTTAGTCCACCTTATACCTTATTTACTTTACATCAAGTTCTTTTGTTTGTCATTTCACACGTTCATCTATCCATTCTTCCTTCTGTGCCCCCATCCATTTTTGATGCCTCCTATTCACTTGTCTTTCTCTCTGTCTTCTCTCTATTCATCCTCCCTTCTGCGCTTCCTACGTTTCCTCAAAACTTCTCATTTCAGTCAATCTTTGTGTTCTGCTCATGCGTTCGCCCTGTGTCAGTCCATTCCTTCTTTCTTCAGTCCATCCATTCTTTCCTTATTTCTTGACCTCTTTCTGTCTATCTCTGTTCCTGTCTAAGTGTCTAGCTCTGTATGTCTGGGGCTGTCACTGTGTCGACCTGTCCTTGGTTCTGTCAGTCTGTCTCCTGTTCTGCCCTGTCCACTCCCACGTGTCTGAGTCTTCACCTGCCTCTGCCTTGCTCTGTTTACCTCATCCTACCCTGTTAGCTGACCCTTCTCTCATTCCATCTGTGTCAGTCAATCAGAAACAAGCAGAACCAACCCACACACACACACACACGCTTCTCGCACAGCTAGGTTTATACATGTATACCTTGCAACATGTCATGAATAATCCCTTCATTCCATTCCCCATCCTATTCCCTGATTTTTTTTCCCTTCACGTTTTCACAAATTCAATTTGATCTTATTTCTGGCAACAGCAAGAAATGGAAATGAACCCTAGGTTAGTGTACCGTTTGACGACAATATGTCGGTAAGTCGTAAGTGTAAATGATTTCTCTTCAAGACTTGGGAATACTATGACTCCTTAAAAATGGATGTCATCCTCAAAAGCTTCAGAACAAGACAGCAGTTTCGTTTGGCTTGTGAGATTAAAATTTTGATCTGTGAGCGTTAATTTCCAACACGCCGAAACGAAATCTGACTAACTTTCTTAGATCACAGATTGCGAGATAGGAAATGTATATATGAGGGCAAAAATTTCAGACTCGTGAAAACGAAAAATGACTATAGCCATCTTAGATGACAGTTTGCCAGAGAGAGAATTTATCTATGTATGCGAACATAAATTTCAGACACGCCAACACGAAATCTGATTAATATTCTATGACAACGGCTTGAGAGAGAGAGAGGGACAGAGAGAGAGAGGGAGAGAGAAAGAGAGATAGAGAGAGAGACGGAGACAGAGAGAGACAGAGAGACAGAGAAATAGAGAGAGACAGACAGACAGACAGAAGACAGACAGACAAAGAAAGGAGAGAGAGAGAGAGAGAGAGAGAGGAGAGAGAGAGAGAGAGAGAGAGAGTAAGCCAACCAATCAGTCAGACAGACAGACAAACACAGAGACAGAGAGAAGAGAGACAGAAAGAGATAGACTATGGAGCGGGCAGGCAGAGACGGAAAGACAAGTAGTCAGAGAGAGAGAGAGAGAGAGAGAGAGAGAGAGAGAGAGAGAGAGAGAGAGAGAGAGAGAGAGAGAGAGTATCAGGGAAAACAAACAAACAAACAAAAAAGAACTCGTCGGCTATCTACGAAACTGTACACAGAGAGCGCAGCCCAACAGACCGCCAGGTAATAAAACGGCCCCACGTCGCCACACTGGTACAGCGTGAAACCAGTCACGTTTCTCGCCAAGGGAAACAGGTGGTTTCTCTGCCGCTGTAAAACAGACACGCAATAAGATAGGGACCATCCTTTATTATAGGCCTACAAGAAACGTATTGGGGAGACAATAACCGGCGAAAATAGACACAGCCCAGACTAATAAGTGATAACAAAATGCTAATGAGCTGAGTATCAGACAGAGGAAAGGGTCACCCATAAAACAGCCAATACTTTTCATTGTATCTGTAAGTCCAAGGTCGGACTGTCAATAACAAGAAAAAGAAAAAAGGACACAGCTGCTGTTAATGTAAATGAGCTAGTC
>CM065714.1:102240985-102245985 GCA_033310375.1 Conus canariensis | reverse complement strand
GTGGGGTGTGTGTGTGTGTGTGTGTGTGTGTACGCGCGCGCGCGCGTGTGTGTGGTGTGTATGTGTGGCTGTGCGAGTGTGTGCGTGTGTGTGTTTGTGTGTTTGTGTGAGGGCGCGTACACTGATAGTTGTTATTACTGTTGTTGTGCGCAGTCCCATTTTCCAAGCCCGATCAGTGGCATTTTTTTTCTACCCCCTTTAATTTCCACTCCCCCAAACAACAGAGTCACACCCACTTTCCTCTAGTCCCTGACCAGCACTGCTGGGCACAGGAAGCAATTTATTTCCGGTCAACACGCGGCAACCCACCAGAGACGACATCGCCTTGTCGTCGAGTGGCACATCAATCCCCTTTCTGATTCAACAGAAACAGGCCACTACCGAGTTACTGATGACTAGAATGGCTTACTTGTGGAGTCTTCGTGAGTGAGCCGCCCCCAGTCCCACGCTCTTCAGACAGTGTTCCATCTGACAACCATCTTCATCAACTAAGTGAAACTGACGACCGTGACACGTGCTCATCATGAGCTCGCCTGTGGAGAGGAAATTGACACAAATAACTGTGAGGAAACTGACACAGATCACCGTGAGGAAATCGACACAGATTACCATGAGAAGCCGAGCATGAAGAGATTTTGACTTTTAACGTTAATGTGTGTGTGTGTGTGTGTGTGTGTGTGTGTGTGTGTGCGTGCGTGCGTGCGTGCGTGCGGTGCGTGCGTGCGTGCGTGCGTGCGTGCGTGTGGTGTGTGTGTGTGTGTGTGTGTGTGTGTGTGTGTGTGCGTGAGATGATCAGTGAGTGTGATGATGACTGATGATGAACGGGATTCTATGGAGGTTCCACTCTGATCTCGGACTAAAACAACTGAGCTCTAAACAAGTTCTTAACCACTGATATTTATTTATCTATCTATCTATTTGTTTTATCAACAGTACTTTTGTACAGCGTGTACTTTCAGTCAATACAGTTATAAGTTCTAAGAGCTTTCTTGGTAGAACCGACTCTCTCTCTCTCTCTCTCTCTCTCTCTCTCTCACGTTCTCTCTCTCTCCCTCTCATTCACTCTCTCTCTTTCATTCACTCACTCTCTCTTTCACTCTCTCTCTCGCTTGCTTTCTCTCTGTCTCACTCACTCACTCACTCACTCACCTCTCTCTCTCTCTCTCTCTCTCTCTCTCTCTCTCTCTCTCTCTCTTATGCGCTTGCTTGCTTGCTTGCGTTTGTATGAAAATCATTATTCTCGAATAAGTTTTCTTTAGATTCTGTCTTTCTTTATGTCTCTGTCTGTCTGTATGTCTGACTGTCTGTCTATCTGACTCTGTCTCTGTCTGTGTGTGTGTGTGTGTCTCTGTCCATTTCTGTCTGTCTGCCTCTCTCTCTCACTCTCACTCATCCCCCCCCTCTCTCTCTCTCTCTCTCTCTCTCTCTCTCTCTCTCTCTCTCTCTCTCTCTCTCTCTCTCTTGTAAAGGCTGACGGACGAGTCAAAAATAAATCTCTCTCTCTGTCTCTGTCTCTCTCTCTCTGTGTCTCTCTCTGTCTCTCTCTCTGTCTCTCTCTGTCTCTCTCTCTCTTGTCTTCTTTCCTCCTCTTCCCAGATCGTAATCCGCACAGATCTGACTTACCACTTCTAACGATTTCCTCTGTGTACATAAATATGATGTTCGTACACAGGCTTGCCAACATTTCGTGTGCATTTTTTTTCAACCACTTGCACAGAGATTTACATAGGTACGCACGTTTTTTTTCACACAAGCGTATACAAGCGCTGGAAATCAACCCTTCATCACAGACATAGGCATGCACTTCTACACAGTGACGCGCATTCACACAGCCCCATTCATCATACACATACACATACATAAGCCCAGATGCTCACAAATACACACTCTGAATCACTTGCTCTTGCCGCGTACTTACAACGAACACGCACGCAGGTGTCGGTACAATAGTACACACACACACACACACACACACACACACACACACAACACACACACACACACACACACGCACGCACGCACGCACGCACGCACGCACGCACGCACGCACGCGCACGCACGCACGCACGCACACACACACACACACACACACACACACACACACACACACACACCACACACACACACACACACACACGCTTTTGTATCATTAGCAATATTGACGAGTATTCTCCCGTCTTCTTTTGTTTGCACTTTCCAGGGCCAAGCTGTTTATCTGATCTCTCTGTCTATCAATCTTTGCCGAGTATCAGCCTGTCTTCTCTCTTTCACCCCAGACAGTTTATCATCGCCATCCCCACCCCACCCACCCACCCCTTACCCCTTTTTTATTCTTCCCTCCCCGTCCCTCTCTCCCTCCCTGCCTCGCACCTCCCTCACTCCCCTCTCCCCCATTTCTCTCTTAGACACAGGTTAAGATACAAAAAAGGAGACTGAAGGGCAGAATAATAACTGAAATTGTACCTTGTAACAATCATAGTCATGTTACGACGTTAATAACCATAGAGTCCATTTAATTTATGAAGTTTATAACCATGCAGTCATTCAGTCAATAATGGTGATAAGCAATCAGTCAAGATGAATCGATCGTTATAACCAGGTGGTAGAATACGCACTTCGTAACATTTACGACCAAAGGGTCATTAAGTTCATAATGTTTATAACCAGTCAGTTCAATCCATAATGTTTATAACCAAATGAGCAATGCAGTTCATAGCCATACGGTCGGTTTAACTCGAAATGTTTGTAGTTGCAAACTGAGACGACTGCAGGCGGAAATCTAAACAAATCTTTAAAAAAATGTTAGCGACTCGCCAAGAGAAACGTGGACAAACGAGTCACAAGACAAACACGACGCGTTTCGACCTCTTAGGTCTTCTTCAGGCAAGACACAAACAAATAGGACAATGAAAATGAAGGAATTTGTCACTTATGACGAAATGTTAAGTTTCAAAGTGAGATGACTACACAAGGAAACTGAAACAAATTTAAAAAAAAAGTAATTACAGTAAATCCACCAGACAACAGGGACAATCAAATCTGTGTTTTGTCTTGTAATTTGTCCCTATTATCTGGAAGATTTACTGTAATTACTTTTTTTTAATTCGGAATATTTGTAAACAGGCAGACACTTCAATTCACAATGTTGACAACAACACAGTCCATTAAGTTTAGTTGTTGTTTTTTTTAACCAGACTTGTCATACACTTCATAACTTTTAAACTAAATTTTAAACCACACAGTTTAATTCATGATGTTTAAAAACGGAAAGTCAGTTCAAATCATTGAGAACATATCACCAGACATCCAATTCAATGCAGTATGTGTATAACCTGGCAGTCACTTTGAGTCATAGTGTTTATAACTAGACAGTCAATTCCATTCATTACAGTAATGGCCACATGATCAATGTCATTTCTTCTGTTCACAGTAAGATCTTCCTTCCAGTTGTGTGTACTTTACACTGATAACCTAAGTGTCACCTATCTAAGTGTCACCTATCCAAACGACCTTTACATTCAAATCAGCACAATGAGCTTTTGCCCTCAGTTGATTCACAACAGACATGTCGCACGTGCTCGAAATGACCCAGCGGCAGGGCGAGGTGTCCTCTGACGTCCGTTTTCCGGGCAGCCGGGTTGTCGATGGTTTCAGATGTAGTTCTATCCATCCACAGACAGCTGGGAAAAGATAGCGTGTTCTAAAAACGGTGTGATTGATTAGTGAGACGTTTCGAGTGTTTGTAAACAACAACAACAACAACAAACAACAACAACAACAACGATCGCACTGACTCAAGCGCGCGCGCGATTGTATGTATGAGTGCATGTGTGTGAGAAAGGCACTGTGCGTACGTGCGTGCTGGTGCGTGCGCGTGTGTGTATGTGTGTGTGTGTGTGTGTGTGTGTGTGTGTGTGTGTGTGTGTGTGTGTTGTGTGTAGGGGAGAGAGAGAGAGAGAGAGAGAGAGAGAGAGAGAACTGTGCTGAGAGAGAGAAAGACTCTTGTGTGTGTGTGTGTGTGTGTGTGTGTGTGTGTGTGTGTGTGTGTGTGTGTGTGTGTGTGTGTGTGTAAGACAAAGATTTATAATGTTCTGAGTTCAGGAGAGCTGTTTGACTTGGGTTTATATTTCATGTTAAAGAAACATACGACACGGTCTAAACACACAAAAGGAAAAGAAAGCACAACAAAGACAAGCCCCCACAAGAACATAAGTACTTTCAGGTACATGCGCACAGAAACACATACATACACACAAATACGTACACACATGCACGACACAGACACGCACACACAGACATACAGACACAGACGACACACACACACACACACACACACACACACACACACACACCACGCACGCACGCACGCACGCGCGCACGTTCATGCGCACATGCACATACATGCGCACACACACACACACACACACACACACACACACACACACACACACACACACACACACACACACACACACACACACATACACATGTACATAACTGGTAGAAGGTGAACGTGTCTTAATGCACGAGCACCACAAAGAACGACGTGCAGCACAATGTCCAAAAGGAGTGGCAAGATTCGATCCAGATCTGATCGTTAACAGCTTTTTTTTCCCATCTGCCCCCATCCCCCCCCCCTTCCCCCTCAAGATTGGTCCCATTCAAACACCTCCCTCCCTCCTGCCCCACTCCCTCACACACACGAACATAAACACACACACATACACACGCACGCACGCACACACACACACACACACCACACACACACAACACCACATACACACGCACGCACGCACGCACGACGTACGCACGCACACCACCACACACACACACACACACACACACACACACACACACGATCAAGATGGGAGTTTCTGCTTTATTTTTCTTTCCCTCCACTCCTCCACCCTACTGCCCTCATCGACCGTTCCCTCGCTGAAGTCCTCTCTCTTTGCCTCTCGCACCCCCCCCCTCCCCTCGCCCACCACTTCGTCCTACCC
>CM065714.1:102233485-102235985 GCA_033310375.1 Conus canariensis | reverse complement strand
TTTCCCCAAAAATGTTAAAGCAGCGAATTCTCTTTTATGGACAGATGCAATGATTAAAACTATGAACGTTTCTCAGACAATAGGTGAAAACGGTTGAATTCCCACACTACAGAGAATTCAATATTTTTTCACACTGAAATTTCTTTATTGTAGAGATGATTCTAAAGTTTTTACTGCAGCTAAATTCTCTTACACAGAAGGGCTCAACATAAAACAGGCTGTATTCCTTCATGCAGAGGAATTCAATAAGTTCGATAGTTATTACAGCAGCTAAATTCCCTCACACAGAAGGGCTCAGCAGTTATTACAACAGTGATATTCGTTTAGGTAGAAAGATTCAAGAGTCACAACTCCTAAATTTTTTAAGATATGAGCGCTCAGTATTTTTCACAGCTATATTTCTTTACCATAAAGAGGTTCAGCAGTTACAGTAGTTATATTCTATGACGCAGAAGGACTCGTTAGTTATTACAACCATTTGAAATTCCTTAGTGGATGGATTCCATAATGACAACAGCTAAACTCCATGACAGAGTTCAATAATTTTCATAGCTTAATTCCATTGCCATAAAAAGATAAAGAAAAAATTGCAAGAACTAAATTCTTTTAGACAGATGAACTCTATGGTTATTATAACGATGAAATTCCCTTACACATATACGTTTAATTGTTACAACAGTTAAATTCCATTGCAGAATGGTTCACTATTTTTTACAGGCAAATTCCCTTACAATAGACGGGTTCAACCGTTATTACAACAGCTAAAATCGCTAACATAGTGGATCTCAATAGCTATTATCACAAGTCAGATATTCTTACACAGCAGGATCCAGGAGTTACGACAGCTTAATTCTCTTAATCAGAAGGATTATTTTTTTCGCAGCTAAATTTCCTTACCAAAGAAGAGTTCCATACTAAATAACAAAAGCCAATCGCTTTACAATAGACAGGGGGATGGGTTCAATGGTTAATATAAGCGGTTAACTGCCCTTAAAGAGAGGGGCTCGATTATCATTTGAACAGTTACATTCTATTGCGTAGACTGGTTCAATAGTTAAAGCAGGATTAAAAAAGAACAACAACAAAACAACTTCTGAATTCCAATACCGTTTAAAGAACTGAATAGTTGTCACAACAGCTAAACTCCTTCTATAGGATATCTTAATTGTATCAACACAACTCCCTTCTCAATTCTTACAACAGCAGAACTCCTATATAAAGAAAGGCTCGTATTGTTACTACAACGGTTATATTTCTTCACACAGGAATGTTCAGTAGTTAGAACTAAATTCTTTTATATAGGAGGGATCAATAATAATTTCAACACTAAAATTTCTTCACACAGAGGGGTTCGATAGATTACAGTGGCTAAATTCCCGCATGCACAAGGACTCAGTAACATTACATCTATTCCTTCACACAAAAGGGTTTAATAATAACAACAATCAATTTCCCTCATACCAAAGAGTCAAATAGATATTTCAACCGTCAAATTCCATTACAGAGAAGGATTCAATAGCTATTTCAACAGTCCCCTATACAGGACTATATCAGAATGGCAGCCACAGAAGCTTAAATCTACAAGACTGAGCACTGTGATATGGAATAGAAGATTTCTTTGTAGGCAGTGATACACCAGCATTCTATTTGGAGATAGAATAACTCTGTAGAGACTGGATGTGTGTGTTCTATTGTCGTATGAAAGAAGAATATAGGTAGTAGTGTAATATGTCCTGTACTGCGATGACAGGGATCTATTCGCATTTTATTTAACTATCATACGAAACACGCCCTGTCTGTCAGTCTGTCTGTCAGTCTGTTTGTGCGTGTGTATTGTGTCCAGTGCGGTCTTTCTTTGTTGTTGGCTAGACAAATCCACAGTTTTCGCCTCATCTTCTCTGTCTCTCTGTCTCTCTCTCTCTCACTCTCTGTCTGTCTTCCTTCCTGATCAATCATTAGCTTACTTGGCACATCAAGAGCAAACCACCTCTGTGCTAGCAGTCGCATTATCGCATCCAAATGCGGTCACATGGCAACATGAAGCGACGTTGGCATTCGAGGTGATTCGCAACACGCCTCGCCGCAGGCATTCATATCAGATCGAGAACATCGTGCATACTGTTAGCCGGAGTAGCTCGGTTGGGAGAGCCTTGGACAGAAGATCTGAACGTCCAGGGCACAGTTCCGGGTTCTGCAATTGTTTTTACCTTCAAGGGATTTGGAGAGGGTCGAATGCAAAGGGTGGGGAGTATGTGGAGGCGGTTATGGGGGAGAGAGGAGGGAGAAGGGAAGAAGGGAACGGGAGAAGGAGGGCGGGGAGAGAGAGAGAGAGAGAGAGAGAGAGAGAGAGAGAGAGAGAGAGAGAGAGAGAGAGAGAGAGAGAGAATGGACGGGTACGACGGGGAGAAGATGGAGGAGATCGTAGAGGGAGGGAGACGGGGGAAGGGGCACAGAGCAGGGGAGGGGGCTGGGGGGGGGGGGGGCGAAGGTGAAGGTGAGA
>CM065714.1:102225985-102228485 GCA_033310375.1 Conus canariensis | reverse complement strand
AAACTAATCACGTCACAGGATGCCAGCACTGCCGATAATAAAAGAAGGACTTCCCCGAAGATGGAGTATGGCTGCCTTAATGGCGGGATAAAAAAAAAAACGGTCATGCACACGAAAGTCCACTCCTTTTGCAAGGTAGATGGGATCAATATTGCCTGTCCATATAGGGAGAGTCCGCAGGAATATCAGCCTGCGTACGCAGAAGAAGAAGAAGAAGAAGAAGAAGAAGAAGAAGAAGAAGAAAGAAGAAGGACATAGCTGTTGTTTAGAAACAGGATCTTATTCAAAAACTGTTTTGTATCAACGCTTGGATAGGCTAACGAATGCGTGAGATGATTGATGGCAAACTGGAGAAACTTGGACACATTCTGAGTACGTGTACCACTTTGTGAAAACGTGAATCCATGGGGGAAAAAGATGTGAGCTTGTGGGTCTTCATGAGGCTTTACATGTACATACGTACGTATGTATCTATGCATGTGTGTACGTACGTACGGACGGACGGACATATGTATGTATGTGTGTGTGTATGTATGTATGTATGTATGTATGTATGTATGTATGTATGTATGTACGTATATGTATTTGTATATACGTATGCATGTGTGTACGTATGTACGCACGTATGCATGTATATATGTATGTATGAATAAATGCTCGTATTATTGGCTGTTTGTTTCTGTTTCTTTCTTGCGCTCCCCCCCCCCCCCCCTCCCTCCATTATTTTGCTGTTCTACTCTCTGCTGACTGACTTTGGATAGTGAATTTCTCGGATGGCAGAGTCATATACGGCATGTCTCTGTCAGATATTGTTGATGGATCATCTCTGTCACTGCACGAGTCACTGACGAAAGTCTGCTGAAGCGTAACAGATAGTTTCGCCCTCAAGACATTTTTTTTTTCAAATGTATCTTATATGACGGTGGTGAAAGGTTGAACATTTACGATTTAATGCTCTCACCCCCCCCCCCCCCCCCCCCCAAAAAAAAAAAAAAAAAAAAAAAAAAACAGCAACAACAACACAACAAAACCCTCTCCTCCCTGTTTTTATGTTACTTTCTTGAGAACGACAACCATATAGTTGGGCTTGAAGCCACATTCGAGTTATTACTGGAGTTTCAACGTTTTCTTGCATAAGCATTAAAACAAACAAACGAACGAACAAACAAACAAACAAATGTCTGAATTGATGAAGGTATGGAATTCGTAGCTGCAGTTTTTTTTTTCACGTATGACACCGCCTCAGACTTGAGTTGCGATACCACAGATCCTAGTGGCTCGTATCTCAGTCACTACTTAACCAGATGCATTATTGTTTCTGTTTTATTTCAACAAATAGGGTTTGCAATTTCAATTTTGTCGTTTGGGGAATGGGTGTGTGGGGGTAGGGATGGAAGGAATGGGATTGGGGGGGAAGAGGGGGGGGGTGGGGGTGAGGAATTTAGCAAAGATCATTTTCAGCTGACCCAAAACTATTACAAGGGTTTTTTTGTTGTTAATTTTGGCTAGTTTCCTTGTTTGTCCAGATGATACAGCTTCTGTTTCAGTGAGACATGCACAGTGACCCGACGCTTCCGTAACGACAGGAAATACAACGAGTTTTTGTCTGTGTTAAAACAATGACGACTTTTTGTTCCCATAATCTTCGTTGAACGTGTTATAACATATGAGATTCTGAAAATGAATTACGTCATATCTGAACAGCGCAGACACACTGAACATGGTGTTTGGATATCTGCAAGGGAGATAAATATGTTTATGAAGCGCGCTTTCAGCGAGTTACCTGTCATTTTCATAGGACACAATGTGGCGCTGACGGGCATGGCTCATGCTGTCTGTCCCATCAGTCCGCTCTCACCAGTGCAGAGAGAGAAAAGGTCAAAACATGGGTGAGAAACGATGCGCCTGTCATGGCAGACAGTTGATTCCCTGATTGTTCTCCTGACAGGCCTCTCAAATCAAACAGTCGACCCTCTAGATCTGTGTGCCTGACCCATAGATTGAGGGGTGGGGCTGGGAGTAGGGGGAATCTCTAATTGCAGTGGAAAGACGGGCGTTAATCTTCCCCTGAATTTTTTTTTTTTTAACGGAACAAGTCTGTTAAATGTTTACTGCAGATCTTCCAAATGGCTTCCATGGTAGCATGCGGGTCTTGGTGCTTTGAACTCGATATTGTGCTGAAGATCTTGGAGTTTGTCGACATTTGTGGTCATGTAGCCTACACTTCATCATGACTCTAGAGGTGCAGAGTGAAGGGAGATGGAAGACCGAGAGTAGACAAGATAGGTGTGTTAGCCCATAGTTCTGCTGTTTACCTACAAAGCACAGACATACACACGCTCGCGCGCGCGCGCGCGCACACACACACAACACACACACACACACACACACACACACACACACACACACACACACACACACACACACACACACACATCTTCCTCTCCTCCACTTCCTTTCCTCCTACCCAACCCCTGACCTTCATCCTCTCTTCCCATCG
>CM065714.1:102203485-102205985 GCA_033310375.1 Conus canariensis | reverse complement strand
CTCGGTTATAGAACAGGCCTACACAAAACCCTGGGTATTAATACACAGTATTCACACTGACAGACAGCGCCATGAAGGAGGAGCTTTGAAAGAGACTGTCTGAAGTCTACAGTCTGAATAGTAACAAAGACATCAAAATAACGACGACCACCATCACCACTATGACAACAACACAACAACAACAACAACCAACAACAAGGACAACAAGAACAACTACAGCACTAATAATGATGATGATGATGATGATGATGATGATGATGATGATAATGATGATGATTGAATGGTTTTTTGACATTTTTCTCCAGATGAGCTCAAAGCGTTTTATATCTTTGCAAAGTTTTCTTCTTTTTCTTTTTGTTTTTTAAATCGTGAATTTTCAAGCCGAAGGTACAGACATTTTAAAAGAAGCCCCCGTCTCCTTAATAGACCCTCCACCCTCACTCCCCTTCCCTCACCCCATCCCCTCTTCCCCGTTCCTCCCGCCATCTTCGCAGACAGCCACTTCTCACGGATGTCTGAAGCTTCTGGTGCCAGACCTTCCACAGTGGCCACACGACCCGGAAGTCAGTGCCAGCCGCACCTTCCACCATCCTGTCCACCCACTCCTCACCCTGCCACGAGAGTTCATCATCTATTCTTTCGGAGACAGGGAGCCACTGAAGCGAGAGAAGGGGTTGAAATACATGTTGGAATCCCATCACTTAGTGGTGCAGGTCGTACGACTGATGCTGCAGATCTTGGACATACGAACAACAACCATATGGCTGCCGTGTGAGTGCTGATCACGGTATTATAGTGGGCAAAGGGAGAATCTTAACTGGCGTACCTATCCCCTCTCCACGATTCCGGTGTAACAGCCCATTCTTACCTCCCCCCCCCCCACCCCCACCCTTTGTTGTGTCACCCTGACCCACCGAATGCTAACTCACAGAACCTTTGGCGTGAGCCTGTGAACTTCTGGGAGCGTTATATACACGTAAGGCGTTCACTGGTTCAGCCAGTAGCAGGCCTGCTGTGCGTGTAAGGTTGAGCTGGGAGAATCTCACCCCGCACTTCGCTGACCGACAGCTGTCGGAGATCTCACCCGCAACCCATCTTAGACTTGAAATCAAATGTACTCACTACTGCTCAATTGGCGCAATCTATACTTTCTTATTTGAAACAGATCTGGAGAAAAAAAAATATAAAGAAAAAGTTCATGGTTCACGTGAAGCCCAGTGCGTGGCCTTGGCATCATAAACAAGACAAAGACAAGAATAAGATGTTTGTCTAGACCGCTCATTCACGATGTTTGTTGTTCTTATTAGTCTGCTCCTTGTGGTGCTGAAGCAGAAGAACTCGAAAAGTCTAAACAAACCCATGTACATTTCTCCCAGTTCCTAACAACGTATTTTCTTTTACGTCTCACGCTCACGTCCTTGCTTTCTCCTCCACCACCTTCTCCTTGTTTGTTGTTGACAATGGAGATAAAGGAGCGGTGAGTCACCTGTTCCAGCTGCCTACAATAAAGGGGGGGGGGGGGGGGGGGAGGTGACACGCCATTTACAGGCAATATTTGCAGAGAGGAGGAGGATAGGGTAGGGTTCCAAACCATTGTCCTCCCCTCTGGCCTAATTCCCAAAAATTACAATGATCAAAAAAAAAAAAAAAAAAAAATCCAAATGCGATTTAAAGAACGTATGTCGTATTTCGCCCAAAGAGTAAACAATCATAGAAACACGCCACTAGTCTGCTTTTTTTCGTCTGCAAAACAGTGTAGACAATGTGCGGAGTATCCACATGCCCCTGTCCCCCTCCCCCCCCCCCCCCCCCCCCCCCCCCTCTCCCGCCCGCCCCTTCCTGGACAAGGCGATCCGTCTTTGGTTTAATACACTCACTTCCCACACGATTGCTTTCCCCAAATACACTTTTATTTTCCATTCAAGTTTTTCTACATATAATTTCAATATTTCACAATTGAGAAGTTAAGGAAAATATAACTAAACTCTGGACAGAATAAAGGACAGATCATAAAAAGGAGCAACAGACACAAATCAAAAACATATATACACACACAAAAGAAAAGTATGAATAACTGCCAGCCATTCCCATAAAAATTATATATCATTTATATATTGATGGTATCCTAGTGTATCAAGAATTAATTTTGAATGAATACGCAGACATTATGATCACACACTTTTAACTGGCTTGGAGTTTTTTGTTTTATTTTTGTTTTGTTGTTTTGTTTTTTTAATGAAGCATATATTTTCGCCTGTCAGTGTCAAACTTTACCATGTTAAAGTTAACATAAGCGATGTACTTTTCTATTTTAAACCTGTCTTTCAATAACCTATTGAATACATTTACATGAGGAAATTCATTTTTAATTTACATTTGTAAATACAGGATTTAGCAAACAGCAGGATAAAGTTTAACACTCTGTCAGATTTAAAATCTGTGTCGTGTCCAAACAGCATTATTTTTTCGTTTAAAAAGAAGGAAGTTATATGTATACATC
>CM065714.1:102180985-102188485 GCA_033310375.1 Conus canariensis | reverse complement strand
TGTTACTGACTCTCTTGTTGTGCACTCTTTATCTTGCTTTTATTTTTTGTATTTGGTTAAGCTATAAATCTTGTCAGATTTAGGAAAATGTTTCATGTAAATATGTGAAATGTTTGTCTGCCGTTTTATTTGATTTTCATACACAAAAAAAAGTGATACAGAGAGAGAGAGAGAGAGAGAGAGAGAGAGAGAGAGAGAGAGAGAGAGAGAGATTATCCTCGGTAAAACCGCTTCGACTAGCGAGCTAAAATCAAAGGAGGGTAACCGATTGGTCACTAAACCTCAACACTTTCTAAGAAGGGCTTGCTTGTCCCAGCTATTCCTAACCGACTCCTGCCGACTGGGCACGGGAGGTCACCAGGAAGACCCCAACGGGTAGGGAGGCGGTTCTGCAATGCTCTGTAGGGATTCAAGGATGCAGCACGGCACTTTAGGTGTCACGGTCATCCACTTCACCCGAAGCCACCACCAATCGTAGCACTTTTTTTTATATCGCTGGTGTCCGATGTCTACTGTTGAGGTGATGATGGAGCTGATCCCAAGTAACATCTTCCACACCAAAATCTCTCTTTCCCGTGCAGATGCTGTATATGCCTTCACCCTGGACACAGCAGGCCTCACCTCCTTTGAGGACAGCCGGAGAGAGAGCGGGGATCCCATGGGGCAGGGGACTGCAAGGAGGCCATCGATGTCCACTCCCTGTTCAGTGTCCTTCTGGTGCCATCACTGTCTTTGGATATATGTCACCACACTGGCACTGTCCGGCTGTACCCAGGCCTGTCAGTAAAGACTGGACAGCAACCAACATCATCGCATCGATGGTCAGCCGAAAGCGACGAACCCCGGCAAGCTGTCATGAATGATAATCATGACAGCGACAGGGTACAGCCTGCGACTTTCAGAATCGAGACAGCTCATGAATGTTGAAGTCTGTCTGGTACTGATCCAAAGCACGATCTGACACACTAAATAAAGGATATTCGCTCAGTTTGGCAGCGTTTCTCACAACACATGTTGTTGCCAGACCAGTTTTGTTGCCCGGGCAATATGTTGCCAAAAATTACCACTTCTTACGTTGTCGTCGTCGGCTTCGTCGTTGTTGTTGTTGTTGTCATCGTCGTCGTTGGTGTTGTTGTTGTTATTTTAAGATAAGCGCAAACATAATTTTCAATACTCCGCCATTAGGTACTGAATTATATCCAATGGCACAAGGGTGGTGGGAAACTAATGCCAGAGAGAGAGAGAGAGACAGAGACAGAGAGAGAGAGAGACAGAGACAGAGAGAGACAGAGACAGAGAGAGACAGAGATGAGACAGTGAGAGACAGACAGACAGAGACAAGGACAGAGACAGAGAGACAGACAGACAGACAGAAATCTTCCTCTCTCTCTCTCCTTGCCTCTCGCTCTCTCTGTCTCTGTGCCACCGTGTGTATGTGTGTGTATACGTGTGTGTGCGTGCGTGTCCATGCGTGCGTGTGTGCGCGCGTGCGTGCGTGTGTCTGTGCGTGCGTGCGTGCGTGCGTACGTGCGTGCGTGCGTGCGTGGGTGTCGCGTCTGAAACCCCCGCTGTCTTGTGTTTCTTTCTTAACACACGCGTGTGGCCATCACGTTGGACAAACGGTTGTCGTCAATGGGCTTCTTGAGTTCCCATCAGGTTAAAATAGGACAGAAGGCCATGCCCACCTCGCTGTCTCCATAGTGACAAGACAAACGCGTGAAAATCAGCCACAAGCTGGTTGTGACAGGCACAAGTGAAGCACTTGCCACACTGGGCGAGTCTGTTCTAAATGCAAAGACCACTGAGACTATTGTTTGTTTGTTTTGTTCGTTTGTTTTTTGTTTGTTTTGTTCGTTTGTTTTTTTGTTTTGTTTTGTTTTGTTTTTCGTTCGCCTCACCATTTTATTGTCATATCAAGCGAGTTCGGGGGGGGAGGGGGGGAGTAGTAGGCTTATACTAATCGATTAATCACGAGATTCGTTAGGTCTTGGTGTAAAGCTCATTTTTCACTTGAAGGATCCACTCTTTGTTTATACAGTTTCACGCTGAAGTGTTGAGAGTTCGTTATTTCAGCGAAGAGCACTAAATTACAAGAAAAGTCTTATAAGTCTGGACAATATCTGGAAAGAATATATTCCAGAGAGATTGATAACCCTGGTAAAGTTCAACAGAAACATTGGATGACGATGACCTCGTGTTCTCTGCTGCTATCTTTCTTCTTCACTGCGCAATACACCATTTAGTCTTTCGACATTTGTTGTGTAAAGGTGCAACGTCAATGAGCCTCATCTACCAGGCAGAGAGCGTGATGCTTTCTGATGCATGGGAAGAGTATGGTTGAACACTGAAAAAAAAAGAAAAAAGATTTTGTTTTTCACCTGTACCCCTCAAAGACACTTCAAATATATTTTGTTGTTTTTATTGAAGATTGAGTGCATTTTAAGCGGAAAAGAAGTTTAATTAGAAAATAGACTCTTTACACTCTTCGCATTTGGTTTTGGTCTCTGTCCGTTATTCACAAACATCGATACAAACACATACAAATCCTTCATGTCACACAAAGCAAGTGTTTTGCTCAAGTGCTCGCTCTTGCGCTGGCGTCGGGCTCCGTGGTTCAAATTCTGTAAACTCCCTCGAAGCTTCGTAGGAAAAGCTCCTGGGATCCACCTGTTGGTGTGAGAGTCTCACCTGCAAAGTTCAGCGAGTTAAACTTCCATCTAACAAGGCAAAGGCTCTGTCTTATGCTCTCTTACCTGTGTGATCACTTCTGTCTTGTGTCCGAACACGAGCGCAAGAGCGAGCACTTGAGCGAAACACTCGCTGTGGGTAACATGGAGGATTGAGGAGTGTGTGTGTGTGTGTGTGTGTGTGTGTGTGTGTGTGTGTGTGTGTGTGTGTGTGAGTGTGTGCGTGCGTGTGTGCGTGCGTGCGTGCGTGCGTGTGTGTGTGTGTGTGTGTGTGTGTGTGTGTGTGTGTGTGTGTGTGTGTGTGTGTGTTCTCCATCCGCCACACCGATCTGAAACCGAGGGTTCAGTCATTTATCAAAGACCTCTGGCAAGAGGAAAACAAACTCTCATATCCGTCCAAAGTTTTTAAAAAAATCATTACCTTCTGCAACAGAAGAGGAAACACCACGGCGGGGAATGGCATGGCAACCGCTTCTTTTTCCCATAAACGAGGCACGGAAACCTTAGCTTCCAGCCCACGCTCTTCACTGACACCAAGTCTTGTTATTTATAAAAACCGCTGACCATGAAAGCAACATGAGAGATGCAAGCGCTTGGAAAACGTGAGCCCTTGAAAAACGGAAATACCGTGGAAACATAGACTTATGGGCAGTATAGGCCACAGGCCTTCAGAACCGCCCGTCCTTTGGTCGTTGCCCTGAACACGAGAGGAGTCTGTACGTTGGGTAAAGCATCCTCAGCAACAGGATTTTTCGTGTCTCAAGCCACGTGATCTGACGGGGCACCAGGCAGAACTGTCCAACATGCGTCCACTGGAAGACGCGTCTTTGATGTCATTGTATATTTTATCGTTGCCAGAGGGAGGGAGGGAGACAGACAGGCAGACAGACAGACAGAGCTGAACAACTTAATAATGGGAAGAAAACAAGTGCAGGCTAATAATTCCTCCGTCGTTACAACGATGACTTGGCAAAGCTGAAAAAGAGAGCGGGTGTTGTGAGAAAAAGAAAAGGGGAATGAAAATAAGGGCCTTACGTGTGAAATCCTTCACTATCAGCATATGGGGACCATCGTAGTCCACTTTGAAAAAAAGAGCGATTCGTTTTGTCTGCTCAGAGGCCTTTCGGCCGCTGATTCGGACTCATCAGTGAGACATGGCTGATTGGGTCACCGCTCCTTTTTGTCACCGCTCCTTCAAAGGGAGATATACCACAATGTGTATTTCTGTGGCATTCTTACCTCAGAAAGGTTCAAATACAGAATGCTTTTTACGTGATAATTTCCGTGTTTCAGTAGCTTCTTTCCATAAATCCTTAACCTGACCCCCCCCCCCTCCCCCAGCATTTAATACTAAATGTAGAGGGAGGATCCATTTAAAGATACAAAAGAGGTCAAAAGGTTTCAACAGTTACATTGGTCATCTCTACTGTTTAAAAGTCCTAAATGATGCGATCACCCACTGTACACACACGCGCACTCACAGAGAGATGAATGGTTCTGTCTTCAGGATGGGTTACGATGGTCGCCATATGCTGCTAGTGAAGAGTTTTATTTATGAATACATTTCCCTGAATTTTTCATTCTCTTTTCGTTCTTCTCCCGTCCTCTTCTTTAATCATTGCCACGTCATTAATGTAATGACGGAGGAATTGTTAACCTTGTTTTCCCCCACTGCTAAATTGTTCTCTCTCTCCGCGCACACACACACACACATATATATAATGCTGAACAATTAAGTAGTGGGGGAAAACAAGTGCAGGCTAAACAATTCTTCAGTCGTTATAGTAATGATTTGGCAAAGATCTGAACTTAAAAAAAAAAATTGAAGATGAAGAATATGGGGGGAATATATTATAAATATGAAAAGCCCTTCACTAGCTGCCTGAGGGAACCATCCAAATCCCTCTCAAAGGCACATTTATTTGTATTGCCTGCTCCTAGGCCTTTCGTCTGCTGGATCGGACTCATCAGGGAGACACGGCTGATTGTGTCTGTGCTCTTGGTGTCAAATAGAGACACACCACAGGCCATAATTCTGTGGTGTTCTCACCACCAAGGGTTCAAAAAAGAATCCAACAGCACCCCCAAAGCAGCCAGCGAAGGGTAGTAAATGGAACAAAACAAAAATGTGGAGAGGAAAAAAGTTGCTGAAAAACTAAAAGCATTATTCAAACAGTATAAAATGTAGGGAACAATCTTTGAGCCTATGCTTGAGGATCCATTCAAGGATGCAAGGGAGATCAAAAGATATGGAACAGTCTGAGTGGTCAGCTCTGCTGTTCAATAACCCAAGCATTGTGAGTGGCTAAGAATTGTACAGAACAACCTTTACTTGGATCTCCTAAGAGATGCAATCTCCCACTGATTGACCAAACAATAGAATGCTGAACAATTAAGTAGTGGGGGAAAACAAGTGCAGGCTAACAATTCTTATATACATATATGTACGTTTTTTTTCATTTTTGTAATATATATATATATATGCATATCTGTGTGTGTGTGTGTGTGTGTGTGTGTGTGTGTGTGTGTGTGTGTGTGTGTGTGTGTGTGTGTGTGTGTGGTGCGTACACTTCATTCCAGTATGTGTGCATATCCTCCTTTATATGTACACTTCACTCCTGTATGTGTACATATCCTCCTTTATATGTACACGTCACTCCTGTATGTGTGCATATCCTCCTTTATATGTACACTTCACTCCTGTATGTGTACATATCCTCCTTTATATGTACACGTCACTCCTGTATGCGTACATATCCTCCTTTATATGTACACGTCACTCCTGTACGTGTACATATCCTCCTTTATATGTACACGTCACTCCTGTACGTGTGCATTTCACTCCTGTAGTTCACTCCTGTGTGCACAGTTTACACGTGTATGTGTACAGTTCACACACACACACACACACACACACACACACACACACACACACACACACACACACACACACACACTCCTCCTATTCTTACAGTGTTGATAAAACAGGTTTCCGCCAAAAGCATTATAGGATCTTTTCGACACACTCTTCCAAAACCAAAAATGTCACGTGTTTTCTAAACATCTGTTCAAAAAGGATTCAGTCTTTGTCCGCCGAAAGCTAATTTATCTCTGAGAGTCGAAACGTTGTGCATTGTTTTTGTTTCCTTTTGACCCCCCTTTTGTTTCGGTCTTTACTACCTTATCTTCAAATTATATGGCTGTTCTGAAAAAGACCCGGTCAAGTTTTATCAATGTTCTAATTTTTCTCGTTACTGATCATTCATCATTATGTTTGGATATGTACTTGCTGTCACAGTTTTTGTCTCTATTTGCAGTTACAAATTGTTTGTCTGATAATCCGAGTCCATCGTCTGCAATATATTTAATAATAATAATAATAATGAATACTTATATAGCGCCTATTCTCGGCTAGAGACCAAGCTCTAAGCGCTTTACAAGCGACACTCGCTTACACAACGGGCTGCCTACCTGGGTAGTGCCGACTGAAGAGCTGCCAGCTGGCGCTTTGTTCAGTCGTTTCCCGTGTCATCCAGTCAGTACTACATGTTTACTCCTACTTCGGTCTTTTATCTATTGCAAACGGATTCAACCATTTTTTTTTCGACTCATGTTGAGTATGTTGCAATATTAGTTTTTCTCACCCAAATAAGTGTAAAGGCATTCAGGTTTTATGATTGTCTGGTAATCCGAGTCCATCGTCTTCAATATGTTTACTACTTTTTTTGTCTGCGTGGTGTTTTGTTTTGTTTTTAATTGCAAACGAAATCTATTTTTTACTCCTGTTAAGTATGTTGTCTGGAGGACGCGGTAACACAATCGACAAGTCAATGAGCTTTGATGATGCAGATGATTTTAGAAAACAACTTTGTCAGTAGGTGTAATTTTGTCTTTATAGCTAATTTTCGTACAATGCTTTCTCCATTTTTTTCCATTGGTGGATAATTTCTTGCCAGTTTCTTAACTATTATTGAGCAACAATGAAAGAAATTTTGCTTTCGATGGATTTCGGTCTATATGCTAGTGCGGGATGCATCTTTTGTTTACATTTCGTTTACATTCCAGTCATAAGGCACCGGTCTTCCCTCCAATCAGAAAATGATCCTAACGGTTAAAGGTTAAGATTTGTCCCTTAGCCTCATGGTCGTAGGAGTAAATATTCACGATGTCAGGGGCAGACATGATGGGATGGGGCGACCGCCTTCTCCTTCCGCCGCCTTTAACATTCCCTGTGCTGAATCAAATGTCCATTTATTGGTAGGTGTACAGAGAAGGTTTTTGAGCCGAAAAAATCTGACGCAACTAACGGTTCGAACTGACGACCGTCAGCTCTGCAGTTAAACGCTCTGACCATGTGACCATTAGCATTTAACGGTTACCACACTGATTGATTGTTACTGTCGCTTCTTGGAAGGACGATTTATCTCTATTCACATGTACGTCTGTGTCGTCAGCAGATTGTGAGGTCTTGTTTTCGTTCTATTTCCACTGCTGATGAACATGGTGGAAATACTTATGATCACTGACCCGCTTTTATCTTAGGATGTGGACAACCATTTCCTGATTTCTGCTCCGCGAAACTCCATTTTTTTCTATTATTTACAAAAAATGGTAAAGAAATAAACCAACAAATAGACTATATAAAAAAAAAAAAACGGTGAAGAAATAAACCAACGAAGGAATGGATAAACAACTCCAAAATCAGAACGAATGATCAAATTCGTTTTTGCATGTGAATATTCTTAGATATAGCCAAGTCTTTTACAACCATTTTATATTCCAAAACTAGGTTACTGTTTCATTGACCAGTTGC
>CM065714.1:102173485-102175985 GCA_033310375.1 Conus canariensis | reverse complement strand
TTTGTGGCTTTTTTTTTCTTTTCTTTTTTTTTTTGTTCTTCTTCTTTTTTTTACCAATTGCAAGAAAGTTTATAGATTTTAGACGAGGACCTCCTCCTCATTTTCCCCATCACACACACACACACACTTTGTTCACCATCACACACACCACACACACACACACACACACACACACACACACACACACATACACACACACTTTGTTCACCATCTCACACACCACACACACCACACACACACACACACACACACACACACACACACACACATACACACACACTTTGTTCACCATCTCACACACACACACACACACACACACACACACACACACACACACTTTGTTCACCATCACACACACCACACACACCACACACGCACGCACGCACGCATGTACGCGCGCGCGCGCGCGCGCGCGCACACACACACACACACACAACAAACAGACGCACACACACACAGATAGATGAAACTCTTTCTCTCTGTACACACACGCGCGCGTGCGCGCGCGCGCGCGCGCACACACACACACACACACACACACACACACATACACACACACACACACACTCACACACATACACAGAACTCTTTCTCTCTGCACACACACACACACACACACACACACACACACACACACACACACACACACACACATACACACACACACACACACACACTCACACACATACACAGAACTCTTTCTCTCTGCACACACACACACACACAACACACACACACACACACACACACACACACACACACAACCACGCCCCCCTCCCTCCTCCTCGCCCCTCTTTTACAGCTGACATGCACCTGTTGTATTCAAAGGTTTCAGTTTGGGAACCAGAGATCACGTGATGCAGTGAGGATGTTGCTAAAAAAAATAGATAAGTAAATAAATCAATATTCAATCTACAGATATTTTCACGATGCACCGTCTTGCCATTTCTCAGCCTTTTTTTCTGTGCACAGCCGGCAAAAAGTGTAAAACATTCACAACGGTCGATTCTAATTTGTCTCTTCCTCCAACCCTCCCTCCCCCCCCCCCCCCCCCACACTCCCCCAACCTGCCATCCTTCAACCCTCTCAACCCCTTTCCAGCCAGCGTGCCCAGGACGTCAACATAGCCCACCACCTGTTGGAAACTCCACGTGTGACAACCCGTGACGTCAGCGACCCACACGGGGAACACAGTTAAGAGTTTACTTGAAGGATTAATGCCCTCACTTACCACACACGGTGAGATCAACATCCACTGCGCCTTAGGTTGTCAAGAACAAAGCGTCCCGGGATTCAGTCTTTCAGAGGTGGCTAGACGTTTGAAACTTCGTCTGCGTTTCTCATCTCTGCTTCTTTTATTTATACTGTTATTACACGGTATGGCTTCGTGATTCGTCCAGTTCTGTCAGTTGCCTTGCCATTGACATGAACAAACTACGGCTATGTCGCCTGGGTCGTGGTGATGGAGTAAGGGGTTCACAGACGTTCGCAGGGGGTTGAGTTGTAGGTCTGCTGTGATATCTGGCGTGACTGTCGGGTCTGTGACTTCCTGGAGTTGTTGAGGAGTGGTGCTGGTCTGAGACTTGGACGGTGTCTGAGAGCTCAGCCATCCCACGTGGGCATCCTGCTCTTCCTCTGCTGCGTCGTTCCTCAGGTCAAGTCGACCCGTCCCCTGGGTGTCGTCATCATCCAGCGTCCTTCCTCAGGTCAAGTCGACCCGTCCCCTGGGTGTCGTCATCATCTGGTGTCCTTCCTCAGGTCAAGTCGACCCGTCCCCTTGGTGTCGTCATCATCCGGCAGCAAAGGGAGTTGTTGGTCATATATTAAGGCGCAATCGCAGATCACAGTTTGGGGTGTGTTTAACATCCACGGACCAGACCCGTAGTTTTTGGTGAGGTTTGTAGAGGAGCAGGGCGAAGGAAGCCCAGGGCTTCCGTTGACGTCTGTGACTGCTGGTGTTGTCGGAGTTGGAGTTTGACGTCTTCTGTGTGGTCGGTGTTTTAAAGTCGACAGGTTGTGCCTGTGGCCGGAGTGGTTGGTGGTGTTCTGCACAGCCTCTCTTCCAAGCCCACCCCTATCCCCATTCCCATCCACCCACCCCCACCGAAAAAAAGCCTTCATGACCATTTTGGAACCACACTAGCCAATTTCAGCCAGCTCAGATAGAACATCCTCACTGGTCGCCCCCTCCCCCATCCTCCTTCATGCATAGATATCAAAGGTGAGTCGCTTGAATTTCACCCAGCGCCGTGGTCACTGTGGATTCCTTTCATCTCTTTCTGTCTTAGGTGCCCGTCATTTCTCTTTCCTGGACGGTGATTAGAACCAACTTTTGACGCCGGAGATAGGGAGGGAGTCACCAGTAGCTTCATGGGTTGCATCCCAAGAAGGGATGTGGTTAGAGGAGGTCCTGGACTCCAAGGTCGTGGGTTCTCCTGGGTCAGCGTGTCGGCAAGGCCCGCACACTGGCTGAGAACATGTTAAAGTCCCTCCCCACACA
>CM065714.1:102165985-102168485 GCA_033310375.1 Conus canariensis | reverse complement strand
CATCTGGTCTCTAACAAACACCGGGACAGGTCTGTGCACGGGTGGAAGACCTGATCGCATTTTACTTTGATGACATTTGAACCCTGTCCGAATGAATATAAAATTCTGCTCTGCTTTTTATTCTTAACATTGTCCAGCTTGTTCCCCCTTTTGTTTACATTGTCCTGACACTTGAAGATATCAACTGACCTGTGTGATCGTACCTGACTCACCTCTAGACTCTGGCAGGTGCTGGACAGGAACTCGCTCGGCCATTCTCTTTTCATCTTTCCGTCCCAAGAGATTCTGGATGGTCAGGATATAGACTAGAATAGGTTCAACACCTCTCTCTCTTTTTTTTACGCCAGACTGAAGCAGGATATAGGTTGTGGAGAAAAAAAATCCCATAGTACTCGTCTCAGCCTAGGTCCGATAGAATTTGTCCCGTGACACCAGACCGTAGTACATCGTGACGGACCTTTTGGCCGTTAAGGATCTTTCTTTCCTGAGCAAATTGTTGTAGATGATTGCTTTTATCCGAAGAGTCATGTCTGTTGGTTTCTAGCGGCTATAAATTACCCGTAAATTGCTGTTAGTCGCCTAAACGAAATTCTGCGATGAAACTAGTGTCAGATAAAGGGACGCAGTATCTGCATGTTTCAGCCACAGCTAGAAATTAATCTCCCATACTAAATACCATCTTTAATCGTTTGCGAACCGTTTTTCTTTCATGATGTTGTGGGTATCGGACCGTCCCCACATTTAATTACTGATGGAGAGTGAGCCTTGAAGCAAACCTTTATAGCTGGATACTAAACGGTTCAATGGATTTTGAATTGCCTTGTTGATATGTTCAATCCAATATACACACGCATACAGGCCCACAAATTATACCCACCCTCCGGAGACTATGGATGCCACCTAAGAATAAACGTAGAGACAGGGGCAGTGCTGGCTGAACGCATTTCATCTAGCACTCATATGGGGCTGTTTTGTGATGCCATGTCTTTACACTACCCAATACGGGCCAGTTTTATAGAAGAGTGATTTACAGTTCACATATTCGGGCCTGTTTTTTATGGCATGAAAGAAAAAGACACACCTGAAGATGCCTCTGGGACCCAGAGAAGTACCGCCCTCAGTTGCCAAAGCAACCACCGGGAACCTGACCCACCCTTGAAACCTTCATAGGGTACAGGAACGCACAAGTCATTCCATTAAGACGTCAAGGGACATAACTACTCCTTGGCAGATGCCATTTTGTGATGGCCACTGGACGCGATACAACAGAACCTCTACGGAAGCGTCCCCAATGGGTGTTCCATCCCGTATTTCATGACTGCGCGGCCCACCGGCAAAAGACGCCACCACCGAACTAACTGCTGCGCACATCCTACAGCCCCGCTCTCTGCTGTTGAGCTGACCGGTGAAATCAGTACAACGCCAGACACAGCCAAACTTTTGCCGCACGGCCCTACGTGCCCTCTGGAGTGGATCCCGCATTTCAGTCTTTCGCGCTGTCAACAGAACTTTCCCTGTCGTCTGTGGGTCTTTTCTCACCGTCACTTGGCCTTTCCTTGGAATCGGCCAAATGGCGGACAAGAAAAAGATACACTCGAAGGTGCACGCAGGCCCCAGAGGAGTACTGTCCTTAACTGTTTAGTCAGCCAGAACAATACAGTATTAATTTACAGCCCCCCCCCCCTTCCCCTCTCCTCCCTCACTCCTCCCCTCCTGTTCCTCCTAACCATACTGGGTTGTGTTCGTGGTGACATGACACAACAGGACACATGTCAGTTTAATTAATCTACACTCCATCCATCTGAGTCACTTTCGTAAATTTACAGTCAACCATGAGGGTCGTTTTCGTAAACGTAAATACCACCCATCTGGGTCAGTTTGTGAATTGATAGTGCACCTTTCTTTGTCAGCCTTGTGAATTTGTAGTTCATCCGTTTGGGTCAGCTTCGTGACTATGTAGTTCACGCATCTGATTCAGTTTAATAAGCTTCTAATTCCTCCCCCTCCTCAATCCGCCCTGAATTTCCCCCCTTCTACATACCTTCCGTTTGAGAGTTTGTTTTCATCACGGCTTCTGCCATGGACACATTGTCCGGCGCGTGAGTGTGTGTCAGTCTCCGGTCACGTCTGGATAGCACGTGTGGTCTGTGTGCAGTTTGTCCCCCCCCCCTTTCTCGCCGAGTTCGTCAGACTCGTTTTTAAGCTGTTGCAGCATTTCCGTGTGAGCCTGGAGACCACACTTCGTTAGCTTTGGAAATGTTTGCTTTTGTATCTATCTGTCTTCTCTGCCTGCACCTCCCACACGTCCACAGCCCCGGCATCCCCCCCCCCTCCCCGTGTGTGTGTGTGTGTGTGTGTGTGTGTGTGTGTGTGTGTGTGTGTGTGTGTTACGTGTGCGTGTGCGTGCGTGTGTGTGTGTGTGTGAATAATGTATCTTGATGTTCCAATACAAACAGCAAATTATTCGGTTTATAGGAAGACAAACAAATGCTGAATGTAT
>CM065714.1:102128485-102135985 GCA_033310375.1 Conus canariensis | reverse complement strand
TGATGATGATGATGATGTTGTTGTTGTTCTTGTTGTTGTTGTTGATGATGATGTTGTTGTTGTTGTTGTTGTTGTTGTTGATGATGATGATGATGATTATGGTGATGATGATAATGATATTGTTGCTGTTGTTGTTGTTGCTGTTGTTGTTGTTGTTGTTGTTGCTGTTCTTGTTGATGTTGTTGTTGTCGGTGAACTTCTTCGGAAGTGGTTTGAGTACTAATGGAGGGGGAGGTGGGGGGGGGGGGGGGGGAGGAGTCCAAACTGAAGTTGGATTGCAGAAACCTGACAGGAGATTATGTAAAAGCGATGGGTAAGAAGGAGGGAGGGGGGGTGGGAGGGGGCTGAGGAAAGAGAGGAGAACAAGGTGTAGATTTTGTAAAATAAAAAAAAAAGGGGGGTGGGGGGTGGGGATGGAAAACAATGCGCGGATTTTATTAATTATAAAAGCAGCGTTAGGGTGAGGGGGTGAGGGGGGGGGGGGGCTGATGCAGATTCTGTAAAAATGGGGAGGGCGAGGAGGGCTCCATCCTTTGTTAACAACGAGCATTGGAGACCTCTCCTGGCAGATTACAAGAACGTCTGGAACCCCCCATGCGCCCCTGTTCTTCCTTTCTTTATTTAGTTCCACTACGTTATGTTTCCTTTTCCACTATTTCAGGTGATTCGTTATCCAGTCTTCATGTTGATTTTCTTCAGGTACCGTCAGGTCATCACATCCGTAAAGTGGGTTAGTCTGTGGTTTTAATTGTATATGATGCTATTTGATTTTGCCTTACTCCATCTCCTGTTATGATCCTACTGCAATATATTATTGTTATAATACGTGTATCTTTTTACTATTTCAGTGTTTTATTTTGCTTCTTTCAATAAAGACCACAGGTATCTGTATCTCTTTATATACTGAGATCTCAAATGACACCTTATATTCGTCACATATTGAGACTTCCTGCAAAATGTATTCTTCAATCTTATTTTGTGCACACACACACACGCACACGCACACACACACGCGCGCGCGCGTGCGCACGCATGCGCGCAAGCAAGCAAGCACGCAAGCACGCACGGACGCAAAGACATACACAAAAGCGTACTCACGGAAGAGAGAGAGAGAGGGGGGGGACAGAGAGAGAGAGAGAGAGGGACAGACAAGAGAGAGAGAGAGAGAGAGAGAGAGAGAGAGAGAGAGAGAGAGAGAGAGAGAGAAGACGACCACGATGACGACGACGGGAATAGTTGGGAAGAGATAGAGGGCGAAAAGAGTGAGTGAGAGAGAGAGACAGAGAGAGAGGGGGAGGACCCGATGATCTACATACCTGTTTCACGGCCATGATGTTGTCCAACGTAGCAGCCGACAGCTCTCAATACTGCTTTTGAACTAAGGGTTGGGAGGATGGATGGGTGGGTGGATAGTGGTGGTGGTGATGATAGTAGTGGTAGTGTTCATGATGAGTATGTTGTTGTTGTTGTTGTTGTTGTTGTTGTTGTTGTTGTTGTTAGTGGTGGTAGTGGTGGTGATGATGATGATGATGACGATGCTGCTGCTGCTGCTACTGCTGCTGCTGCTGTTGCTGCTGCTGCTGCTGCTGCTGCTGATGATGATGATGATGTTGATGCTGATGATGATGATGTTAAAAGGAGAGGTAACAATATTGTGTGGCCCAGAAAACAATGGTTGTAGACATTTTTCAAGAGAAAACCGCGGGCGGTGTACAAGAGATTACAGCCACTATCTATCTACTGCGTCCTAGATCCTGACAAGTTTTTTCTAACTTTCTCTCCGTTGTTTGTCTGTCATTCCCCGTATCCTCCCTCCGCTGTCTTCTTTCCTCCTTCCTTCCCTTCCTCTCCTCCTCTCTCCTCTCTCTCTCTCTCTCTCTCTCTCTCTCTCTCTCTCTCTCTGTGTCTCTCCTCATAATATTAATAGTAATGATGATAATAATAATGATAATAATGACAATAACAACAACAACAACAACAACAACAACAACACACACACACACAACACACACACACACACACACACACACACACACACACACACACACACACTGGCACACAGTGTCACACAGTGTTACACACATAAACCCACACACTGCGTAACACAGGGTGAACAGATGATTTATACACGAGCGACTGTGTGCAGGCGTCAGGCAGCAGTCTAGCAATATTTTAGCTACTATTCCGCAGCTGGCGTTTTTCAAACAGTTAAGTTTTGAGAGCCGACGTTAAAGTCATGAAGGGGGAGGGGGGGGGGGGCATGATGTAGCTGGAAAGGTAGTGAGTTTTACATGCACTTCAAAAAAGCTCTCTCTCTCTCTCTCTCTCTCTCTCTCTCTCTCTCTCTCTCTCTCTCTCAAAACGTCCACATCATAAGCTATGCATTCATCTCTCTCTCTCTCTCTCTCTCTCTCTCTCTCTCTCTCTCTCTCTCTCTCTCTCTCTCTCTCTCTCTCTCCACAAATCATTCCATTTGCATTCTCTAGGTTGGTTTAAAGAAAAATATACTATTGTCCTCAGATAGATAAATACGTGAATAGGTAAAGAAAATAGACGGGTTGCTAGACGTTGTGGATATAATAGATGGACTTCGAAATTGTATCATCGACAACAACGAAGAAGAAGAAGAAGAAGAAGAAGGAAGAAGAACCGTTCAATCGCTGTAGTGCACACGAGCAAGGTCGGAAGCTTCACATGGAATCGAGTGTCTAAACACAATCCTGTCATCCTTTTGTTTGCCCTGCACTCTTATACAAGTGTACACGACTTGCATGCAGCACACAGCACGTTGTTGACACAACGCTCATGGGTTGGGCAGAGACCAACACCGACTAGCGGAGCATACAGCTGAGCAAACTGATTGCACATTGGGTATGGGGGAGAGGTAGAATTCAGAAGGTATGGGGGTGGAGGTTGGGATTGGATGGGGGGGGGGGGGGGGGTCTGTAGTCAGAATCAGGCTCGAAACTTTTGAGGATTCGGTCGTGGAACTGGTTAGGTTTTTTGTAGATCTGAGTCAACCACGACACTTATCCTTGGCTTTATTTCTTTTTTTTTACGTTTTACATAGGCCTTTCACGGTGTCTTCCCGCATGAACAGTACGACTGAAGGGACAAAAAAAATCACGGAAGCACACACACACACACACACACACACACACACACACACACACACACACACACACACACAAACGCGCGCGCGCGTATCCATTCCAGTTTATGAACATGCTTTCTCTCTCTCTCTCCTCTCTCTCTCTCTCTCTCTCTCCTCATCTTCAACACACACACACACACAACACACACACACACACACACACAACACATACACAACACACACACACACACACACACACACACACAACACCACACACACAACCACAACATTCCATTCTCTCTCTCTCTCTCTCTCTCTCTCTCTCCTCTCTCTCTCTCTCTCTCTCTCTCCATTCATAAAACAACCACGACCTCTAAACGAAACGACCCCCCGTCCCCTCCCTCTCCCAGGTAATACAGAGCATTGAACATGAAACTGCTGCTGTCTGAAACTCGGTAAACATTGCCGTCATCTGTCAACATTGGGTACTATTCATCCATTGAGAACAGACCTGTGGCAACTGCAGTGCTGTATGCTGCGGGTGGTAGGAGCTACGTCCCAGCTATGTTTGGTCACTGGGTGTTCGCCAAATGAAGATGGGGTCAGGTGCTGCAATGTATGCTGTGGGGTCAGTCCCCAGCTCTCTGCCCTTTCTCTCCCCATTGACGTACAGCCTTCTCCTCTGCGGGCAAGAGTGTACACAAAAGAGATGTTGGGGCTGGGGTTAGGTTAGGACCATTGGCAGGTCTGCGAATATCAGGCTGCTGGGTTTGAGAACATTGGGTTGCTAGGCTCGAGAACATTGTACTATATTGTTGGGTTTGGGAACTTTGGGCTGTTAGGTTTTTGGACTGTTCGGCTGCTAGATTTGGGAACATTTGGCCATAAGGTTCGAGAATATTTGTTATAGGGGTTTGGAATACTGAGCTGCTTGGTTTGATACTAATGGTCTGTTAGGCATGAGAATACTGGGGCTGCTAGGTTTGAGGGACATTAATTCGTTAGGTTTTGGAGCATTTAGCTGTTTGATTTGGGACCATTGGGCTCTTTGGGATCTTTGGGCTCAGACTGTTTAGTTTTGGTACAATACTCTGTTAGGTTTGGAAACATGAGGCTGTTAGGTGTGGGAACAAAGAGCTGTTAGGTTTTAATACATTGGGCTTTCAAGTTTGGGACCATTTGGCTGTCAGGAGCGGGAACGTTGAACTGTTAGGTTTTAATACATTGGGCTTTCAAGTTTGGGACCATTTGGCTGTCAGGTGTGGGAACGTTGAAACTGTTAGGTTTTAATACATTGGGCTTTCAAGTTTGGGACCATTTGGCTGTCAGGTGTGGGAATGTTGAACTGTTAGGTTTTAATACATTGGGCTTTCAAGTTTGGGACCATTTGGCTGTCAGGTGTGGGAACGTTGAACTGTTAGGTTTTAATACATTGGGCTTTCAAGTTTGGGACCATTTGGCTGTCAGGTGTGGGAACGTTGAACTGTTAGGTTTTAATACATTGGGCTTTCAAGTTTGGGACCATTTGGCTGTCAGGTGTGGGAACGTTGAACTGTTAGGTTTTAATACATTGGGCTTTCAAGTTTGGGACCATTTGGCCGTTAGGTGTGGGAACGTTGAACTGTTAGGTTTAGGACCAATGGGCTGTTAGATTTCCGATTTGGCTTGGTGGCGTTGTGGGTTTAGGACAGTGTGCTGTTAGGTTTTGAGACTATAAATTTGTTAGGTTTAAAGACGTTTGACTGTTAGATCTGGGACCACTGATGTGCTAAGTTCGAGAGCTTTGCACTATTAGAGGCTTTTCGGAAGTAAGGATTGGGGACATTGGGATGTAAATATTGATGGCACTCAGCTATCAGTTTGGGGGCCTTTGGGCTGTTAATCTTAATGGTAATTGGAGCCAGGTTTGGGACCTTAAGGTTGAGGGGATACAGACCGAAAAAGAGACATGGGGATAATGGGAATGATGAAGGAGGAGGGGGTGCAACCTGGCTTATATTACTGAACTGAACTCAATATTTAGCTGTAGTTGTTGTTTTTGCTGCTGTTTTGATTTGTGTTTGCTGCTGTTTTGATTTTCGTCAACATTTAACAGTTCTGATAAACATGGCAATACATACAACATTAAACTATGAAATACCACAGATAACACAAATTTGTATTGCATATAAGCAACAGCACTCCGCTCCTGATGCTTGATAATTCCAGGCCTGCATGCCTTCAATTTCCAGACATATAGTGGAGTAAACGTGAAGTACATCCTGGGGCAGATTCATCATCTTAAATGACAAAAACAAATACAAGTTGAAGATGAAAAGGAGTGGGGTTGGGGTGGAGATGGATAGGAGAAAGCACCTTTTCCATATATATATATATATATATATATATGTTGTGTGTGTGTGTGTGTGTGTGTGTGTGTGTGCGCGCGCCGCGCGCGCGCGCGCGCGCGTGCGTATGTGTGTGTGTGTGTGAGTACACCACACAAATGTACACAAATGAATAGCTTGGGGAGACACGTACAACCAAAGAACTGCTCCATCATCAAGACAATGACTTTGGGAAGATTACATATCCAGCTCCAACCTTGAAACTTATCCTTCTATTCCCCCTTCTCCCCCCCCCCTTCCCCCACCTCACTCCCTCTCCCAGCATATCTACTCCTCCAGTGCTGTGAACCGAACGCTCACTATAGGCTGGGCCTATTGATCCATTATGCGGGGCCTGGGGCCCAGGTCACAGCCACAAAAACCATTTCCCTATGCATCAGCATAACTCCATCTGAACACAGATGTCATCGCCTGTGGCCTAATGAAAGGGGGGAGGGGGTGGGTTATGGATGAGGGGGCGAGGATGGGTGTGTGAGATGATAGAAAACAGGAGGCAGTCAGTTCGGTCGGGGGTTGTCAGTGAGGCAAGGAGCTCCCAAAGAGGCCTGAAAATGACTCGGTGTTGAGGGAGTTACTAAGGGAGAGCCTGGGTACAACGGGTGTGGATACCTGCCTGTGTGTCGGCTGCTGTGTGGATAACTACTTGCAGAGAGTGGGCGGCAATGTGTGAACGATGAGCCGTGATGGTGAGTGCTGTTGTCAGCCACACGTGTGTACATGACATTCCGTTCTCTCTTCATCCTTTTCGGATTGTTTATAGCGAAACCGATCATGAATGTCACCTCAAAGCTAATTTTCCCATCACGTGATTCAAAAGAGTCCGCCTGCATTATGTGTCTTTGTCATGACATGCCTTTCTAGAGAAAGGCGGCGAAATAGTGTTTGTCATGACATATCTTTCTAGAGAAAGGCGGCGAAATAGTGTTTGTCATGACATGCCTTTCTAGAGAAAGGCGGCGAAATAGTGTTTGTCATGACATGCCTTTCTAGAGAAAGGCGGCGAAATAGTGTTTGTCATGACATATCTTTCTAGAGAAAGGCGGCGAAATAGTGTTTGTCATGACATGCCTTTCTAGAGAAAGGCGGCGAAATAGTGTTTGTCATGACATGCCTTTCTAGAGAAAGGCGGCGAAATAGTGTTTGTCATGACATATCTTTCTAGAGAAAGGCGGCGAAATAGTGTTTGTCATGACATGCCTTTCTAGAGAAAGGCGGCGAAATAGTCTTTGTCATGACATGCCTTTCTAGAGAAAGGCGGCGAAATAGTGTTTGTCATGACATGCCTTTCTAGAGAAAGGCGGCGAAATAGTGTTTGTCATGACATGCCTTTCTAGAGAAAGGCGGCGAAATAGTCTTTGTCATGACATGCCTTTCTAGAGAAAGGCGGCGAAATAGTGTTTGTCATGACATGTCTTTCTAGAGAAAGGCGGCGAAATAGTGTTTGTCATGACATGCCTTTCTAGAGAAAGGCGGCGAAATAGTGTTCTCGCCTAGAAACAGGGACTGTGCAAATGGTGTAAGAAGTTCAAGAGCCAGAACGTTGTTGTCGTTGCTGTTGAAAACCAGATGGCACAGAGATGGGAATGTCAGGGTCGGTGGCTCAGCTGACGATGTGTCACCTGATGGCGAAATGTTCACATGACACCATATGTCAAGACCACTAGACGTATGCTCCTTTTCGTCAAATTTCAACCAGGAAAACATTCTCTTTTCCCCTGAAATGAGTCACGATGAGATGAAGACTTACCTAGACGTGATTTAACGGCTCTCAGTTTGACTACTTTCAGAGTGTGGCTGATCATTCAACGAAAGCTCAATCAATTTATGTATAATTCTGACTTCGTTTTATTATACGGTTAGGGAAAGTTCATGGAGTTGGAGAGAGGATAACAGCAGGCTGCGAATCTTGCTTTGATGTGAACACTTACCTTCTAATCAACTTTACTCATCAACTCAGTCACTCATTAATCCACTAAACCCAGCTTCTACCCGCCTGAAGGCGCGCATTAACGTACTTAA
>CM065714.1:102113485-102115985 GCA_033310375.1 Conus canariensis | reverse complement strand
CAAATTCGAAAGTGTAGAGAAACCACTGGTTTCTATGTGAAGATCCCAGTTTGTGGCAATGGGAAGGACAGAGAGCTGAAAAGAGGGAAATATAATGCTGAATTGTCACGTGACTCATATGAAACCACATGACTGGTTGTTGACGAATGCATTTGTGCGAGAACTAGTAGACAGCCTCCAAACAGACATTTTAAAGGATATTTTTCTTTCAAGGGATCTTTCATTTGCCATCGTCGTTTCCGTGCTTTTCTATACCTCATGCTTTCAGGGGAAATTGGCCCCACATGCACACTCATAACTCTCTTTCAAAGAACTCCTCATGTAAACAAGTTTCGATCGTGTCTTAGGACAATGACCGTCAGCCCCCCTTCCTTTCACTTCCGTCCTTCCTCCCCCTCCCCCCCTCCCTCTCCTTCTATCACCATAAACGTGGGAAGATGAAGTGTGTGGGTTGGACGCTTCGACAAACACCATGACCAGAAAGAAGATCAAAGCGGACCACACTCGGCCTTTCGAGATAAGGCCTTCTAATCCCCCACCCCCCACCCCTTCGCCTTTCCTACCCCCACCTCCCAGCCTTACTTCACCTTTCTGCTTGCCCTGTGATTGACCTGAGGCCGTGCGCCATACAAAGACAATTCTATGGCGGAGAGGAGAGAGGGACTGAGGAGGAGGAGGAGGAGGAGGAGAGAACTAGACAGATCGGGGTGGGGGTGTTGAAACTCCAGAAGGCATCATCAGAAACAAATATCGTGAGAGGAAGGTCAGGTTTTCGTGCCTGTCAGTCGTAATGATAACCATCATCATCATCATCATCATCATCAATCATCATCATCATCATCGTCGTCGTCTTCATTATTATAATAACAATAATAGTAATGTAATTATAATCAAGTGAACATGTACGCATGAACTCATACCCACAAACACGTACGCACAATATAGGTCTACATGTAGACTGCAGCATCTTACAATGTTGTCTTTATGTGCGCGCGCGTGTACACACACAGACACACACAGACACACATCTTCTCTCTCTCTCTCTCTCTCTCTCTCTCTCTCTCTCTCTCTCTCTCTCTCTCTCTCTCTCTGTCTGTTTGGTCACGCATAAATGAAAGTGCTGTCAGTCACTAAAGGATAACGACAGGCAGTGACCATAGTGGGGTTCTGTTGGACATATCTTATTTGACTCTGGCGCCTTCACTATTGTTTCCGTCGCCAGTTTTAAAGCAGTTCAGCTGCCGACACTTAAAAGATTGTACTCGTCGGTCGAAGGACGCAATTTGCCCGTTTAGAATACAGTGATCCTACGTTGTTGTCAGAACAGAACAGTTCGTATTGAAACCGACGCTCAAAGCCATGTGAAACATGTAGATACTCAGGCACGTTGTATGCATTCGACATTAGGTTTTGGGCGACGCGACCCAGTCGAACAGATAAACCGCCTCATGTGACAGCGCCTTTATGGAATATAAATCAACGGCTATTCCATGACACGGACACGCTTTCGTTTATACCTCGCGTAGTTAGGGCCAGTTTTATCTCCTTCGTGACTGACACACAGAGAGCATTGGACATGACTGATTTTAGGTTGTTTTGCTGGTGATTTCATCCAGAAAAAAGTCTCTTGCTTATAGTCTAATTTCACGAAGTTCTGTTTGTTGTAAATGTACCATGTTCGCATTATCTTGCGGGCAGACTACTGCTACGTTTTGGTGGTAAATCGCCACAATATCATACTTTGGGGTTGTTTTGCATGTAAATCTCCGTTTCTGGGTTCTTTTGCTGATGGTTATGTACGACTGTTTTGCCTGTACAGGTTTGTTGTTTAATTGGTACATCACTGCTTGGCGGTTGTTTTCCGGTTGGCTGAAGCACGCGTTATGGATTAAGCCCCCGCCATGGTAAAGGGCGTGGGAGAAGGGATGCGTCGTACTGACCATTCACATATCGCCTGAGCCTCCATTGACTACACCCACATCCGCGATCAGATCAGCAGACCACTGCTCTTTGCTGTGTCACCTCTGTTGTTTTGTCTGCAGCCCAGCCGACCGCAGAGTCCATCTCAGAGCTAAAAGCGTGCTTAGAGACAAAGCTATGTTCGCTTTAGAACATTAACCGAGAAAATAACATCAGCAACAATCCAAGGCTAGAAGCACAACCAGGAGATAGAAACAAGCCTGAAAACAACTGTGCAGAAATGGAAAACAACACTGAGCGCACCATCTAGACCACACTACATAGAAAAACAAAAATAAATGGATCTTAAATAAATGTTAGCGAACCGCCCAGAGGAACGTGGACAGACGAATCACAAGACAAAACACTACGCGTTTCGACCTCTTAGGTCTTCTTCAGGTAAGACACAAACGAATAGTTTGTGTCTTATTTAAGATTTGTTTAGATTTCCGCCTGCAGTCGTCTCACTTTGCAACTTAAAATAAATGGATTAATCTACATGAAAACACATACATCTATCAGTTACGAATTAAATCCTTTC
>CM065714.1:102095985-102100985 GCA_033310375.1 Conus canariensis | reverse complement strand
GCGTGCGCGCGTGCGTGCGTGCGTGCGTGCGTGCGTGCGTGCGTGCGTGCGTGCGTGCGTGCGTGCGTGTGTGTGTGTGTGTGTGTGTGTGTGTGTGTGAACAAGAACAAAAGTTTATTGTCACAGTGCCGTAAGGTGACTGGCAGTAAGTACTGCCAATGATTTAGTAGCATAGTATAATTTTGTTATGAATGACTGCCTGTGAAGGATGTCTTTTAATCGCACGTTCTTAGGGTGACAAACATTACCCATGAAACTGGCCATTATCTGAAACAAACCTTCCAACACTATCTTGTGCATTATCTTCCTGAAGTGATTCACTGGGTTTGACGAACATTACCCATAAAAATGGCCATTATCTGAAGCAAACATTCCAAGACTATCTTGTACATTATCTTTCAGAGGTAAATTACTGAGTTTGAGATTTCACATCTTTGAAATTTTCGTGGAATGTCTATCAGCAATTGAAGTTTGAGATGAGTGCACGTCGTGATGAACCAAAATGACTGCCAAACCCATATTTGTGCTGACAAAAATCATTAGTTGCCCCAAAACGGCCTTGCATTCTTTACAACCATGATTCCTCTGTCTACAGGTTTGTACCTCAGACTTCAACTATTCTACGGACGCAAAGTCCACCGGACCAAACGCACCGGCCCACGGCCTGGCTCTCTGGACATGACCATCAACGAATCCTTGTCTTTCTCCATCTCCAGCAAGCAGCTGGACTCTTATCGATTGGAGATCGCCCTCATGATGACCTCACAGCGGCGAGCGGCAGGCATGCTGACCCATGACGTCGAGTACGGGCGTGTTGTGATTGGTCCGTTCATGTACGCCCGAGGCGAGGAACTCATTCATTGGCAGGAGATCATGGCGCAGCCTCGTTCTGTGGTTACAAGATGGCACTCGCTGACAGCTTCGCCAACTCACGACTGATTCAAAACGAAAATGACAACGAAGACTGACGTGAAAGTTTGGTTGATCAAATAATAATTGTTTCTCCGTCATCTCATCGTCATGATGTACATTTCAGTCAAAAAGTTATTTGACTTGGAAGCATTTATTTATTTATCATTTATCTTATTTATTTCTTGATTTTGTATGTTGAATCAAAATTAAATCTGTTCATGTGGCTAATGTCAATACTGCTAACTTCAAATCGTCCAGCTATGATGAACTACTTTGACCTGTTATTTTTTGTTTGTTTGTTTTTTCTCGGGAATTGAAAGAAAAAAAACTTTGGAGTACATTACTTTTGTATGTTTATACAGTGATTACAATTGCTGTCAGTTTTGTTCAATCACGTGAGAACAGAAAGCACATATCACTGTTGTGATTTTATCCTGGATTAAATCAGGTGTCATCTTGATTTAAGCATCGTCTTGGGGAATATGCATGCAGGTTATCAATTTTCAAAATCGTGCACACACACACACACACACACACACACACACACACACACACACACACACACACACACAGGTTTTTAAAAAAAAAAAGCAAAAACTCTACACCACGACAGAATGACTTATAATCGTTGTCTGCTGTCCTGAATATCATAACACAGATCGGGTGCATTGTAATGATGCTTAATACATTGGTGACATCGTTACGAAAGATATATTTGTTTTACATGATTTGTTTATTTTCCTGCTTTTTTGACGGAAGTAATAATATCTCGCGCGTACTTTCTAACTCATTTTCAATAACATTTTTAGCTCAGCTTAAACCCGGTAGAATTTTTATTTCCACTTTCACTGCCTCACATCTCCTCCCCTCCCCCTCCTGACCTCTTCCAATCTCCTTTTCATATTAGACAGATTTTACCAATGAATGTTTGGATCAACGATGAAGGTGTTGCCTTAATTAGATTGTCATGTACGTGCTTTTTCGGCATGTCTTTATTGGAGTGAATTCACAGTCTTGGAGGTCTTCAAGACTGCAATGCCCAGTCACAATGTCACAAGACGAAGCACCCAGCGAAGGGTCACAATCAACAGTTAATTTGGCGTGGGTAGCGGGACTGAGCAGAATTGACTCAACGCCTGCCACATACCAATTCCACCACAGTCTATAAAGAAGCTGGAGGTGGATCAGGGCCAAACGGATTTATGCCATTTCACAATTTTCATCTCAAGCCTCACGCGTCTGCTTCCCATTAATGGGCAAATTTTCAGAGAAATAGGGTTTGCTAGTGTCCATACGTGGTAGATCCCCATAGAGAAGGAGTTGTGGACATGGAGGACTCTTGGACATGGGGGAATTGTGGACGTGGAGGACTTGTGGACATGTCGACCAAGAGGACTTGTGGACGTGGGGGACTTGTGGACATGGAGGACATGTTGACTTAGAGGACTTGTGGGTGTGGGGAACTTGTGGACAAGGAGGACATGCTGACTTAAAGGACTTGCAGACATGGAGGACTTGCGGACTTTGAGGACTTGTGGATGTGAAGGACTTGTGTGCATGCAGGGCTTGTAGAGCTTACGGACATGCAGGACTTGCGGACTTAGAAGACTTATGGACGTAGACGACTTGTAGACATGCAGGACTTGTGGAAGTAGCGGACTTGTGGACATGGAAGACTTATGGACGTAGACGACTTGTAGACATGCAGGACTTGTGGAAGTAGCGGACTTGTGGACATGGAAGACTTATGGACGTAGACGACTTGTAGACATGCAGGACTTGTGGAAGTAGCGGACTTGTGGACATGGAAGACTTATGGACGTAGACGACTTGTAGACATGCAGGACTTGTGGACATGGAAGACTTTTGATTTAGACGAATTGTGGACATGAAGGACTTGAAGACTTAGAAGACCTATGGGCATACGGGACTTATGGACAAGGACATTAGACTTGGAGGACTTGTGGACGTCAAGACTTATGGCCTTAGAATACATGGAGGCATTGCCGACTTGGAGGATTATAAAGCCCTTTCGGTGCAGGTCTGTGCTGAAGGGATTTTGTTGACCGCGGACACCAAGTCCAGGTTTCATCGACAGAGTCACGACATCACCCCTGGAGCTGGATTTCTAATAACTTGATCATTCTCTTGTCTCAGTCACATCACTCCATCCCCCATTAGCCCCACCCCCAGGCCCCTTCTCCCTCCGTATATATATATGAAGTGTATTCCACATTTAAACCCGCTTTCACCTTTTGACAGATTAACATATCCAACCAACCTGGACGATAGTCGTGTCAAGATCAAATGAGGATCTTTGCCGACTATCCCTGAAAGTCTTTGATGTCACGGAGCCATCATGCAGACATTAATTTGCTGCAGCTTTTTTTTTTGCACTGAGGCATACTCTGTGATGCCGTGAGAGACAGAATGAGATCGCTGTCTCTTCATTTCTTGAACAGCAGAAAATGGTTTTGTTGAGAAAACCATGGTTGATGCAATTCGTTTCCACCTTTGGAAGACGCGACATAGCTGCTGTCGTTGCTTTGTCACGACCATGTCCATGTGTAATGTAATGACGCCGTTTGTGTTACAGGGTTTTGACTTATTGATGGCAAGTGATTCATTTCTTCCGTTTCAACACACTGGTTTGTCATACCTCAACCGATTCAGATCGTTTTTTGTTCACAGCTAAGAATGGTATAGCGTCACAGTAAAGCTCCTATAGTGGATCTGCATTTGAAGGGATATTGTCAAAAAGATTTTGATTTTTTTCTTCCTTCAAAATCAATGAATGAAAATCGACAGTATCTCAGAAAATTGCTTCATTGAATCCCCCCCCCCCCTCTCACCCCCACCATCACATCTTAACACAAACTGCCATTTTGCATGGCACATTTTCACTTTAGATAAGTGAATGTTGATTGATTTTCAACGATGAGTCAAACAATTATTTTCATATGCTTGGATTTTTGTATAATACCATTATTGACCTTATCCTCTTGGTTTTACACATTGTGGTGTGGGGTTGGATTGATGGAGTGTGGGGTGTTCTTTTTAGGACTATGATTTATTCATGAAAAACATCTTTTAGCTGAATCGTGTTTCATGAATGAATAATTACATTGTACGTTGTTGTTGTCTTGTAACTGTCCTTGAGTTCTTTTTTTGCCTGAGACTCTTATGAGTTTAAGATCACTTGTTGCGGATATGGGACTTAACGTTCGAATAAAGTAATGATAAGTTTGGCTATGTTGTCGAGCAAATTTATCCACGAGTTTCTAAAACAGATTCAAGTATCCATACACACAAGGTTATCAGGTCAAGTTACTTATAGCCCAGCTGATCACAAAGGCCACATCAGGGCTGCAAGAAAGTTTAAAACACAACTGTGATCAGATTTAAATGACTTACTAAAACTGAAACCAAAGTCCAGATCCTGAAGCTGAAAGACCGATCTGAAACACAAGTATATTACCACCACGTTTCGAGAAATGTTGAATCAGTGTGTTCCAAAAGATTAAAAAAAAAAACTCCTAGGAATGTGCAAAACTGCATTTTGCTATCAACCAAAAATTGATGACATCCTTATTTGGATGTAATCGCTCTCCCACATCGTGGCATTGTATCTGACTGGTTGGCGTGTCCTTTCTCGGTCTCAGTTTATTTAGAAATAGTCGTAGCTTACTGTGTTGCGAAGGCAAACTTGAATCGCGTTTGACGTCAGTTACAAATTCGTTGAACGCAATATCCTTGAGGAGTGCTAACTCCTGAATTTCAATCCTTTTGAAGTGGACACGGCCACTAATTCGATTATTTTCAAACCATTTTAAACTAGGTCGAAAGAAATATTGATGCAAGGGATGGGGGAGAGTGGAAGGGAGGCAGAAAAGGGTAGGAGCGGTGGGGGTATAATGATTCTGTGTGTGTGTGTGTGTGTGTGTGTGTGTGTGTGTGTGGTTATTTTGAAGAGATGGGACAGGAAGGTAGGAGAGGTTCCGGAACTCGTGTAACACCCTCCGTCTCTCCCTCCACTCTTGTTTACCTTCCTTCTCCATTCATCTTGCCTCCGCCTTCTCTTATATGCC
>CM065714.1:102083485-102090985 GCA_033310375.1 Conus canariensis | reverse complement strand
AACTAGTTAGCGTGTAGATGATCGTACGAATGAGAGGAACGTAGTTTTCACAAATGTGGGAAACAATACTAGATATTGCGCAAAAGATGGTAGGAGAGAGCGGATTGTACTTTTGCAGATGTGAGAAACAATACCAGTTTCATTGCCTAGAAAATGACAAGAGTGAGCGGGTCGTGGTTCTCAAGGTGTGGTAAACAAAAGTAATAATGGCGTAGAGGTTGGTTGGAGCACGACAATGTCAGACTGCTTAAAATCGCCTTAAGTGGTCATGATTTCGCATATAACTAATACATATCACTACTGTGATTAACATTAATACTGACGTTATGGAAGGCGGCATCACCATGAATCAGCATAAGTTTGAATGACAAGAGGTACCCAAGAAGTAGGTGGCAAAAGTTGTAATTCTATTGCAACAAGGTATACGGGAGAACTGGTACAAGCTTTCCTGTAAAGGGGTGCCAAACTTCCTCAAGGAGCTGAGAGTAAAGGTGCGCCACACTTCACCAAGGAGCTTGAGTACAGGCGCGTCAAACTTCATGAGGAAGCTGAGTGAAAAGGCGCGCAAAACTTTATCTTGGAGCTGAGAGTAATAGTGTGCCAAACTTTTTCTTGGAGCTGAGAGAAAAGGTGTGACAAACTTTTTTTATGGAGCTGAGAGTAAAGGTGTGCCAAACTTTTTCTTGGAGCTGAGAGTAAAGATGTGCCAAACTTCTTCTTGGAACTGAGAGTAAAGGTGTGCCAAACTTCATCTTGGACCTGAAAGCAAAGGTATGCCAAACTTCTTAATGGAGCTGAGAGTAAAAGCGAGGGGCTTAGAGTAGAGGTGTGCCAATCTTCATCAACGTAAAGATTATTGTCAACGCTTTGAATGAATCTAACACAAGGACAAGGGAACGTCGTTTTGAAAAAATTCAAAATGTAAAATAAAGCCCTTTTCGTGACGAGACTGGTTTCATTTCAGATATCAGTCCGGTACTGCACAATCTGAAAAAATTCTAATGTTTAAAAAATGATGTATGTTTCTCCATTCATAATCATGTTATGTGTCTCCATTCATAACCATATTATGTTTCTCCATTCATAATCATATCTTTCATCAAAATCATTGCCCATTGACAATCAGAAGCACCAAATTTTGATGATGGTAGTCAACAAAAAAGTCAAATGTTAAAGCACACATGTGAATAAAGAAGAGAAGACATAAGGTCGTTCACTGGCAGAGGTCAGTATTGACAGTCATATGAACCGATACATCTTGAAGACAGCCCTAAGGCAAACCACGCATTGCTATAGTTGGAAAGCTCTTAATCAGCCCGAACCCTCCTTCAGCCGATTACTGAATATACACAGCGAAGGTCTGACGATAAGCTCAACCGTTGTATCGTGAAGAAAATTTGTGCACCTAATCTCTTATTGAAAGAACTGCATACTATAAGATCAATCGAGGCATACGCAAAGAAAACCTGTTAGATCAAATCTTTGACTACAGGAAGAGAAAAGACCATTGTTAAATCAATAACCATGCTAAGATCGACGATCTTTCTTTTTTTTTTTTTTTTTTAACAAAACTTGATATTGATTCTATGAGGAGATACAGATATTTACCGTCATCTAGAATAACGTAAATCAGATATTTCCAGGTTAACGTTTCACCCTTTTCTTTTGAGAATGGAGGATGGAGGTGAGGGAAACAGTGGGTGGGGGAATCATGGCTAGAATTACTTTATTTGGCCTGTATTTTTTTTAACGATAGAGCATAGAGGCCTAAAACCGCAGCGCTATCCCAAAAGCCACTGATACAGTCACTCGTAGTGTAACACGTCACGCACTGTTTCGTGGTAAGGACTTGAGCTTGGTGTGGCGGCTCTGCAGCCAGGTCAAACAGGGACTAGGGGTAGTTACAAAGCGGTGGACATTGTGGGCAAACACTTGGCCTTGCTGTCGTAGTCCTCCGCCCAGCCGTCCAGCACCGCGGTATCTTCCAGATAGACTGGGTTCAGCACGCCGATCGCCGCCGACTTTTTGGACCGTAAACTGTCCAGCAGCTTAGAGGTGGCGTCCAGATAGTTGGTGCCAGACTGGATCAAGGCCTTCTGATTAGTCTGGAGGTCGTTCACCTGACCATTGGCGATCTTCTTCGTGTCACTGGTCGAGACAGACGACCCTGGGTTAGGAGCTCCTGCTGCCCTGTCTTCAGCGTCCTCTTTAACATCGTTCTGCGCGTCTAGGATGTTGGCAAAGGACACACGTTTCTGGTAATCTGGTGGTGGCTCTTCAGGTTCGTCGTCCTTGTCTTCTGCTGTAGTCTCAGTGTTAGCGTTATCTGTGCTCTCGCTCTGCTTCTTTGGGGTGAGGTCCGTACTCTTACCTGATGCATTCATCAGAGAGACGTTTTCGTTGTGATCTTTGTCTGCTTTGCTGTCTATCACAACATCTTTATTCACTTGTGCCGAAACGTTTTCATTGGGAGAATGAGCTGCTTTGTTTTCCGACATCACATTCCCGTTCATTACCGTTTTGGGGACTTTCGCGGAAACTGCCAGACTGTTGTCAATAACGGAAGTGGTGTCTTCCATGTTTTGAATGGTATCCCCAGTGTTTGCAGAATGAGCCAGAGTGGAAGACCCTGAGCTAACGTGAGGAGGGGTAGGTGCCGAGGCTTCACCGGACGAAGACTGTCCACTCTCTTCCTGCGTTGGTGCCGAAGTCTTGCGTCCGCTGCCAGACTCTGAGCGTTCTTCAGAGGAGAGGGAGTCGTTGTGGTTCTCCGTGCCCGAGTCCACCTCATTGCTGTCCGGACAGTTCGGCTCTTCCTTCAGTATGGCCTCCAGCTCCACGGCCTGCGTGCGGCGCAGCACCTCACGCCGCAGGGTCACAGTGTCCACACCAATTGTCTCGTTCTCGAAGTTCATCACGCACTCCTGCACCTCCGTCGTTACAATTTTGTTGACAGGTGCGGGGCGGTACCTGTACCAACAAAACACGGAAGGTGTGAGGACTGAGGATGTAGACTTTCTGACGTGAAAGGCGCGTCAGGGATGGATGGGGGCGGGGGGGGGGGGGGTGTCTTCAGCCTAAAATGCATTTAAAAAAAAACACTTACTGTTTTAAAGCAGAGATTAAAAAAGAGTCAGTAGTACACTGTTTCTTTGATAAGAAACACACACACACACACACACACACACACACACACACACACACACACACACACACACACGCGCGCGCGTTTACTCATGTAAGCAAAAAGATTTCAATTGAAAAAAATAAACGGTGTGCAGATTTCGCAAAGTAGAAGGCAGCGAGTTCCAAAAAGATATGGCAGCAAAGCTAAAAGAACTCTTTCCGAAATATCTAAGGTATCGCTTCGGAATCATCAGGCAAGGACAGCAACAAATACAGGTTTGACTGTATTTAAGATACAAAAAGGGCTATGCCGGTCTTGAAGAAATCTTAATTTTTGCTTGTCTGTTTCTCCAGTTGTTTGGAATAAACCGTCACATCCTGCAAGAAAATCCCGGCTGTCAAATCTTCTACTGAAATGATTGACATCAATCGTCAAAAGAAACAGTTCGTTTAGTACTAGAACTGTTGATGTGGTTTCCTTCCACTCATTATATATATATATAATATATATATATATATATATATATATATATATATAGCCCTCGACACGCTCTTCTGGCATCTCCATACAATAATGAACACCGGAGATGATGTGACAGCATAACATCCCCCTTCTCTCTCTCTCTCTCTCTCTCCTCTCTCTCTCTCTCTCTCTCCCTCGGCCCTCTCCATACCTTTTTCACAAACACATGATGATGTAACATCAACCCCACCACCTTATTCCCCTTCCCCTCCTTCCACCTGTCCCTGTTCCTTTATCATCTTCCCTCACCTCTTGAAAATGTCCTCCGTGTACACTGTATGGGATTACACGGAAGAAATGTCATACATGTATGTATCCCTTCATGTCTGCTTTTTTTCTCTGTCGTCTCTCCACTGTTTTCTCTAGTTATTTAGTATGCGTTTGCAAACTGACCGATTAAACCTGGATGAATGAAATAAAGTCTTCATTTTCCGCACACCCCAAACACAAACTGAACCAACGGATAAAGTAGCTCCTGTTGTGTGTTTTGCACAGACAAACACCCCTGTCATCCCATGGCGACAGAGTTATGAAAACCATACCACATCAAACCACGTCCAGACAACGCCGCTTCTAACCAAACAAAAATCACCCTCCACCACATCACACCAAGTCACGTACATCACAACACACTGCACCACCAAAGAACTATGATCTTGCACGCGGGCAATGAGGTCAATCAAGACGCCTTGTGGGCGTGAACGTGCTCCCATAACTTCCCCGTCCCTCTGCCACTTACCTCAGTACAGCATCCTTGGCAGCCACGGAAAGAAAAGAGCAGAACGTTATCATCGCATACAGCACAAACGAGCAGAAAGATGGCCAACAAAAATGGCACTACTCATCCACATCATCCACAGTTCCAACCATCCTTAAAATAGGAAGAAGGTAGAGTCAGGGGACGTGGAGGACAGGGAGAGGGGAAGACGGTAGGGAGACTGTGATCGCGCATTGCAGAGAAAAAGGCGTACAGAACCCTGTATACTACTTCATACAGACGTGCAAGTTGACTTTTTTCTTGCGTGTAACGCAGTTGCAAGTACTCTCTGATCTGCCCATGGAGGCTGCTGATGTGAGGCATGTATTGGTGACTGAAGTTCAAAGCTTTTGACTTAAATGTAGCTACTGTTAGCCGTAAACGTGACTAATATAGTTATTTCCAGTTTTAAAACAACTGGAACGAGAGAACGAGAAACAATGAGACAGAGAGAGTGGGGGAGACAGAGACAGAGAAGGGCACACCGGCAGAGACAGGGACAGAGATGGGCGTGTGTATGTATATAAACGAGTGAGCGTGATTAAGTTCAACATCTCTCTCTCTCTCTCTCTCTCTTCTCTCTCTCTCTCTTCTCTCTCTCTCTCTCTCAAACACACACACACACACACACACACACACACATACACACACACACACATCTCTCTCTCTCTCTCTCTCTCTCTCTCTCCACACACACACACACATACATATCTACATGTGTGTGTGTGTGTGTGTGTGTGTGTGTGTGTGTGTGTGTGTGTGTGTGTGTGTGTGTGCGTGTAGAGAGAGACAGACAGAAGACAGACAGACAGAAATATAAAGGGAAAGAGGAGGTATGTGTGTATGTGTGAGAATGTGCGCGCGCATGCGGTATTGTGTGTGTGTGTGTGTGTGTGTGTGTGTGTGTGTGTGTGTGTGTGTGTGTGTGTGTGTGAGTGTGTGTGTGTGTGTGTGTGTGTGTGTGTGTGTGTGTGTGTGTGTGTGTGTGTGTGTGGCGTGTGTGCGCGCACACGTACATGTGGTTGCGGAATGTTGTTTGAAACCTGCATATGTACGACAAATATCAAAATGCCGTTACAACGATGCATGAAAACCAAAAGAGTCATAAATTACGAGGTCAAACATATATAAATATCTATGCAAAAGTTTGCGTTTCAAAAAAGACACGCTTGTACATTACCTTTTTTCAGTATTTGAACCTTCGTTGATGACCTACATACGGTGAATAACAACAAACAGTTTCAGCCACACTGATGAAAAACACAAAGACATGTGTTCAAGACATGCAGCAAAATGCATGTGTAGGTTGTTAAACACGCACAACATTACTAAACTCCCCCAACTCACCCACCTCTACAATCCCTTCACCTTTTCACAGCACACCTATTTGTAAATTTGCTTTTCAAAAAAGAAAAGCTTTCGTTCATACATTTTAACGAAAATGTTCTGATAACAATTAGGTGACACTGATTTGTAAGCTTTATATTATGCAAAAGCTTACTATTGCTTCATTTGTGTTTTGTGGCAATCTCCTTTTCACTGGAATTAACCTCAGCCATAACTGGATAGCATCAACTAAATCAGTTTTCCTGCGATGTTTGTCTCCAAAGAATGTCAGTTGTTCAATCATGTTCATAATTATATTCTGAAATCCTGTTGGATGAGATCATCCCATACTAACATCTTTAGTGTTTCCCAAATTTCCTGACAGACACACCGCGCGTGTCTTTATTCTGGGTGCCTGCTGACGTGACGATAATGTGTGAAAAGAAGCAACGACTACAGCCATGTTCAAATACTTCCAAACGAAAAATTGAGCATCGTCTCCACTGATCGTTAAACATTGTCTCAAAATCTGTGTTCCTTCGTGCCCGTGCTAACTTCACTTTCGGTGGCCTGTCTTTGCCCATGCCTGTGCCGGGTTCATGTCAAATTTCGTTTCGGTGAGATCATGGGGATAGTTGGATGGACGAGTTAACGGTCCTCTTCAGAGGGGTACACTCACTCATGCTGGCTCCACGGCTACGCAGTTATTGTTTTATCAGTATAGGGCTTAATGTGTCCTGCGTATGCTGGATCAGGCCAGGCATCCCTGACCACAACCAAAGTGACCCAGCAGCAGTGCAGTGTCTCCTCTGGTGGGCTGCATGACGACGATCTGATACTGGTCGCTCCCGGTGGATCGCTGTCGTCAAGACTGTGACTGAATGCACCTTCAGGTGGTGGTGTATGTGAGAAAAGAAATGAACGGCGTGAAATAAGTGTAACTGAAATGAAACAGTACCACAAAAATTAATGATATGAAATAACAAATGTAGAACAGACAAAAACAATGACGTAAAAAAACTACGTTCTAAAGCTCAACGAAAAACGGACACAAAAAGCAAATGATAAAACCCCGATGCACTAGCTCAAAAAAATTGAAATAGACAAACCTAAATTTGCATGCATGTAGAAAAACACAACATGCAAGCAAAGTGTCCACACACACACACACACACACACACACACACACACACACACACACACACACACACACACATACCAATGGCTGTCCACGTTTGTGATGATAGACTTAGCAATGATAGCAGACATCAAATGTCCTGAAGAAAAATGAAGAGAAAAAATACTGTTACTAGTAGGCACGACTCAAAACGTCTACACATGAGGATTTATAATGAAGGTAAAATCAACAGTTCGGACTCTAACCATGAACCCAACCTACTGAACAAAGCCAGTCTATTGGATTCTACAAAGCAAACCCTTTCAGCGCACCATCTAGGAATGATTTATGGAAAACTACATCTACACATCAGTTACGAACCCACAACGTTAAAGAAGGGACAGAAACGGAGACACTAGGATGATCGAAGGGGGAAAAAATACAGGAAGTCTCACTCTGACTCGCGCATGTTCTTCAGAAACATCCGGGGATTGAAAACGCGTCCCTCATCTTCCGGGTCCATGTCACTGTTCATGGTCACAGTTGAATTAGTAACCCCACACCGAATATTGTCGCACTGGTAATTATGTTACACTTACCTTTTCTTACCAGGACGCTTCGTCTGATAAGCTACCGTAGTGCACAATGTCA
>CM065714.1:102073485-102080985 GCA_033310375.1 Conus canariensis | reverse complement strand
TTTTTGGGGGGGGGGGGGGAGTGGGAATGGGGGTGGGGGTTGGGGATTCTGGACGTGAACCAAATGAACCCCCATCCTGTTCAAAAACCATCTTCCGGTGAGTGATTTGGGGGCATCGTCAAGAAACACCACGCGGAGTAAATATAGGCGTGTACCCACACTTACCAGCCCTAGGTGACAGCAAAATGGAAATGGGCTCATGCCTGTATAACCCCATGGGATGTTTCTTTACCATACCCTGAATCACTCACCGGGTTGTTTTTGGAACTGGGTGGGGGGAGGTAGCTCTGACTCAGGTCCAAAATCACTCCCCCACCCCCTGTATTCAGGTGCAATGTGCTTTCATTGATCCATTTTGTAGTTTGGGACACTTTGAGAATTCTGAAGGAGGGGAGTGAATTTGGAACAAAGGGAGAGGTCGGTCAGGATTTATTCCCCTGATAGTGAATGTCAGCAACAGCTCTTACTTCCCGCTGAGGAGTGAATTTGGGTGTGGAGTGATTACGGAACGTGGAACACTGGCTCCCCCCCCCTCCCCCAATGCACTAAAGATGATGATGACACTGAGGAGGAGATGGAAGAATGGAAGTGGCAGTGATGTTTAAAATGGCGGCCAGCCTCTCTGGGGGTAACGGACAAGTGATGGCTTTGGAGTAGTGGAGGTGATCTCTGATCACGACGGGCGAAGACAACGAAGGAAATAACAGATGATAACAATGGCACGGCAAACTGATAATGTTGTTGATGATAACAACGGTGAAGATGAAAGTGATGACAAAACAGTGGAGATGATGATTATGGTAATAATGACGACAATAATGATGATAATCATTCTAATGGTTCATGATGACGAACGCTATGATAGCCATCCCTCACGTCTGATGTGAATGTTCAAAAGAAAAAAGAAGAATCGCGAAAGAAAGACCTGGCGGGTGGGGGGGAGGGGGTGAAGAGAGAGAGAGAGAGAGAGAGAGAGAGAGAGAGAGAGAGAGAGAGAGAGAGAGAGAGAGAGATGGAAAGAACAGGAAAAGACGAAGAGAAAGAAGCAGTTAAAAAAAAGACCTTGGAATCGACCAGACCGCACACACGACGGACCTTTGACAGTTTCAGGTGACTACGATGATTCACAACGGAACCTTGAGGATAAGGAGTATGGACACTAATAACAGCCCCTCACATTATAACAATGAAAAGCAGACAGACAGACAGGCAGGTAGACGGACAGAGAGAGACGGTGGCGAGAAAAAAGAGAGATAGAGAGAGACAGAGACGGACAGAGACTGAGAAAGACAGACAGACAGTGACACAGAGACAGACACAGACAGACAGAGAGAGACCGAGGGAAAGAGGGACAATGACAGAGGGACATGTCCATTATGTTTGTGTATTTGTTTGCTTGTTTCTAAAGACTTACATTTTCTTAGATGATCTGACTTGTACATTATATTTCTTTTTTTATTTTATCGTATGTGAGTTTGATAGCCCTGGAAAGGTTCTGTGTGGTAAGCTGGGACGTAATGATTATAACTTGAACTCAGTATTGAAGTCACACACTGAATTAATATACAGACAGCAGAAGCACTAACTAAATGAAGTATATACACGGACATATACAGGTGTCTCTAGCCACGATGACCCTTAAGGTCCGTGGACCGCAATTTCCACGTGAAAAAAGTGTCTATGAAAGGACCTTTGCAATGTAGGGTCTTTTTAACATGACCGCTTAGAACCCACACTTCGTTTCCGTCGGGCTATGCGACCCTGGTATATTCCTGATAATCAAACGTGGACATTGGAATCTGTTTGGAAACTCACATTTTCTTTGGATTTTATTCTCTCTCTCTCTCTCTCTCTCTCTCTCTCTCTCTCTCTCTCTGTTTTCTTTCTTTGCTAATTTAGAATGGAAATTATATTCTCCGGGTTAGATTACAATTACAATTTTCTCTAGCAGTAAAAAAAAGTCCTGCTTAATCACGTATCTGTAAACAACAGCTACACAACTATACACTCAGGTATGGATTGTTAATACGAGTGCTAGAATTTGTAAACAAACACATCAATCGGCGGAACACATAAGCCGATTGCACTTCCACGAGTGACTAAAATGCAAATCAGACAAAAACTTTAACATATTCTCATGAATAAACGAATCATTTCCCCGTGGAAAAAAACAGCTACTCACTCATTAATTGTGGTGTAAGGTATGGAGTTTCCTTCATGATCAAAGGCATAGAAGTAGATATCCGACCTGCAAAATAATATCACACACACACACACACACACACACACACACACACACACACACACACACACACATTAGGGCAAGCAATTCCGCACATGCATGAGCAGGTACACACACACACACACACACACACACACACACACACACACACACACACAACTAGAATCATTTCAATAAATAACTTTCTCTCTCTCTGTCTCTCTCTTTCTCTTTCTCTCTCTCTCTTTCTCTCTCTCTCTGTCTCTCTCGCTTTCTCTCTCTCTCTCTGTCTCTTTGTCTCCGTGTCTGTCTCTCTCCCTCACACATACACACACACACACACACACACACACACACACACACACACACGCACACACACACACACTATTTAAATATGACTCTCTCTCTCTCCCTCCCTCACACACACACACACACACACACACACACACACACACACACACACACACACACATAGGCAGCACTGACACTTACTTGCTGGGGTCAACTGCTTGGGTGGTTTTGTGAGGTTCCACTTTGTCTAACTGTAACGTCATGTTAAGGATAGCAGACAGATTCCTGAAACAGAGAGAGAGAGAGAGAGAGAGAGAGAGAGAGAGAGAGAGAGAGAAGGAGAGAGGAGAGAGAGAAAGAGAGAGAGAGGGGGGGGGAGAGAGATACTGATAATTAAAATGGTGCTGTGAAGTTCTGTTCTTATTAGAGCTTTCTCTCGTAATATATCCCGTTACCAGCCAGCCCTAAGAAACATCTACACCTAAACCATTGGTCAGGAAATTCAATCAACACTCAGTGACTGAACCTCGACTCTGTGGTTCCAGTCGTCCTAACTGAGCCCACAGCAAACTCAGCTCTGGGTAGGAGCCGAACGAAGCCGAAAAAAAAAAACATAAATAAATGGCTCTGACCACTATCGCTCTGCTGTTCCATGGTGAAATTTCGTGTCAAAATCATAGTTTTGCACTCGCTTTACCATCAATCATTTTTAACGTTTGCAACAGCTTAGTTGTCTTGCAGGCATTTTAACCATGAACTGGTCATGAATGGACTTCTGATCGGCAAAGTTTCATGATTTTTTAATACTTTCACGTTCATAATGTGGAAAGTACTTTGAAAAGCTTACTTACCCAAACTGGCCGGGATCACTCGCAAGAAATGATAAATGTCTTATTTACAAACACTTAAAATCTTGTGAGTATTTTTTGGCACACAACTGCAAGGTAAGTACATTAGTGGATTTACGCACTAATGTAACTGTCAGCTTAAAATTTAAAAAAAAAACAGACAATATGTATTGTTTAAAGAGGAAACGTAAGTACAGGTTGTAACATAAATGAAGCAGATGATAAATTTCAATTTGTTTGATTGCCTATATACACTTGTTTATCTCAACAGTTTGTTCCATGGCAATACTAGAAAATAAATTCAACTTTCAATCTTAGCAATTTTAAGCAGCTCCTCGGAGATACGTCCCCTAAAACCATCTGAGTTTGCAACACTGAGCAAGATTCTTTGCTTACATGTCAAAGAAATGCACTACACACATACGAATGTTGTCTGCAGATGTTTTGAACAATTCATTTCATCTTCAAGTTACATTGTGCATGGTGATAAATGTTAATAAAGTAATTATGCCCGGTGTTAGTAGTAGTGGTAGGAGTAGTAGGAGTAGGAGTAGTAGGAGTAGGAGTAGGAGTAGTAGTAGTAGTAATACTAGTTGTAGTGGCCCTGAAATAAGGTAAAAGGAAATAAACTACACATATTTTCTCTAAAAGGCACTCAAGGTTAAACTCCCTTTTTCCTGAGAAACTGGTACTGGAGTACAATTCCACGTCCATTTTATTTTCGATAAAATACCTGATGTAGAACTGCTGCCTCTGATAGAAGCCACCGACGGTGATGTTGGCCACCAGGCCAAACCGGTCAGAATAAGGGACCACCACAATCTGAAAACACACGCAGTGTTTCAAGAGGGAAGTAGAAGCCACATGAGGAAACCAGACTTCTTTTATCTCATGTGACAGTGCGTATTTGTGTGCGAACGTGCTTTCAAACAAAACGTGTGCTGGTTACGTGTGTGTGTGTGTGTGTGTGTGTGTGTGTGTGTGTGTGGTGTGTGTGTGTGTGTGAGTGTGAGTGTGTTAGGAACAAATAGAGGCACAGGAAGACAGTGAGTGAGAGGCAGACAGAGCCAGGCAAAGGCACAAAGAGTTGAAAGGGCAAGACAGACAAAACAACGTAGAGACAAAATCAGTAAAAACAAGGAAATCCTAAATGAGGCAGAAAATAGAACACAGCACATAACATACAAATACGGTAACTCTTGCTTCCGTGATAAGATAATTATACGGCCATGACGCCGAACGAATGCTACTGACGACACCAAATCGCCCAGCATTATTTAAATGCAGAACACACAGGACAAACTAGGAGACATCCCCAGAAAAGGATGTTGGCAAATAGTGTCATCCGTCAATAGCCTAGCTCTGAAGTCAGTCTGGCTGGAGAGATCATTTGTGTAGAGGAGGAACAAAGCTGGACCAAGAACGGAGCCTTGAGGAATTCCTGGAGCCACTGGGATAAAGCTCGTCACCAGGTTACATGTATTTGTTTCAGTTCATCTGTGTGTTCTGTTTGACCATATTCAAAATCAAAAAGACTCTGCTATTTGTTCAGAGGGATTGTCATGGGAGGGTGGGGGGTCGGGGGGGGGGGGCTTAGATGAGCTTTCCGAAGGGGGGAGTGGGGGGGGGGCTCATTCTCGCTGTCCCCACGGTAAACCAATTACTGTGGCAGTTCGGACTTCGTCTGTGGTGTCCCGTCCGTGTCGAAGTAGAACAGGCATATCGAACATTAACGAGGTGGAGGCGTCCTGAATGTATCAGACCAAAACAGACAGTATCGAACACCGCCGAACTGAACCGGCTGCAGTGCAGTGGCTCCATTCGTGGAATGCCTCATGGCCACTGCCCATGTCTTGCTCCCTGTGGACTGCTGTTGCTGGAGCTGCGACAGGACCAAGGGATGAGGCTGTACATGTGGAAGCTGGGATGAGCAGCGTGAGAATAATGCCATTAGGGAGGCACGGAAGAGCAGACAGAAAATAACGGGAACGGATACCCCAGCTCTCAGCCACGAAGATGACAGCACCATAGGTAGAGAGGAAGAGGAAGCAAGAACGACCAACAGCAACAACAGCCAGTCCTCACAACAAAACGATACACACAGCGAACCAGCGACTCCCACCTTCAGATCGATCCTCGTCGTCTGGCACTTGGAATCAGCCGAGCCGGGGGTTCCCCCGCACACCCCTTTGTTGTCGGTGGCGTTCACGGACAACGAGAACCGATCCCCGCTCTGCTGGTCCGTCATGGCCACCAGTGACGTCACTTTCCCATCAGCGCTGACGTAAAAGACGCGCGTGTCCCCTCCCGTGACGGAGTACACGATGTCTCCGCTGGTCCCGGCGTCCGGATCCTTCGCCTGTGTCACGTTAAGCCTTAGTCTTTTAACCACCCACGTATGTAGTAGTTAAAAAAAACTACCCCCCATGTCAGGTTGCATAATGATTATAATAGTAATGATGATAACAACAATAACAAAAATGATAGTAATCATAATAATTAATAATAATTATAATGATAATAACAACAATAATGATAACGATTATAATACCAATATTTTTCCTGTTTTAATCTGTACGCTCTCCCCACCAACCTCTACCCTCTTTTTTTTCCATTCCGTAATTTTAGTCTTTCACCCACGCCACAGTTTGCACCAAGCTCGGAGAGAAGCGTGACTGTTCGTGGCTCTTCGTCCCATTGTTTTGAATGTTGTTTGTCTTGACTGAAGAAGACTAATAGGTCAAAACACGTAGCGTCTGTTTTGTGATTTGTTTGTTCCTTCGTTTAGCGACTCAGTAATTTCATATTCGCTTTTAAGAGGGAACAAAAAGCTTCGGAGGAATAACCACGGTAACTTTTTTGCTGGTATTGAGGAACAAGAAACAAAAATAGTTTTATATCTTTACAGCCTTACAAAAGCTGATAAATTTACAGCATCACTATTACCAGAAATTGTAACCCCTAAGAGGCAAAGCACTGTCGTCCTCGTACCTGTAAGGTGGTCACTATGAAGTTGGCCGGAGCAGAGCTTGGAATACCGAACATGTTGGACATGACGTCAAATTGGGGAGGGTTGTCATTGACGTCATCCACAATCACCCGGATTTCTGCTTCATTGCCAAGTGCTGGACGAAATACAAAAAAGAAACGCATTATCTTCTACGATCAAAAATCTTATTTAACCGAGGAAAAATGATACAAATGATGATAATTTCCCTTGAATTTTTGTTTCAATTTCATGCTTACAATAATAATAACAATAATAAAGAATAGTGCGTTCTGTCTTGAAAGAGCTAAAGCGCTAAAACAAAATATATAAAACAACAGTCATTTGAAAAATGTACATGCAAATAGAAATGTAAAAGGATACACGCAATATTTTGACACGAACAAACCACAGTAACGCTGAGTTTCGTAAATTTCAAAGTTTTTCTTGCATGCATAACTGTTTATGTGGAGAATGTGTGTGTGTTTTTTTTTCGTTAATTTTCAGCAGCGGTTTTATAAAAAAAATTCGCATGTTTGGACAGCGAAGAAGGAGACCTCAGCATGTATTCAAACTGTGGTCAGAAATATTTTCAGTATGCAATAACATCAGCCTGCATTTTAGCACAAATCAGATCATTTGTTGTCTACAGCTGAAATGCCCCAAAAAAATTCAGAAATGGAAAATGTTAAAGACGCTGTAGTACTCGGAAGCGTTCACACCATACTCATGAAAACTCTAGAATAACTAAAACCTCAGTCTCTGTACAGAAATGGAACCCAGCGGAACAGAACCAAAACAAAACAAAATCAAGTTCGTAGTGGCTGACGTGTCTGTTGTGCTTATAATATGTTCCTTCTCTTTGCCGTTTTTGGCCATTTATATTATTTTACCCATGAAATACACGATATCTTTGACTTCATCTGGAAAGATATTCTTTCAAAATTATCCACCTTAATCCTTTTCTTTTTACTTTCAATGAATTCTGAAACGAAAATTACACAATATTTGTTTTACCTCTCTAATCTCTCTAATTAAAGGCTAGATTATTCCATTATGCAAGTGAAGAGACTAAAACAAATATTGTTCTTAGTATCATCAAAGGTTCAAAGCGTTCAAAATTATGCTGGTAAGTTGATTTTCAAAACATCAAG
>CM065714.1:102063485-102065985 GCA_033310375.1 Conus canariensis | reverse complement strand
ACAATGATTTAGCAGAAGCGACCGTCAGACAATAACGAAGTGCAGACAGAAGGAAACGCAGCTGACCAACAATGGAGAAGTTGTAGGTGCCGAAGCCCCCGGACACATTGACGGGGACCACCATGCCGGCGGGAGTGCCCAGCACCAGGGCCACAGTCTCCGGGTTCAGGCGCACCACAGGCAGCACGGTCGACAGGTCGTTCACGTACACGTGCACGGTGGCCAGGGCCTCCTTCGGCTGGGAGCCCAGGTCCTGCGCCTTCACCGTGAGGTTGAAGATCTGCTCCGTGTTGACGTGCAAGCTACGCGCTGTGTAGATGGCCCCCGCTGCAATAAGGGACAAGTATATTACTATGTTTGGTTCCAAGCACTGTGTTTTGCTCGATTGTTGAACACCGTAATCGTCTTCTTTAGACCACACATTATTAGTGTGTGTGTGTGTGGGTGTGTGGGTGTGTCGGCTAAGCAGCTCTTTTATTCAACAGACGGCTGGAGTGTTATGACCAATTAGTAAGCTAGAATTGCACAGCCTGCGAGTTGGTTCTCGTTGCAGATAAAATGGGTTTAATTACGTCATGCACACACACATGCACATGCGCGCGTGCATATACAAACAAACACACGCGCGCGCTTACACGCACGCACACGAACACACACAAAAGCAGGTACTATCATATTCACACAATCCAGGAGCAAAAGGAGCGTGAGAAAGAAAGAATGGGAAAGGAGAAGCAGAGGGGGAGAGGGAGAGAGAGCATGAGAGAGACAGAAACAGAGACAAAGATACACGGAGAGAGAGAGAGAGAGAGAGGGAGAGAGACAGAGAGAGAGACAGAGACAGCGAGAGAGGTCGGGGGCGAGGGAAAAGGGGGGCCACAGAGAGAAAGAGCGACGGAGAGAAAAAGGACAGAAAGAGACAGTCGGCAGAGATCGATACCAGATAGACATATTGAACGAAGGCGACAGAGACAGACCAAAAACTGAGGCAAACAGACAGACAGACAGACAGACAGACAAACATCATGAAGAAGCAGTGCTCACAGAACTGGTTGATGAAGAAGAGCGCGGAGGGAGAGTCGGGAGATTCCCCATCAGACTCCAGGTGGTACAACACCTGTCCGTTAAGTCCAGAGTCCAGGTCTGTAGCCGTCACATTCTTCACCTGCCATGCATCACGTGACATCAAATCAGATCAAACCATACTTATCAGATCAAACCATACTATCAGATCAAACCATACTTATCAAATCAAACCATACTAACTCCGTCTTGCAGGACCTAGACAGAAGGTAAGTCTTTTTTCTGATACATTCACGGCTCTCTTCCTCCTTTGCCGTGGACCTCGAGAGATTATATTCTCTGGCGTATTTACACCCTCTACCTCTTTCAGGGGAGGACCTCTCTCTGCTGCGTTCGTGCTTTCTATGTCCCCTTTTGGGGCCCCAGATAAAAGCTGAGCATTCTCTCCAACAAGGGGAGCCAAGACAGAAGATGAGCATTCTCTGGTGTATTTACACTTTCTGTTTCTAATATGGGGGTCAAAGACAGAAGAAAGGCATTCTCTGGTGCATTTGTATTTTCTGTCTCCAACGATACCAACAGAGAAGATGAGTATTTTCTGGTGAATTTGTACTTTCTGTCTCAACATGGGAGACCAATACAGAAGATGAGCATTCTCTGGTGCATTTATACTTTTTGTCTCCAACATAAAGGACCAAAACAGAAGATGAGCATTCTCTGGTACATTTATACTTTCTGTCTCAAACAATGGGGACCAAAACAGAAGATGAGCATTCTATGGTGCATTTATACTGTCTGTCTCCAACAATGGGGACCAAGACAGAAGATAGGCATTCTCTGGTGCATTTATACTTTCTGTCTCTAATATGGGGGACCAAGATAAAATATGGGCATTCTCTGGTGCGTTTATACTTTCTGTCTCTAAAATGGGGCACCAAAACAAAAATGAGCATTCTCTGGTGCATTAATACTTTCTGTCTCCAATATGGAGGACCAAAAAAGAACATGAGCATTCTCTGGTGCGTTAATACTCTCTATGTCCCACATGAGCAGTCTGCACAGAAGAGAAACAATCTTTGGTGCATGGATACTCTCTATGTCCCATAAGGGTGGGGAGGGGGAGGGGCAAGACAGATGACGAACTTTCTCTGGCGCATTACACTTTCTTTCTCAAACATGGGGGACCCATACAGGAGATTAACATTCTCTGGTGCATTAAAGCTATATCCTCTATGAGAAACCTTAACAGAAGATGATCATCCCCTTGTGCATTTTATATTCTGTAACGTCTACACAGAGGAACTTGATAAAAGATAAGCATTCGTGTGTACTCTCTACCTCTCGTTTGCGGGACTTACTGAGAAGGTGAGCATTCTTTTGGTGCCATTTGCATCATGTTTTCTTTGACTTCTGCCTGAGAAAAAAAAAAGATCTGCAAAGTGCAGGCTTCAACTTTCCATTTTCAGTTGGGAGACAGTGA
>CM065714.1:102055985-102058485 GCA_033310375.1 Conus canariensis | reverse complement strand
CAACCACGTTGGCTCCGCAGACGGATATCACCCAGGAGAGAAAAAAAATGGCATGCATAGCAAATGGCTCTTTTAACAAACCTAGATTCTACGAATCCCATAGTCTGTAAATGAAGGATTTGCTATTTACACTTTAACACCCTGTTCTTCACCCGACCTCCGTTTTTGTTTCAATGTTTGCGAAGGCATTGTCATACGTCGATGTTCTGCCAGCAAGTGTGAACTCACCACTGCCGATGCGGTTTCCGAGGGTTCTGAGGTCTCCCAAGCCAACACCAGGAAGGTGTACTGTTCCTCTCTCTCTCTGTTCAGCTTTCTGATGGTGGAAATATTCCCCTACAAAAAAGAAGAAAGAAAGTAAAGAACAAACATTTTTACTACTGGACTGTAAATGTTCATACCTGACAGATGTCTCTTTCATGACGTAGAAAATTGTCGTTGACCCATTATGAAATCTAAACGAAGCGCTATAACAGTGATATGACACCGAATGCCTATTGAAAAAAAGTCCTTTGAGATTATGTTCGTCCAAGAAACACAAAGTGACAACCTGACAGAAAAGATATTCAAAAATATTTTCTGTCTGATAGAAACAGAAACAGGAACGATAACAAATTAGTACCTTTGGAGTCAGTGCATCCATGTGCACCCAATCTTCATTTGACTGAATTCAAAACCTCGCTCATTTGGGCTGTTCTAAGCTTGTTAAGGCAATACAAATGTTCATACATTCATTTGTTTACGCTGATTGAAAAAAAAACCTCAATTTCAATAAAAGTTTAACAGTTTCTTAGTAATGTATGGACAGTGTCAACAGTCGCTGATTTGAAAAAAAGCAGTACAAACCATGCTGTCAATCGTGAAGTCCGATGTAGACTGTAGGCCGTAATTCATCGTCAGACCGGCGCCACTCTGCGTTGTAGCTTCGACACTTCCAATCACTGCCGGTGACAGGAAAGGAAGGACAGTAACATCACACACACACACACACACACACACACACACACACACAGACGAAGCTTAGCAAAGGTTCTTAGTTCCTTTCATCGCGCAAAACGTACTCAGCAGCTCTACAAAGAATTCAAATACCAGTGTATAACTTGATTATTCGAATGAAAAGCACATCAGAATCGTTTTGAGATCAGGCTGAGTGAAAGACAAAGCTCGATCAGGCTCAACATCAAACTTTGCCCCTTGCCAACATCGAGCACACTCTGCCCATACTAACATCAGGCAAGCTTTGCCCCATACCAACATCATACAAACTTTGCCCCTTGCCAACATCAAGCACATTCTGCCTATACTGACATCAGGCAAGCTTTGCCCCATACCAACATCATACAAACTTTACCCCTTGCCAGCATCAAGCACATTCTGCCCATACTGACATCAGGCAAGCTTTGCCCCATACCAGCATCATACAACTTTGCCCCTTGCCAACATCAAGCACACTCTGCCCATACTAATATCAGGCAAGCTTTGCCCTATATTAACATCATACAAACTTTGTCCTATGCTAACATCAGACAGACTTATAAACTTTTCCTGATATCAAAAACAAACTTTGTCTGATATTATTAACACTAAGTACAGTTTGACTAATATCGACGTCGGCACATTTTACCAGGCAAACTTTGCACAATACAAACGTAAAACAAATCTTGCTTAACATTGATACCAGGTAAGCTTTACCTAATGTCAATATCAATAAATTTTAACCAAGTATCTACAACAAATAAATTTGGAGTAATATCAGTATTAAACTCTGTCCGTTATTAAGTTCCAACAAATTTTGTCCTATTTCAACACCAAATTTCAAGTAGTATCAACATTGGACAAACTGACCGAATCAACACTGAGAAAAAAAATTGGCCGATGTGTATATCAGACAAAATTTGCCAAATAGTGTTTGTCTAAAACTGCCCAATATCAACATCAAAATGTGCACTGTAACAACATCGTGTAAACTTTGCTCACTAGAAACCTTCCTTAAGCATTGCTGAGTATCAGCTTCAGACAAAATTTGCCTTGTATCAACACTACATAAACTTTGCCCGATATCTGCATCAACAAACTTTACCATTATCCCAGGGTCAACATTTGACAACCTCTATCCAGTATGATCAGCACTTAATTCAGTGTCAACATCAAACACCTTTTGCCCGATAGAGACACTAGACAAGAAGCCGTAGGTATTAAGTATAATACAGACGGGGCGTAGAGCCGTGACCTAACAGACCTGTCGGGGGCTGATTCTCCAGCACAGAGAAGTTGTAGAAGGAGACGGGGAAGGCGGGCATGGTGGGTGACCTCTCCAACACGGTCAGCACCAACAGCACGCTGCTGCTCCTGGACTGCGCGCCGCCACCGTCCTCCGCCCTCACCACCGCGGTGTAGGTGGCGCTGTCGTCTCCCAGCTTCCCTCGGCCGGACAGCTCCGCCTTGTCCAGCCCCTTCGCCAGCGTCAGCAAACTGGTGGTTGTCGAGGATTGGTTGAGGG
>CM065714.1:102038485-102050985 GCA_033310375.1 Conus canariensis | reverse complement strand
GCATCTGCACGGATGGAAAGAAACTTTTTTTAAATGCTACGACGTCTGTCTGGATAAAAAAAGACAGCCAAGGGTATACGGTATATGAGAAGGTGAAGACGAGGCTCGGCGTCGCTGTGTCTAATAAGACAAAATTCTAAGTCTCCCGAATGACCGGGTCTATCAGGTTGCCAGTGGAGACAAAACTCCACAGGTCAATCAATAATGGTAACCACATCTCCATATGACAGCGACAGCTGGATCTTAAGGGCGGATTCTGAGCAAAAACTCCAAGGATAAATGCTTCAGGCAGATTCTCGTTGTCTCCCACAATACGTCGTGTGCAATACAACATGTAAGATGAATGACTGTAACATATGTTACAATGGCTGTGTCAAACAGCAAGTCACACCATACACAGGAGAAGAAGAATTTCTCTCCACAGTTGTCAAGGACTGCAAGCTTACTTGGTTTGGGCATGTATCTTATCATGTTTCCCTGTTGTGCCAATTCACAAAATTGAGTGGAGAATGGACGTTCTAGGAGTGTGGATGGCTGGACTGGTTACCGCTATTCTGTTGCCATGACATAAGACAGAGGGCTGTACAGGTCTATGACTGGTCAAACGTCCGGTATGACACACCTACAACCGACCTACCAACTAATGACAAAAGGTTATGCTGTGTTTAAGATATATGGATACTAGTATCAGCATCTAACCCAAGCCAGATCACCATTCTATACCAGGGTTCCATATCAATACTACATGCAGTAATCTTACTGCATTCAAAATGCCTGCAAGGATATCGTTTTCAGATCTTTCATTAGAAAAGAACATAAAAGAGATAACCTGTAAAGGCAAATGAAATAATCAAAACAGGTGCATGAGAAAAACAACGGCCGAGAGACCTACAAAAACAGCCTTGACGATGTTTTCCACTGCTGCATCAGTTCCACCTGTTGCTGCTGTTTCTGCTTTCACTGTTACTGTTGCTACAGCTATTGCTGTCCCTTCTTCGTATGCCGTCCTCCTCCCACTCCAATAATTACTGCTTTGAGTGCAAGTCCCTACTTTATCTCTCCTCCTCCTCTTCCTCTCTCTCCTAGAATTATTGCGTTAAGAACAAGTCCCTACTTCAACCCCCCCCCCTTCCTCTTACCTGTTACTGCTTTGAGTGCAAGTCCCTACTTTATCTCTCCTCCTCCTCTTCCTCTCTCTCCTAGAATTATTGCGTTAAGAACAAGTCCCTACTTCAACCCCCCCCCCCCTTCCTCTTACCTGTTCCTGCTTTGAGTACAATTATTACCGCTGCATCTATTCCACTACCTGCTCCTGCTCTTGCTGCTGAGGTTCAGATTCCCCCCCCCACCTCTTTTTCCGCCTCTCGTCTCTCTCCCTCCCACTCCCTTTCCCAGATTACTGCCTGTACAATGACTACCATCGCTGCATCTCTTCCACAAATTGTTTCTACTGTTGAGTTGTTGCTTAAACTCCTTCTTCCCCCTCTTCCAGATCTGCAGTACTCAAAACAACTATAGCCATTGCAACTATTCAACCTATTGCAGCTACTGTAGCTGTTGATGCATGGACTGTGAATGAAAAATAGAGAACAGAATGACGACACAGCCAATGATACCTAATTCTGGCTGATTTACGAAAGAAGCTCCTTCACGCTAAAGCGCTTCGTACTTACACATTGTCCGAACGGGATCTTTTTATTCCACATTTATAGACTGGTCGATAGGCGGACGGGGGAAGAGGAGAGACGCCACAGTACCAGCAGAATCTGCCTAGTTCCTCATTCTTACGTATGGTTCTTGTGAGCTGTTGAATCCCGACGACAAAGCACCGTATTGCAGTTCTCCCTTGCCTTTTATTTTTCTGTTTATGTAAGTCAGGAGAGAAAATAGAAGACAGACCAGAGAGGCCAGGAAGTCCACAATATCCACCTCACTCTCTGTGACTTACGAATGACAGCATGGTATTGTTGGGAGCCCCCTCACTGACCACCGCGGTGAACCTCTCCTCTGTCCACACAGGGTCGTTGTCGTTCACGTCGACCACCTCCAACTCCACTGTACACGTGGCCTGCGTCATGAAATTATGGACAACGACTCACATGCTGCCTAGACACACACGTGAGAATATCTTATGAGCTTTCCTACGCGTAGATACGTATGCAAGGAGTACAAAGACACATTGACGAGCAGTTAGGCAGGTGCGTGCGCGCGCGCACACGCACGCACGTACGCACACACACACACACACCACACACATATATATATACACACACGCACGCACGCGCGCGCGGGGCGCGCGCACACACACACACACACACACGCGCGCGCGCGCGCGCGTGCGCATGCATGCATGAATGTACAAGCGAACTGGTATGCTTCGATTGTTATGAAAATTCTCCGTGATAAATTCAAAGAAGTCGGTAAAAGTATTGTACTAAAGTTGTTTTCAGTCTAATAAAATGTAGCTGCGAAACAACACCAGCAAAACCTACGGCCTTTTTTTTTTTTTTTTTTTGTTTGTTTGTTTGTTTCTTTGTTTTTATCTGCTTCCACCACAGGCCGGGTTGAAAGGGAGACAATCAAATTGCAACAGAGGGGAACTACTATGGCGAGATTTCGATTACTGTGTATAACTCCATGAAAAGGACTGCTTTGAACTTGACACTGAGGGAGGTCAAGGCCACAGCAGAGACTCGTTTGATTTGACTGACCTTACAAACCTTAGTCATCGATTTGAAAGTGACAGGAGAGAATTTCGTTATTGATGGAATTTTTTCAAATGTATAGATCTATCCTGTTTCATGGTCACAGTGTCAAACCGACGTTATTAACATGTTTTTTTCCCCCATAAAATGAAAATCATGTGTAGACACGAAGGCCACATCTGGGCGTCTACACTGAAAAATATGAGGTCTAAATACGTATAGAGTGACCGGTTGAAGGTTCAAGTCAAAGTAAGAATAATCCTTCTCTTTTCTCTTCAAAGATGTTTTTCTCTTCACGGTGTGAACCGACTTTACAATGTGCGTAAGGGATCGATGCAATGTACTGCGTTCAAATAACTTGGTTTGCAGCGGTTATAAAGCCTTCGTCGTCTTACAGATTACAAACAACATTTTGTTTTACTTGATCTTTGAGCAATTTCAGTTTGGTTTGGTCTGATTTGCTTTGATCTGATTTCCCTTAGTATCAACTACAGCAGCTAGAAACACCAATTGACAAATACTCAATGCTAATATTTTTTTTCTCCTTGCTAATGACAACGGTTTTCAAAAGGGCCTTTCTTAATTACCAGGTTATACGTATGATTTAGGCAAACAGTGCTGCTGCCGCTGGATTTTTGTCTAATTGATGTTTTCCACAGTATGTTCTGAGTGTGAGGTCTCACCAATCGCTCGTACATTCTACTATGACGTTTGAAAGTTTTCGACGGGTTGTTATCTTTCGGTTTAAGCGCAGTACACACATTTGACATGCCACAGAGCTGTCGCTTAAGGACAACTGCTTAAATTTCTAACGTGTTAACTGTACGATACACACGCTGCACCTGCTTATCTTGACACACAGACCAATGCTTACGGTAAATGAAGGCTGTCCAGAATCCACAGCAATAATCCTCAGTGTCAATGACGGGGTTTCCTCTCTGTCCAGCTCTTTCACAAGTTGCAACACACCCTGGGCAAATGCAGGACACAACGATATACAAAATAAGCCTTTTATTGAGTGTACAGTAAAGTTCATATATTTGTCAAATATCCCAGACCTTTTTCTTTTCACTAAAGTATTTCTGTGCACAGTTATGAATGTATAAATACAATTCACACAAATACATACAGCCGTGCTGCCCCCTCTCCCTTTCCCTCTCACTCCCACCTCATCATAAACACACACACACACACACACACACACACACACACACACACACACACACACACACACACATTTTGACCACACACGTCATCTCTTTTTTCGGTCAACCATTTAATTTAAACTTGCTTCAGATTTGCAAAAGGTGAAAGTCATTTTGCGACCACAGGGTTAAATAAATATTTTTACCCCAAAAAACCTCTCTAGTTACAGAATGTTTGGAAATAAACACTATACTGAAAGTACTGACAACCACTGACACAATGTTCACAAATAAACACTACAGTTCCGTAGCTGAAACCCATTTTATATACACAATGTGCACAAACACCAAAATAATCCAACAGCTGAAAACCAGTAGACAACGTTCACGCATATTCCAAGAGCAGAATACTATAAACTCGCACGAATTTTTTTCCCTGTCCCAACCTCTGCGCCACCTCAGAGGCAGTGCACCCAAGCCGCTCATTCCGACACCCCGTCCACAGCCACAGCCCAGTCGGCCCCGCCGCAGCCCCGGCACCGGCGATCCACAGGGAGCAGTCAATGTCAAGTCGTCAAGAGGCAACCCACCGGAGGAGACACGCACTGCTGCCGAGTCACTTCGGTGGTGTTCAGTGGCGCCTGTTCTGATCTAACATACGCAGGACACCACCTACTAAGCCCCCTACTGACGACAATAATTGCTTAGTCGCGGAGCCGGAGTGAGTGAGCTCTCCCTCCGGAGGGCGCCACCACGTCCGTCCAACGACAGCCCCCATGGACTCGCCGATACCGGTAACCCCGACGGAACCAAACCAAGACCACAGACGTGGAGAGGACATCGAAACTGAGGTCACCATGAGAGCAGGGCATGAAGGGCCACAGAATTGAGACATTTTTTTTATATATAAAAAAAATCCCACACGAATTTTAGCGAAATTTTACCCACAATGTGCACAAACAAACACAAAAATAATCCACCAGCTGAAAACCAATGGACAAACTTCACAGCATCTTCCTACAGCAGACAATTGAATGGCTTTTTCGGACATTTGTTACTAATCAAAGGAGCTATTACCGTCACATGATCAGAAGTAGAGATCTTGAAAGCACCATGGTCGTCTCCGCTGTGAATTCGGAAGTTTAGAACAGCATTGTCTCCCAAGTCTTCGTCGACTGCAGTCAGATTTTGCTGAAACGTCAAACCGTCTGCTCCTGGGGCACGAAACACACAAGCAAACATCACACCGTTGATGTAGGCAAGAATAAATCTTCTGAGGGAAGAAAACATGACAGTGGTCAGATAGACAAAAATCTTCTAGGGACAAGAACACTTCACGACATGGAGAGAAGCAAGACCATAGTCTTCTAAAGAAAAGAATACATCACGGCATTCAGAAACGCAAAACCAAGGATAAGGGCACATCACTGCATTGAGAGAGGCAAGAACAAAATCTTCTAAGGATACCAGCCGCCGTGGCGAAGTGGTTAGCGTCGCGGACTCCCGGCTGGGAGGTCGTGGGTTCGAATCCCATTGTATTGAGAGACGCCAGAGCAAAATCTTTTGAGGACAGAAAACATGAAGGTGTTCAGAGAGGCAAGACTGAAATCTTTTCGGCGGCTGATAAAAGGGTACATCCAGGTTTGAGGGTCTGTACAAAGGGGAAGCGGGTTGGAGGCGGGGGATGGGGAGGTGGGGTGGCATTCACATACCACCCCCCACTTTTAACGGATAAAGACTCTGTGACCTGAAACAGTTATAAGTCAAGGTTCAGTGGAATTGGGTGGGTGGGTGGGTTGGTGGGTGTGCAGAAAATGTTCGAACAATTGAATTTTTTCTGAAATTGTATGTGAAACACGTTCATACATGAGGGAGGACATGGGGCATGATTTAACCCTCAACTGACAGAGACTCCATACACACTGCTGTGGCACGAATGAATCTGGAAACTAAAAATGGTGAATGTTTCGTCATGAAGTGCGATGCAAAAAAAAAACACACTGTATTTCTCAACCAAAACAAATCTGCAGTAACTTTGCCGTTTACCAGAACTATTTACTGACGGCACTTTCAGATAGCACCCAGAATGTTGTTCATAAGAGTATGTGATCCACGGGATGAAGTATAGACACTGCTATTACTTGTCTGTATCATTCGTCCCTACAGAAACAGACCAGTTACAAAAGAGGACATTTGAACGCCTGCTCTTTGAAATCCCGCTTTTTTTCTTTATATATACTTTTGTGCCTTACTTCTGTCGTGCACTGATCCTCACTCTCACATCATTCGAGTGCTGTAGTCCGCATCATGTGCCTCACATCATTAATTACGTCCTTTTCTCCAGGGGTGAACCCAGCGACCCTTGTCATTGTTTGTGCCCTTTGTCCTGCAATGAATCTCTTGATGACAACATGACAGAGTTCAGAGAGGTAATACTAATACTTGTTGTTGGTTGCAGACAAATCGTGATTAATGTCCGTCACATTTGAGAAGAACTAAACCCTAAACAGCAAAGAATCTCCAATATGACCGTGTATTTTCTCCATTGTAGTTTCATCTTACCTTACGGAGGCCGATATCCGGTCCATACAACGACAGTCCCTGTGAATTCACCGACACCGGAGACTTCCATACAAACTCAGCAAAAGCATGGACAAGGAAACGGTATCAAGGCTGAGGTCATCATGAAAGCAGGGCGTGAAGAGCCACATGAATTTTACGATGATTAATGAGGATCAAGATGAAGATGCTGATGCTTTGGACTTCCAGTGTGGTCCAAGGCGTTATAGTGAGGCTGCACTCTATGCTTCCTTTCGTAATATATCGCGGCGTCAAACAGGCTCAAAAGACCAAGACATCTCCAGACTTGGTCAGGAACTTTGAGCGACACTCTCAGAGACACACCCACTATTATTATTATCATCATTACGCGCGCGCGCACGCACACACCACGCACGCACGCACGCACGCACCACGCACACACACACACACACACACACACACACACACAGGTACAGAGAGAGAGAGAGAGAGGGAGAGATCAAACCTGTTACCTTCAGTCACGTCGAATTTGTAAGTGGAGTTTTCGAAGTATGGGGCCTCATTCGCGTCTATGATGTTGATGTTGACTTGAGCTGTACCCTGTAATTGAAAAGAACACAGTCACAAAATGGAAAAACATTTAAATGCACGCACCCTCTCTCTGTCTCTCTGTCTCTCTCTCTTTCTGTTTCTCTGTCTCTGTCTCTCTCTGTCTCTCTCTCTCTCTCTCTCTATCTCTATCTCTCTCTCTCTCTCCGCATGTGTGAAGGGGTGGAGTGGAAGAGGGGGGTTCAGGCGCTCTGACTGATGACAACATCAATGAACGTGCTTGTATTGGACCATAGACCTAAATGGGTTTTGTTGTCGAGTCCATTGTTTTTAAGTCAGTTAAAGGGGCCCAAGGGATAATGCATTCGCACAATAAGTCAGATAATCCTGGGTCTGCTATTCGAGTCTATACAAAGCGGCGTTCTCTCTCTCTCTCTCTCTCTCTCTCTCTCTCTCTCTCTCTCTCTCTCTCTCTCTCTCTCTCTCTCTCCTACGCACACTGACAGAACAGAAGTACGGATGGCACTGTCCTATGACCATGCGCTATCCCTGGGAAAAACAGCAAACATTCAGCACACACACACACACACACACACACACACACACACACAGACACACACACACACACACACACACACACACACACACACACACACACACACGCATGCACGCACGCACGCACACACACACACACACATTGTTCCAAAAAAAAAACAGTCATATATAACTTACATTCCTCCCCCCGGGGTCTGTGGCCACCACAGTGAAGTTGTAAGATGCTATTTTCTCACGGTCCAGCTTTTTGGTCAGCTGTAGGAAACCCGAGGGGCTGACAACGAACGGTGCTTCTGTTTAACAGAAAAAAGTAAGCGGCGGTTTATGCGATGTGTGAACTGTATTGAAGCTGATACAATGTGAACAGTACCATGAGCAAAGAATGTATAAATTGTCACAAACCAACGATTGCCTTTGAATTGAGTTCTGGAATTCCTGAAATCTATGTTATGTTAACTGATGACAATGGAGAGCGGTCTGCGTCTTGTAAATGTATAACAATCCTTCGGTTACCTTTGAATTTAATTCGATCATTCCTCAAAGCTAAGTTATTGTAGCCAATCACAATTAAGAGTATTCGGCTTCTGATAAATGTATAAAAATCATACTTAATAACTTCGTGTAAAAATCGCACACAAATATCGTATCATCATCATCATCATCATCATCATCATCATCATCACCACCATCACCACCATCATCATCATCATCATCATCATCATCACCATCATCATCATCATCATCATCATCACCATCACCACCATCATCTTTATCATCATATTATTATCATCAAAACAATAGTGATTTCAATTGTGCTAGAATGTTGTTAGATAATGCTGAAAAAGATGGAAACAGGGTGGACCACTGACCATGAGATGAGACCAGAGAGTAGTGGAAGATTTCGGTGTCCCCGTCATCAGATCCTTGGCTTCCAGCCGTGCCACGTCAAAAGAGGGTGCGGCCCTGTCATGAACCACGGTTATAACAGACAGTTTGACTAACGTCCCCATAAAGCCTGTCATGAACCACGGTCATAGAAGACAGTTTGACTAACGTCACCATAAAGCCTGTCATGAACCACGGTTATAGAAGACAGTTTGACTAACGTCACCATAAAGCCTGTCATGAACCACGGTTATAGAAGACAGTTTGACTAACGTCACCATAAAGCCTGTCATGAACCACGGTCATAGAAGACAGTTTGACTAACGTCACCATAAAGCCTGTCATGAACCACGGTCATAGAAGACAGTTTGACTAACGTCACCATAAAGCCTGTCATGAACCACGGTCATAGCAGATAGTTTGACTAACGTCACTATAAAGCCTGTCATGAACCACGGTTATAGCAGACAGTTTGACTAACGTCACCATAGAGCCTGTCATGAACCACGGTTATAGCAGACAGTTTGACTAACGTCACCATAAAGCCTGTCATGAACCACGGTTATAGCAGACAGTTTGACTAACGTTACCATAGAGCCTGTCATGAACCACGGTTATGTCAGTTTGACTAACGTCACCATAGACCCTGTCATGAACCGCGGATAAAGCAGACAGTTTGACTAACGTCACAACAGACCCTGTCATAAACCACGGTATTGTCTGACAGTTTGACTAACGTCACGATAGAGCCTGTCATGAGCCGCGGTTATAGCAGACAGTTTGACTAACGTCACGATAGACCCTGTCATGAACCACGGTTATATTAGACAATTTAACTAACGTCATGACAGAACACACACACACACACACACACAACACACACACACACACACACACACACACACACAACACACAGAGGGAGAGAGAGAGAGAGAGAGAGAAGAGAGAGAGAGAGGGGAGAGAGAAAACCTGAATATGACAGGACGCCGATTTGGCCAAACGCATTCAAATTGCAATTTAAAACAATGAAATCAGAGAAAATGTTAGAAACTCGACAAAGTGTGCTCACTCACTGCTTCCATCTCCTTTTTTATAACGTGGATGTATTACCATCGAAAACATATTCATTTTTGTAAACTGAAATCAAAACTGAATAACTTTTGTCACCAAGCGAGTAACCTGTTTTTGGCAACACACACACATACATAATAAATAAAGAAAAAAGAGCGAACAAATGAATGAATGCGGAAATAAAAGACTGAACGAATGATTGAAATAAGAAATTTCAAAAACAAAATAGTTAAAATCAATTGATAGGCAGGGTTAATAATTTAAAAAAATAAGTATGCAAACAAATGAAGAAAGAAAGAAACAAATAAATGAATAACTAGGTTAACTACTTAGAGATCTGGTTGACATGGAAGATTAAGATATGTAGGTATTGGTGACCTTAGTTTCGATGTCCTTCCCACGTTTATGGCTTTTGTTTGATTCTGTCGGGGTCACCGGTATCGGCAAGTTCATGGGGGCTGTCGTTGGACGGACATGATGGTGCCCTAAGGAGGGAGAGCTCACTCACGCCGGCTCCGAGACAAAGCAATTATTGTCATCCGTAGAGGGCTTAGCAGGTGGTGTCCTGCATATGTTAGATCAGAACAGGCACCAATGAACATCACCGAAGTGACTCGGCAGCAGCGCAGTGTCTCCTCCGGTGGGTTGCTTCTTGACGACTTGACAATGACTATTCGCCGTGGATTGTCGGTGCCGGGGCTGCGGCTGTGGACGAGGGGACGGAAAGAAATGAGCGGCGTGGGTGCAATGCTACTGCGGTGGCACAGAAGATAGGAAGAGAAAAGAAAAAGAAAAAGATATGTAGGGGGAAAAAACTGGACCATCGAAAGAATGAATGAATGCTTGAAAATACAGATTTAACGACAAATAAATGAAGGTAACTGATATGCAGGATATAAAAAATAAAGAAATAAATGAAAGAATAAATGAATAAATAAATAAGTGATTGAAAACATATATTTCGATGATAAATAAATGAAGTACACTGATAAGCAGAATAAATAAATGAATGAATTAATTAAATAGATAAATAAATAAACAAATAAGTAAGTCAATGAAACAGATAAATAAAGAAATTCATAAATCAATACTTAAAGACAGACCTCGCTGACATTGAAGATTAAGATATTCGGGTCAAAAACTGGACTGTTGTCATTGTCGTTGAGGACGCTGATGATGATTGTGGCGTTATCTGTGCTGTATCCATCTGTCACCAACACCTGTGGACACATCCATCATACTCGTTATCTTTCACCTCTGCGCGCTATAAAACGAACAATATATATATATATATATATATATATATATATATATATATATGAACATCCAAACAAAGAACCAAAGAACAACCACGTCGATGCTTTCCCAATATTTCGACCTCTTTGGTCTTCCTCAGGGGACTTTAATCTGTGCATGTATGTATGTATACAAAGAGCATGAGATTTACACAAGTAAACTGGCTATAAGAAATTTCAGTAACCTAAATTTCACACAATGAATCACAAGAAGTTGAAAACTTCACATCACCATGCAAAGTAAAGTTTACGTTAATAAAAACCGAGCTGTAACAAAGGTCAAGAAATGATCCCAGCCGATTGACAGATTAACTATTCTAACTGCAGAATAATCATGATACGATTAGCGGAAATAACTAAATAGCAAGCCAAAAAAAAAAGGAAAAACAAAAACAAAATGGAAGAACATGTGAAAGAATATTCTGTAACAATCATCACATTCTAATACCTGGTTATTGTGCGCTTTGTACGTCTGAGGGGTTCAGTAGGCAATTATTTTTCATATCATTTTATCAATTGCTCCTGTAGTGTTATCACAGTCTTAAATCGGTGTTGGTATTGTCTTTCACATGTGCATTAACGATGTGTCACCTCATTCTTCTCTGTGAGCAAAAACCAGAGACAAGTACGCTATGTATTGATCTACGTCTTCAAGTTTTCAAGTACTACAAATAAAAATCCTCTGAAAAATTGACAGACACATTGAGAGAGACTGGATTATTTGAAAATGTTTACTAAAAACAGACAGATAGAAATCTGGTCAGGATTGCACGCCACAGAAACAGAAAGCCAAGGGACTGTTGTTAGAACAAAATGGATTTGATGTTACTGCAAATTAGAAATGGTTGGGGGAGGGGGTGCGGTTAGCTTAAGAGTAAGGTTGCAATGCTAGTGGGCAACGAGCTCCTCACAGTCAGCGTGTACTGGGCATTCTGGTCTGCCGTCATGTTCTCCCGATCTATGATCCGCTGCAGAGTGACTTCTCCCGTGCTGGAGTTGACCCCGAAAGCGCCCATGGAGTTGTCTTCAGACGATATGATACTGTACGTTAGCTGTTGGCAGACAGATGAGTAAATTCTTCACAAAACGCACATGCGTGTGGTGGGTGTGTGTGCGCGCGCGCGTGCGTGCGTGCGTGCGTGCGTGTGTGTGTGGTGTGTGTGTGTGTGTGTGTGTGTGTGTGTGTGTGTGTGTGTGTGTGTGTGTGTGTGTGTTGTCTGTGTGTGTCTGTGTGTGTGAGCGAGAGAGAGTGTGTGTGTGTGTGCTTGTGTGTAATGTGTGTGTGTGTGTGTGTGTGTGTGTGTGTGTGTGTGTGTGTGTGTGTGTGTGTGTGTGTGTGGTGAGCGTATGTGTGTGTGAGTGTGTGTGTGTGTGTGTGTGAGTGTGTGTGTGTGTGTGTGTGTGTGGTGTGTGTGTGTGTGTTCGCGCGTGCGTGCGTATGTACAAATAAGTGTGTCCCTGGTTTGCCTGTGTTGATCTACAGTTAGTGTAGATGTGCTCAGTACAACTTCAAAATCCTCAAAGATAATTGGCGTAGAAATCAAACATTTATGGCTTCGTACTAAGTGAGAACGTGAGAACGCTTTGATCAATCTCTCTCTCTCTCTCTCTCTCTCTCTCTCTCTCTCTCTCTCTCTCTCTCTCTCTCTCTCTCTCAACCACACTCACAAGCACAACAACAAACACAACAAGACACACACACACACACACACACACAACACACACACACACACACACACACACACACACACATC
>CM065714.1:102013485-102028485 GCA_033310375.1 Conus canariensis | reverse complement strand
ATGTTGTACTGAAGCTCCCCGTCCGCCCCTCTGTCTCTGTCGGTCGCCTGGATCTGCGGAGAAACAACTTCACTGGGTTTTGGTTGGATGGTGAGATAGGTGCAGATGTTTTCTCTCTCTCTCTCTCTCTCTCTCCTCTCTCTCTCTCTCTTTCGCTTCATGCCCGTTTGTGGATGTGTGGTGTGTGTGTGTGTGTGTGTGTGTGTGTGTGTGTGTGTGTGTGTGTGTGTGTGTGTGCCTGCGTGTATGTGTGTGTGTGTGAATATCTGAGTGTGTGTATGTGTGTGTGTGTGTGTGTGTGTGTGTTGTGTGTGGTGTGAGTGTGGTGTGTGTGTGTGTGTGTGTGTGTGTGTGTGTGTGTGTGTGTGTGTGTGTGTGTGTGTGGTGTGCGTGCGTCTCTCTCTCTCTCTCTCTCTCTCTCTCTGATATGGCCTGAACAGTGTCTTCATACCGTCAGAAAATCATTCACGCGAGTGTCGTTCTCCTTCACAGAGGCGAAGTAGACAGCCTGGCCAAATTCTGGAGGATACTCGTTCACCGTCGTCACTTCGACTGTGACAGTGGCCGTGGATTCGAACTCTCCATCGCTGGCCACCACTCCAAAGATGTGTTCCCGCTGGGCGTCTTCCACGTCCAGGTCCAGGGACGCGTTCACGAGCAGACTCGGTGGGTCCCCTTCCAGCTGAAAGTCTGTCAGGGATGGGGATAGGTGGCAGAGTGAGTAAAACCGGTGGTAAGTGGGCTGAGAATGAGACAGGTGAGAGGAGAGGGGGAGGAGGGGTAGACAGCTGAGAGAGAGAAAGTGGCAGAAAAAGAGAGTGGACGGGGGGTAGGGGGGAGGGAGGATGAGATGGAAAAGGGGTATGAGGATGAGGAGAGCGAGGGAGGGAGCGAGCGGAGAGAGAGAGAGAGAGAGAAAGAGAGAGAGAGAGAGAGAGAGAGAGAGAGAGAGAGAGAAAGACAGACAGACAGACAGTCAGAGAACAACAAGGAGAAAGACAGGGGGAGAATGTGAAAAAGAACAAAGACAGAGACAGAGAGATGAAGAAGAAGAAGAAGAAGAAGAAGAAGAAGAAGAAGAAGAAGTGGAAGAAGAAGAAGAAGAAGAAGAAGAAGAAGAAGAAGAAGAAGAAGAAGAAGAAGTGGAAGAAGAAGAAGAAGAAGAAAGAAAGAAGAAGAAGAAAGAAGAAGAAGAAGAAGAGAAGAAGAAGAAGAAGAGAAGAAGAAGAAAGAAGAAGAAGAAGAAGAAGAGAGAAGAAGAAGAGAAGAAGAAGAAGAAGAAGAAGAAGAAAGAAGAAGGGAAGAAGAAGAAGAAGAAGAAGAAGAAGAAGTGGAAGAAGAAGAAGAAAGAAGAAGAAAAGAAGAAGAAGAAGAAGAAGAAGAAGTGAAGAAGAAGAAGAAGAAGAAGAAGAAGAAGAAGAAGAGAGAAGAAGAAGAAGAAGAAGAAGAAGAAGAAGAAGAAGAAGAAGAAGAAGAAGAGAGGAAGAAGAAGAAGAAGAAGAGAAGAAGAAGAAGAAGAAAAGAAAAGAAGAAGAAGAAGATGATGATGATGATGATGATGATGATGATGATGATGATGATGATGATGATGATGATGATGATGTGAAGGGGAGAAGGAAAAAATAAGGCAGAGATAGAAAATGAAAGCAAGAGCGCAAAGGAAAACGAGAGAGAGAGAGAGAGAGAGAGAGAGAGAGAGAGAGAGAGAGAGAGAGAGAGAGAGAGAGAGAGAGAGAGTCAAACAGACAGACAGAGACAGACAGACAGACAGAGACAGACAGACAGACAGACAGACATGCAGATAGGAGACATCAAGAGAAGGAGGAGGAGAAGAAGAGGAGGAAGAAGAGGAGGGGGAGGAGGAGGAGAAGAAGATGGAAAAGAAGGAGGAAGAGGTGGAGAAGAAGAAGAGAGAAGACCAAGAACAAGTAGAACAAGAAAGAAAAAGAAGAAGAACAAAAACAAGAACAAGAAGAAGAAGAACAAAAACAAGAACAAGCACAAGAGAGAGAGAGAGAGAGAGAGAGAGAGAGAGAGAGAGAGAGAGAGGAGAGAATATTATTAAGTCGACGGATAAAAAACGATATTCTTTCTCTGTTCGTGTGTGTCTTTATGTATATAATATAGATATGGATATAGATATATAAATAGATAGATGCAAATATAGATATAGATGTGTGTGTGTGTGGGTGGGTGGGTGGGTGTGGGTGTGGGTGTGACAGACAGATAGACAGACACACTCACAGAGAGAGAGAGAGAGAGAGAGAGAGAGAGAGAGAGAGAGAGAGAGAGAGAGAGAGAAGAGAGAGAGAGACCATACCGACAAGCCAGCCAACGCACCAAGCAGTCAATATCCTCACCGTGGCTGCTGTTGATCAGCCGGTAGGTCAAGTGGTCGTTGTCTTGGTCAGTGGCACTGATGACCCCCAGACTGACCCCGATCTGCACGGTCTCCTTCTCTGTGAAGGTGTAGAGCTCAGGGGAGAAGACAGGAACATGCAGATTGACCGCCGCTACGTAGATCTTCACCCGTATGGACGTCGATCTGTTGAAGAGGAAACAGTATCATTGTTTTGCGGTGTGTGTGTGTGTGTGTGTGTGTGTGTGTGTGTGTGTGTGTGTGTGTGTGTGTGTGTCTGTTGTCTGTCTGTCTGTCTGTCTGTCTGTCTACCTGCCTGCCTGTGCCTGTGGCTGTATACGAGTCTTTGTGTGTTTGTGTCAGTGTATCTGTGACCCGCATGACTAAACAGTCCCATTGTTTATTGTTTTTATCCATTTGTGTGTGTATGCGAGTGTGTAAATGCGAATGTGTATGTGTGTGTGTGTGTGTGCGTGTGCGTGTGTGTGTGTGTGTGTGTGTGCGTATTTGTGTGTATGTATAAGTGTATTTATCTGTGTCTATCTATCTGTCTGTGTGGCTGTCTGTGTATCATTCTATCTGGTTGGCTGGCTGGCTGGCTATGTGTATCTCTCTCTCTCTCTCTCTCTCTCTCTTTTCTCTCTCTCTTTTGTGCGTGTGCCTGTGTGTGTCTTTGTGTGTTTGTGTGTCTGTCTGTCTGCCTGTCTGTGTGTGTGCGCGTGTTTGTATTGTTGTGTTTGCATACGTTCGTATGCGCATGTATTAGTGCCTGCGTGTGTGCATTATCATCGTCCGTGCGTGTATGCATGTAGATATGTGCATGTGAGAGTGCGCTCACGCGTGTGTGTGTATGTGTGTGTTATTGTTGTTGTTGCTGCTGCCGTTGTTTTTGCTTCTAAAAATGATCTTGTGGCTTACCGTCGAAGTTGCTGTGGGGTTGCACTGTCGTCTGCTTTGACATCAAGAAAGACAACCCCGATGTCTTGTTGCGTGAGATTCCTTGCGAGCGTGATGTCCCCTGTCGATTGATCCACAGAGAAGGCGTTCGCACCCTGGGAGGAATCGGCGACAATGGAGAAGACGACTTCTCCATTGTTTCCGCTGTCCGCATCGGTGGCGTTCACCTGTGAACATTTTCATTTATTTGAAAACAATTCTTTCTTTGTTGTAAGATCAAATTCAAAATTCAAATTAATGACGAATATTGGAAGCTGGGTGTTATTGTTGTCGTTTAAGCCCTCAGTTTATTTGTTTGTTTGGGGTTTTTTTTGTTAATCGATTTCCACCATTATTTTGTTGTGTCGGATATGCTTTGGTTTGGGTTTTTTTTTCTTCAAGTTAACAGGACTGTGAATGTGCATGTGTGCAGACCTAAGTAATCAAGAGCCTATTTCCATACCCCTGAAACTGTAACAGTCACATTGTATACTGAAAGTAGACGACTGCTGTTTTATATTTCAAAGGTATCAAATTCTTGTTTTTGAAAACTCAAGTTTCCATATGAATTGTTTAAAACAATGCAGAACGGTTTTTGCGCTGTGACACCACAGGAGTAATAAAGGAAGAATCATACACAAACAGTAGATGACATATTTTTGTGGACTCTGGACTGATTTTTGACATACTGGCACTGTGGACTCCATTGCTGGCGGAAGCGCTGGTGTGAACATTTCCCATTGTCTTGTTGCAAACGAAGGGCGAACTTGAAGAGAAAAGGAGGTAGGTTTGGAAAATGAAAACAGGTAGTAATTGTAACCGAGGTTTGCATTCTGACGCTTAAGCTAATTCCGTGGTCTTGTTGTGTGTGGATGCTGTCGATGTTGTGAATTTTCTTCAAAACTAGGGCCAACTTCAGCCGTACATCTGTGGTCGCAGAGGCTTCATCGGTCAAAATCTTAATCCAGATAGAGAGAGAGAGAGAGAGAGAGAGAGAGAGAGAACACACACACACACACGATCGTGCGCACACACACATGCATGTCCGCATGCATGCATGTACATGTGCCTGCACATCTGCACACACACACACACACACACACACACACACACACACACACACACACACACACACACATGCATATCCTCACGCATGCATGTACATGTGCGTGCACGCCCGCATACACACACACACACACACACACACACACACACACACACACACACACACACACACAACCTGTCCCACAAAATTGCCCTCAAGGCCTGTTTCTGTGACGTTGAACTCGTAGGGCTGGCCGTGAAACTCAGGGCTGTTGTCGTTGACGTCAAGCAACGTCACAGACACGGAACTGACGTCACTGCTCCACTTCTCTAACGTCTGGTCCTCTTGTGCATATACCTGTCGCAAAAGACCTTTGTGCACTGCAGGTGGGGCAAAGTATCAGTAACGAATCACTAACAGCCCTCTTTATATCTTTTCGATTTCTATTAGACTTTTCGTTAAAAAAAACCTATCATACTGATCTTTCTGAAAATTCGATATAACAGGAATGGAATAACCTATTAATAATATAGACTTTGAACCTTTTTTCTTGATGCTTGGTCTCTCTAATGAGTGGCTCTTTTGCATGAATACCTCAGCTGTAACACCAACCTCTTTGAGGTATCGCTTCACGCAGAGGCAGAAGGGTAATACAGACACAGTAATGAACTAATAAGCCACTTCTTTCTTTGTGCTGCTCCGTTTTTCTCATAACTGATCTTCTAATATGTACACACCTCTTACACCAGCCATTCGAGGTAAGGTCTTAGAAAAATAACTGCAGAAAGCCTCACATTTATGTTGTTGTTTTTGTCTTGCTTCTCAGTCTGCTGTAAACCGTACAGAGAACCACACAGTCTGGGATCGTAATGTTCCTTCATTTCATGATGATGGGCGATGATAAGGATGACAACGAGAATGCCTTTGAATTTCTGTCTAGCTGGAGATGGAGGAATGGGGCTGAGACTGCAGGCTGAGACTGGCCCCAAATTAAGAAATACCTGTAATTTTGGTTAAGGTATTCGCCACAACGAATCTCAAAGAAGCATCTATTTTCCTCCATGAAGATACAGGAACCGTATACATGGGGAAGCACAAAGGAAAAGAATGGATGAAAAAAAAATCTTTGTGGCTTTGGGCTGACGTTTGAGAAACTGGCACTGTTATTGATTCCACTCAGAGAAATGCCTACAATGCTGGTCACGGCATGTGAGGAGAATACTCTTAAAGACACATCCATAAACTGGAAGCCATTATCTGCATGACCGCAGTCTTCTAATTTGTGTTTATAGCAACTGGTCTGCCCACGGGATCAGAGACAGAGCTGAGAATCAAAAGGCAAGTAGGTTTTGACAGGACTCCATCTGTGGGTCTGGGTACTTGTTCTGGCACCTTGAGGTGGGTGTCTGGTGCACGATCCCCCACGTGACGTCTGTCATGTTCAGACCTGACAGAGCCCGAATTGGTTTTACTCAGACGACCAGGTCCCCGCGTGCGACCCATGCAAGCACTTCAGTGAATCATGAATATAGAACGTACACAGCGTACCCAAAGAAGAGATCAACATCTCCAAGCAATGTGTGTGTGTGTGTGTGTGTGTGTGTGTGTGTGTGTGTGTGTCTGTGTGTGTGTGTGTGTCTGTGTGTCTGTGTGTTGTGTGTTGTTGTGTGTGTGTGTGTGTGTGTGTGTGTGTGTGCGCACGCGCGCGAGTGTGTGTGTGTGTGTGTGGTGTGCGTGTGGTGTGTGTGTGTGTGTGTGTGTGTGTGACAGACGGACAGAGACAGAGAGAGAAACAGAGCCAGAGAGAGAGACGTACATGCAGAAGGTAGGACTGCTGTGTTTCCCTGTCCAGAGAGCCGTTGACGTGCAGAATGCCCACTGTGCCCTCTGTGCTGATGCTGAACGGAACGTTGGAGTCGTTCAGGTGGAACTGAAAATTGCTGTTCACGCCCTGCAACATCAGTGTACCTATTTTAGTCTGTTCACACCCTGCAACATCAGTGTACCTATTTCAGTCTGTTCACGCCCTGCAACATCAGTGTACCTATTGCAGTCTGTTCACGCCCTGCAACATCAGTGTACCTATTGTAGTCTGTTCACGCCCTGCAACATCAGTGTACCTATTTCAGTCTGTTCACACCCTGCAACATCAGCGTACCTATTTCAGTCTGTTCATGCCCTGCAACATCAGTGTACCTATTTTAGTCTGTTCACACCCTGCAACATCAGTGTACCTATTGTAGTCTGTTCACACCCTGCAACATCAGTGTACCTATTGTAGTCTGTTCACGCCCTGCAACATTAGTGTACCTATTGTAGTCTGTTCACACCCTGCAACATCAGTGTACCTATTTCAGTCTGTTCACGCCCTGCAACATCAATGTACCTATTGTAGTCAGTTCACGCCCTGCAACATCAGTGTACCTATTGTAGTCTGTTCATGCCCTGCAACATCAATGTACCTAATGTAGTCTGTTCACACCCTGCAACATCAGTGTACCTATTGTAGTCTGTTCACGCCCTGCAACATCAGTGTACCTATTGTAGTCTGTTCACACCCTGCAACATCAGTGTACCTATTTCAGTCTGTTCACGCCCTGCAATATCAGTGTACCTATTTTTGTCTGTTCACACCCTGCAACATCAATGTACCTATTGTAGTCTGTTCATGCCCTGCAACATTAGTGTACCTATTGTAGTCTGTTCATGCCCTGCAACATCAATGTACCTATTGTAGTCTGTTCACGCCCTGCAACATTAGTGTACCTATTGTAGTCTGTTCATGCCCTGCAACATCAATGTACCTATTGTAGTCTGTTCACGCCCTGCAACATCAGTGTACCTATTGTAGTCTGTTCACGCCCTGCAACATCAGTGTACCTATTTCAGTCTGTTCACGCCCTGCAACATCAGTGTACCTATTTCAGTCTGTTCACGCCCCGCAACATCAGTGTACCTATTTCAGTCTGTTCACGCCCCGCAACATCAGTGTACCTATTATAATCTGTTCACGCCCCGCAACTTCAGTGTACCTATTCTACATTCTAATCATGTTCTACATGATCAGTGCAAGTGTGTTGCTGCCTGTTCATGTCCTGCAAGATCAGCATCATATAGATGTTGCAGTGTGTTCATGTCCTGCAAGATCAGCATCAATATGTTGCAGTCTGTTCATATCCTGCAATATCAGCAGCATGGATATGTTGCAGACTTTTCACGTCCTACAATATCAGCATGAATATGTTGCAGTGTGTTCATGTCCTGCAAGATCAGTATAAATATGTTGCAGACTTTTCATGTCCTGCAAGATCAGCATGAATATGTTGCAGTCTGTTCATATCCTGCACGATCAGCATAACCTATTGTAGTTCCACAAGTTCAAGTTCCACAAGATCAGAGCAAAAATATATTACAGACTACTCACGGTCTACAAGATCAGTGTAAATTAGCAACGTCTGTTCACACCCTGCAGATTAGTGTAAGAACGCACAAGTCTGTTCACTGTTTGCGAGGTAAGTGTAATCATGCAATAATCTGTTCACACCCTGCGAGATTAGCGTAAGTATGTAACAATCTGTTCACGTCCTGCGAGATCATTGAAAGCATGGAACACTTTGTTCACACCCTGCACGATCATTGTAAGAATGTAACAGTCTGTTCACACCATGCAAGATCAGTGTAAATAGGTAAGCGTCTATTCACACTGTGCAAGATCAATCTAACTATGCAAAAATATTTTCTCAACCTGCAAGATCAGTGTAAGTATACAACAAGCTGTTCACACCCTGCAATTTCAGTGTAAGTATGTTACAGTCTGTTTATATCCCACAAGTTTAGTGTACGTCACAGTCTGTTTACATCCTGCGAGTTAAGTGTCAGCATGTTGCAGAATGGTCATGCCCTGCAAGTCTAGTGTAGGTATGCTACTGCCCTTCACGTTTAGAGTAAACATGTTAGTCTGTTTACATCCCGCAGGTTTAGCGTAAGAATGTTACAGTCTGTTCACATCCTGCAAGTTTAGCGTAAGAATGTTACAGTTTGACTACGTCCTGCAAATTGTGCGTAGGTATATTAAGGTTTGTTTATCTTCAGCAAATTTAGTGTACGTTACAGTCTGCTGACAACATGCGAGTTTAGATGATTATGCTATGTTCTGTTTCCGCCTATCCAGTTCACTGTGAGTTACATATATAGTTCGCATCAGCCAAGATCGGTGTAACTTTGTTACAGTCTGTGTCTTCGTCAATGAGGCATGACTCTGCGCGGGCTGTTTCATAATGGCTAAATCACATATGCATTGACAATACTCTTCATGTGTTGAGGATAACAACGAAGTCCGTTGATAAACGCCTACGTAGATGTATACATAAAGCAAAAGAAAATAACGTGTCATCATGTCGTGCGAGCTCAGTGTTGGCATGTCAAGACTATTTAAGTATTCAGTGTTGTTTTAGCCTCAAATTGAAACACAGAAGATAACAAATACGAACAACCGAAGATTCGAACCTTATCCTCATCGGAAGCGGACACAGTGAGCACCACAGCGCCAGACACGGCAGACTCCTGCACCCGACCGGAATACGTAGCACTGGACATGACGGGGCTGTGGTCATTGACGTCATACACCGTCACCGTCACGCTGGTCACAGCAAAGCGATCTGACGGTCTGTTGGTCTGGGACGCCTGTGACGTCATGAACAACACCCAAGTAAGCAAGGCGCAGGCGGATGGGCGGGGGGAGGGGGGGAGGGAGTGGGTACATGTTAATAACATGCATTAAACAAGAAGAAAAATAAAGAAAAGGTGGAAAGCACGTGTGAGCCGTGTAAACAAATGAAGTACCGATAGATGGATTGACTGATGTGTGTGAGTGTTTATATACCTACATGTGTGTGTGTGCGTGTGGTGTGTGTGTGTGTGTGTGTGTGTGTGTGTGTGTGTGTGTGTGTGTGGAGAGAGAGAGAGAGAGAGAGAGAGAGAGAGAGAGAGAGAGCGTGCACAACGAGCAAGGGTGGGTACAGAGAAAGACAGACAAACAAACAACGAGATTGAGAGACACAAACAGACCGACAGAGACAGAAAGAGGCACACAGACGGACACAGAGAGGCAAACCAGAAAGACCAATCATAAAAAAGGGGTAAGAACATAGAAACCAATCGTTTTTGTTGTAGCTATTCACACCGTACACACCTAACCCCGACCTACCCCTTTCCGACCCTTCTCACACTCATCATTCTGCTTATTCCACTCCCCTCCTCACCCCAAGTCTCCCATCTTTCAAAGTTTAAAAAAAGTATTTAAATGACCATCGAATAATGTGGACAAACGAATCACAAGACAAAACACGATGCGTTTCGGCCATGTTGCGCCGAATTTGACGAAGATAAGTGATTGCTCGTTCATTTTCGTTGTCCTGAATGTTGTTGATCTTGCCTGAAGAAGACCTAAGACCCAAGAGGTCGAAACGCGCCGTGTTTTGACTCGTGATTCGTTTGTCCACGTTCAGCGGGGTCTCTTGAATACCTTTTAAAATTTTTCAGATTTCCGTCTGCAGTCGCCTCACATTGCAACTAGCATCTGTCCCCTGCACCGTCCTGCCCTGGCCTGCAAGAAGACTGAGACCTTACCCTGACATTGAAGGTGACTTGTCCGGGCTGTAAGGTCCCTTGGACTTGTATGGAGCCATTGCTTAATACAGAGAACCTGTCCGCCACGGCTTGGGATGCTGAGAACAGGTAGACAGGCAGCAGCGCACGCACATGAACACACGCGCAAACGGACAAACAAACAGACAGATAGATAGACAAATTGATTGATTGATTGATAGATAGATAGATAGATAGATAGATGATAGATAGATAAGATGATAGATAGATAGATAGATAGATAGATAGATAGATAGATAGATAGAGTAGATAGATAGATAGACAGACAGAAGAAGAAGACAGACAGACAGACAGACAGACAGACAGATAGACAGGTGATAGATAGATAAGATAGACAGACAGACAGACAGACGAGACAGAAGACAGAAGACAGAAGATAGATAGAAGATAGATAGATAGATAGATAGATAGATAGATATAGATAGATAGATAGATAGATACTGAATGATTGATGGGGTGCCGAGAATAAGCTGAATTCGGGATTTGAAATCTTCCACTGATGTTATTTACACACAGTCTTGGGGGAAAAAGGAATATTTCCTGTATCTGGTTGTAACAGGCAAGATGGTTGGGGTAGGGTGGGGTGAGGGTAGATTTGGGATTTGAACTCTTCCATTGATATTGATTTACATGCAGTCCTTGGGAAAAAAGACAAATTTTCTATAATTGGTTTAATAGGCAAGAAGGTCGCAGTGGATGGGGTAGGGATTAGAAATCTGCCACTGAAGTTGATGTACATACAGTCATTGGGAATATCTCACGTAGCTGGTTCTACAGGACGAAACAGATAAGTTTCGCTATGTGATTCTTTCGGCTATCTTGCTGGGAGTGGAATGGGGTGGTGTCTGGGGACTGGGACTGGCCTGGGGGTCTTGAAGGCAAACTGGAATTTGAAGAGGGTTGCCAGCCTGGCAGTTCTCCTCCTGCCCTTTACTAGAGACCAGTGCAGCTGGGTGTGCATGTTGTCAGTGTAATTACACGAAAATGGCGGTTCATTACTCAGCAGCCTGCACAATGTCGGATTTCTCTACGCTACCAGTGTCCTTGCGGGTGTCGGTATTTTCCATCGTGAGCCTTGCCCGGGGTCTAAATGCCTTCTCTTTGATGGCGATGGAGCCTGCTATCAAGATGTATTAAGGAAAATCGCGGGGTCTTGCTGGCCTTGTTCGTGTTGTTGGAAATGTAGGTGCCCGGCTGAGGCCTAGAAATAAGGTCACGCCCAGGCATTTACTTTCTTTGGCAGCTTTCAGGATCTGCCCATGGAGGTGGTATGTGCCAGCTGATGGTTTCTTTTTTCTAGAGATATGTAAGGATTGTCATTTGTCCGTTTGGAGCGACATCGTCCATTTCGTCCTATTCTGCCGTGTGGCCCTGGCTTTGTTGGAACACCCCTGATCCTCCAGCAATCGGACAGTCATATGGCAGAGCGTGTCTTCAACGTGGTCATGGGAAGTTGTTCATGAAGGTCATTAATGTATACCAGCAACATAGCAGGGCCCATTAATGAGCACTGACGAAGTCCTGTCTCCAATGACGTGAATGGCTTCAGATGTAGCACCGTTCCAAGACCAGCACTTGCTGCCTGTGTGGTAAAAAGCTACAGCTCCCGTTGTTGACCAGGCCGGTGATTCCCTATGCCGGAGAACTTTGTTGAAGAACTTGGAGAGGTCCATCACTAAAACGTCAGCTTGGGTTCCCTTTGCATGCTGTATGAGAGTTCACCCACAAGCCCCAGCAGGTGTCTTTCACACGATGGCACTCGCCTGAATTCCTGTTGCTCATTTACCTAGATGTTTTTCTCGGCAAATTCATTCCATAGTCATGCAAACCGCGATGTGCCCCAGGATTTCGCACGGCACACCGGTGACTGAGGTAGGGTGGTAGTTTTCGGGACTACCTTTCACTCTTCTCGAACACAGGCGATACCTTTGCCATTCTCCATTCCTGCAGGACGGTCCCGGTGTTGACTGACGACTGCTTGAGAAACATCAGTGTAGAACCACTTCGTTTACTAACTCATTTAAAAGTATAGGACTCAGTCCGTCAGAGCCAGGCGTCCAGCTAGTATCCAGACCTTTCAGAAGCTTGTTGACGCCTGCCACCGTGAAAATGAGTGTGTCGCAGGTTGTGCCTTGGGATTCTGGGTTCAAAACTGTCCATACCTTCAAGTCTTCTGGAAAGAATGGGAGCTTGCTGCTGAGTGCAGACTGAAACCGGGGGGCAGAAGACTATCTGACTCTCTCCTAAACATCTCTATTGAGGGAGATTGTGGCCCTCTTCCCCCCCCCCCCTCCCCCGCCCTCCCTCCGGTTCCGACGCCATCGTACGTCCAGGCATGCATAAGTGAGAGAAAAATAAAACCATTCCAACTCAGAAAATACAGTTTTATATGAGGCTATGTGTTCGATTTTTATCTGCCCTACAATTAATCATTCAAATAATAATCCATCGATCCATGAATTAATCGCTCAATCATGCAATTGATTAGCTTTCTGATGAACAGCCAACCAATCGAAACTCAGTTATACTGATTCAATTAAATCAATAACCAGTCTGTCAGTAAACTAATAAATCAGCCAATTAGGCAATCAAAGGACCAGTCAGGTCATGTGAAACAAATGAACTCGCTTACTTGGGTCGAGCTGCAGCCGGACTTCATCGTTTAAGGAATCACCATCGTGGGCAGAGATGGCTGGTTCTGTGTTGAAGACGTCGCCATGGTACTCCTGCAAGAGTTGAGGAAGAAGACAGGACAGTCACACCATTGTAACACTTTCATCGTGAACGGGTGTGCCGCAGTTATGCGAACATTCTGAAGGACTCTCTCTCTCTCTCTCTCTCTCTCTCTCTCTCTCTCTCTCTCTCTCTCTCTCTCTCTCTCTGTACATCTAAAAATGGAACTAAATACCGGAAAGATTCTTTCTGGTACTTGAGTAATTGTCACCGGGAGCTACCCTCCCCACCGTTGCCAATCCCTTCATCTACTCACCAACCCCACCCAAACCTATCCATTCATCTCTCATGATTGAAACACTTACTAATAGTTCTGAAAAGAGAACAGCAATGCATTAGCAACAACAGTTATTCAACACAAATTCACGTTGTTTTGTTGGGTGCTTTCTTTGGGAAATGACAGTAAGTGAGACGCAGCTGTCGTACTCCAAAGCAAAGACGGCTGCTGCAGCAGCTACAACTACTGCCACTACTACTTTCACCATCAGTATCACTCTGTACAATTCTTTTATCTTTTCCTCTCGTACTATTACTACCGCTGCTGCTGCTACAACAGTTACGTCTACTATCACGAGTGCTGCTATTACTGCAGTTGCCGCGACTGTAATCACTCTAACAACTACGACGATTTTGACCAGTTCTACTCTTTTTCTATTCGTCCCATTACTCCTACTGCTGCTACATCGAGTAGGACAACTGCTGCTGCCGTAGGAACCTCACAATAGCCATATTTGACTACAGGGAATTAACCGGTGGACAATAGGCTATCTCCTCTCTCACAAATCAATTCTTTAATATAAGAACTGCTAGTCCAATCCAAATCATTCTTAGGAACACGAGTTGCCGTGTTTGTAAAACATTGTGACGGATAGGTATTATGTCTATTGAAACGTTATTCCTATGGATGATCGCAGCTGCACGGGACAGTGTACAGTGATGCAGGCCCTATGGTATATTGGTGATGCCTTCACGGTCAGTACTGCCCATAGCTAAGTAAATATATATCTGTTGCCTGTTTCCACCATCACTGATATCTACGGTTCAAACCCGGAAACATGCTATTTGTGTGGTCATCCTTTAACTTATGTAAGTGTTAGAACCATGTGACTATTTATGTTCCTCAGTAAATATACCATTTTGAAAGTGAAAGAGTGTGGAGCGTTAGTTGTTTGTGTTCATTGCTTACCCCTTCCAAAGTAACAAAATGAAGGATTTGTTTTTCGTATTCCTGCATTACGTATTCCATATTCAAAGTGGTCATTTGTGTTTCTGTGGAGGTGCCAGAGTGATGATTCATGCTTCTCAATTACCCCTCTGAAAGTACCAAAGTGTACCTGATTACTTACGTTCTTCAATTATCCTTTTCTTACAAAAATGCCACAACGTATGTAATTACTCATGTTCCCAAAGTACCCCATCTGAGAGTGCTTAAGAGCAGGTTATTATTTATTCCTTGGCTGTTTATCGCTTTTGAAAACGCAACAGTGTAGATAAATGTGTTGTTTTTTCTTTTTCTTTTCTTTTTTGTTTCTTCTCCTTTTTTCTTAATGTGTTCACAATTTTTCTTTTTTTTTAAAGTGAAGGTGAAATCAATTCGTTCGCGTTCTTCAGTTATTTATTCTCTCCGGATACGACTGAGACTTGGTCATTATATATGTTCTTCAAATTCTTACCCGTTCATCATATGTGTTCCTCAGTTACTTACCCCTTCCGGAAGTGCCAGAGTGTAGATGGCGTTGTGGTTAAAGCGAGGGCCGAGATCGTCAGTGTCTGTGACGTAAATGGTCAGTGTGGTGTAACTTGTCAGTGGAGAAGTGGTTCCTCCTTCCTGGGGAGTCAGTTACGTCATTATTTACACAGAAAGCTTACCCACGCACAAACGCAAGCAAGTTGATCTCTCTCTCTCTCTCTCTCTCTCTCTCTCTCTCTCTCTCTCTCTCTCTCTCTCCAAATACGTAGGAGGGGGGGGGGGGGGGGAGGGAAACAAGTGCAGGTTAAGAATTCCTCCGTCATTACAACAATGACTTGGCAATTAAAACAAAATCATTGAGCTTGTCCTTGAGGATCCATTTTAAGATACTAGGGTGGTCAAAAGTTATTAACTGTTAGAGTGGTCAACTCCACTGTTTATTCACAACCCAAGCATTGTCAGTCACATAAGCGCTCACACACACACGCGCGCGCCGCACGCACACACACACACACACACACACACACACACACACACACACACACACACACACACACACACGTTTAACAG
>CM065714.1:101998485-102005985 GCA_033310375.1 Conus canariensis | reverse complement strand
AAGATTTTACATGTGTGTGTGTGTGTGTGTGTGTGTGTGTGTGTGGTGTGTGTGTGTGTGTGTGTGTGTGTGTGTGTTGTGTGTGTTCGTTAATTTATCGTCTGTTCACTTAAAGTGATTTTAGACTGTGAGAGAAAGAGAGAGAGAGAGGGAGAGAGAGACACACAAGAGAGAGAGAGAGAGAGAGAGAGAGAGTGTGTGTGTGGTGTGTGTGTGTGTGTGTGTGTGTGTGTGTGTGTTGTGTGTGTGTGTTGCGTGCGTGCGTGCCTGTCTGTCTGCCCGTCTGTCTGTCTGTCTGTCTGTATGTATGTATGTATGTATGTCAGTCCGTCTGTATTAGTGCGTCAGTATGCTTTCCAACTTTTACTGTTTATTATTGTCATATCATTCTTATCATCATTCTTTTTATCATCATCATCATCATCATCATCATCATCATCTCATCATCATCATCATCATCACTAGTAGCAGTAGTAGTAGTAGTAGTAGTAGTAGTAATAGTAGTAGTAGTAGTATCATCATTATCAATATGATTATTAGACTTCAGACTTCAGACTTAAGACTTTTTATTATATCCCCATATACAGAAGGAAAATGTTTTTGCAGGCACGTAAAACACAAATACAAACAATTCAACATTGATAAATCAATCTGTGGGTAAAACAGGCCTCTAAAACAAAATCATAGACACCATTTCGAATGTGGTTTATGTACATGTACAAAATTAGACATTTATACCCATACAAATCCATACCCAAACATTTACACCCCCGCAAACACACACACACACACACACCACACACACACACACACACACACACACACACACAACGTGTGTGTGCACCGCGTGCCCAAACCCACATCACTCTCTCTCTCTCACTCTCTCACCCTCCCTCATCCTCCACCCCCGTCCCTCTCCCATTCACCCTTCTCAACCACTCTTTCAATCTTGCCGTCATAAAATATGTACATGGAGGAGGGGGGGGGGATATAACTACAATATACGAATGATTGGGAAACTGAGATGGAGGAAACAGTGAAGATGATAACAGAGAAGAGAGGGACAGACAGAGACAAGCCAAAACGGGGAAGGAAGTGAGCATTATTATTGCTACTATTATTATTGTTATTATCATTATCACTACTTTCGGAGGGGGAAGGGGAAGGAGAACGGGGTTGGAGGTGGGGGTTGTTATCTATTTTCAGGATATAAATCTAACAAAATGACACTCAGGATATGAAGCTGACAAAGCAAAATTCAGGGTTTAAGACTAACAAAGACAAAAGCCACAATATAAAGCTAATAAGATAATATCTCGGAAATGAAGCAAACAAAGAAATATTCACGACACAAAAACCTCTTGGGCTGATGTTGAGAACTGGAGTCATGAAAAAATATGGAAGCAAACAAAATCACTTGGTCCCTCGGGGATAAATGCCGACGTCCCGACTTGCAGGTGTCCAATTGACTGGTCCCTCCACTCCGCCACCCCTCTACCCCTCACGAAACCTCCACAGCGGACTACTGACCCGAGCTCTTACCGTTATCTTTCATCCACTACATTTTCTTCTCGGCCTGTTTTCGTTTTTCCTTTCAAAAACAGCAAAATAAGTTAGCATCTGCACGAACCACACTATTTTCTTCTCTCTTTTTTTTTTCTTTCAAAATTTTACATATGTGTGTTTAATACTTGCACAGATCTTACTTTTCCAAGGGGGGGGGGGGGGGGGGGGGGTGGGGGGGGGGGGAGTCGTCTGCAGACATCAGGAGCAAATAACTCTATGGCTCTGCTCTCTCTCTCTCTCTCTCTCTCTCTCTCTCTCTCTCTGGGCGCATGTGTGTGTGTGTGTGTGTGTGTGTGTGTGTGTGTGTGTGTGTGTGTGTGTGTGTGTGTGTGTGTGTTGTGGGGTTTAAAAGAGTTTACAGAAAATGTGGAAACCCAAAACGGCCAAAACAATTAAACAAAAATGGCGCGGCGCTGGCGGCTACAGTTGATAGGGAAATCTCTTTAGTATGCACTTACGCTGCATGGTTAATCAATAGCTTCCAAAACACACGCGCGCGCGCGCACACACACACCTACACCTCCCCGACCTTCTTCCTCTTCCCCCTCCCCCCCCCCCCCCCCCCCCCCCCCTCCACATACACACACACTTCCCATCCCACCTCCTCTACCCTCGCCCGCTTCCCTCCTCTCCGTCCCGCTTCCAACCCTTAACCATTTACCTCCCTTATCTCTTGATCGTTACGTTTGTTTCGGACGCTTATGGTTTGTATTGTTACAGCCCAACCGACAACAGCAGGCTTTTTCAGGACTGTCAAACCCAAACAGAGAAAAAAAAACAAGGTCGCACCATGACGAAGGTTGCATTCTGAAAAGTCTATAAATGACAAAAGTTAAAGAACACGATAGCTTAACTACCGACATCCGCGCTAAGAGCTACAGGCATTACGCTTAATTTCTCGGCCCCAGATTAAGAACAAAATTGGATGGGTTGTGGATGCTGCACGACATTCTTGTGTGCATTGACTTTCTTCTTTCGTTCGTTTACTTTTGATTGTGATGACGGTGGGGGGTACAAGGTCGAGATGAGGGAAGAAGGAAGGTCAAGAAATTCATATGGTATCATTCATACATAGAACCATGAATGCAGTCAAAATCATTACATCTGAAAAAGACAAATAAATATTCGTTTGTAGCCTTGAATTAAGGATGGAAGTTTGTCTCTTACTCTTAACTTAATGATCTAAATTTATCCCTTACCTTTGAGTAAATTATCAAAATCGGTCTCTTCGTCTTCGAATGACTTTTCAAACCTGTTTCTTATCCTTGAGTAAATGACCAAAGTCTTTGAATAAAGCTTAAAGCATGTCTTGTTTATCCTCTCACCTTTGAATAAACGATCAAAGTCTGTGCTTTGCCTCTTAAGGAATGACCAAATTATGTTCTAAAGTTTTGAATAACTGTGAATAAAACTCTGTCTCCTCCCTTTGAATAAATGATCAAAGACTGTCGTGTACTTTGAAATGAAAGATCAGTTCAGTTCATGTTGTTTATAGCCTAGCCGACAACAAGAGGCTTTCATCTCGTCACAGTGAATTTCTCATATAATAGTTGTATAAAGTAAAAAAAAAACCAAAAAAAACAAAAAAACAAAAAAAACAAAAAACAACTCCGTGACAACAATAAACCGATCTTTTAAAAACACGTGAAGATCTTGCTTAAAGAGCTTTCTTCCTTAAAACTTTAGCTTTATGTAACATATTTCTTTCTTTTAGGAGCTCGAAAGTCACATACAGTTGAACAGCTATGAACAAGATTTTCATACAGTCTAACCTAAAGTGTTTATGTTTGGCATCATGTTAGTTCCAAAAGTCTCAAAGAACATGCATTGTAAGGAGCTGTGCATCCCATGAATTGCAAAAAAGTGGCTTCTTCACCTTTTAAAATACTCGAGTGAATGTATAAGGGTGACCCATGTGTAATCGACATGAAACTATTTCTTCTGAACAGTAACTAGTGGAACATAGTGAAAACTCTTTCGGAGTAGGTCGAATTCAAGGTCGCTTACTTTTAAATAATCGATTACAGTCTCCTCTCGCTCTGAACTTATTTCCTTGACTGTCTAGATAGATGACACAAGTCTGTTCCTTAGTTCTCTGGATATAAATCAGAATGTCTATATCTTAACTCAAACTGAAAAATCAAAGTCTGCTTTTCTTTTCTCTGTGGACAGAGATAATCAAGACCTGTTTCTTATCTCTATGGATAGAAAATCAAAGTCTCTTATTCTCTGGATAGAACATCATCAGGTCTGTGTCTTACCTCTCTGGGTGGAAAATCGAAGTCAGTGCGTTTCCTCCAGACGCGAAATCAGTCTCTTTCTTACATCTCTGGATAGACCTAGGCCTACATCAAGGCACGCCGCTTAGTTTGCTTCCTGTTCATGGAAACTCGTTCTTACCTCTCTGGATAGATGTTCATCAAGGCACGCCGCTTAGTTTGCTTCCTGTTCATGGAAACTCGTTCTTACCTCTCTGGATAGATGTTCATCAAGGTACGCCGCTTAGTTTGCTTCCTGTTCATGGAAACTCGTTCTTACCTCTCTGGATAGATGTTCATCAAGGTCTGCCGCTTACCTTTGGATGTCGGGCCTTCTTCGATCGAGTCAGGATAGATACCTCCTTGGGGACACCCTGAAAGACACATTTCAATGTAAATGACCGTAACGCTGTTCGTGGTTTTTGTCCGTGCGTCTGTGTAAATGTAAACAAAGAGACGGTCGAATAGATCTCTCTCTCTCTCTCTCTCTCTCTCTCTCTCTCTCTCTCTCTCTCTCACACACACACACACACACACACACACTCACACACACACACACACACACACACACCCACGCACAGACACACTCACACCACACGCACACACACACACACACACACGCGCGCGCGCGCGCGCGCGCACACACACACAAACACATACACGCGTGCGTGCGCGCGCGTACACACTGTTCACTCACACGTACTAATGCACGCACGCATGCACATACACATATGCGTGAGAGAGAGAGAGAGAGAGAGGAGAGAGAGAGAGAGAGAGAGAGAGAGACCGAGACAGAGAGAGAGAGATGAAGGTTGGCTCACCTTGACATGATACTGGCACAGGGGACAGCAGGAGCATGAAGACAACGACGACATTGCCCAGAGAAACCCACGCCATGGAGCGGGTAGCTGATACAGCCAGCTGTCTCCTCCTGCACAGCCAGAACTCCCTTCCTTTACAATCAGCAATCACTTCCTACACAGCCAGCACTCCCTTCCTCAACAATCAGCAATCACTTCCTACACAGCCAGCAGTCCATTCCTCTACAATCAGCAATCATTCCTACAAAGCCAACAATCCCTTCCTCTACAATCAGCAATCACTTCCTACACAGCCAACAATCTCTTCCTCTACAATCAGCAATCACTTCCTACACAACCAACAATCTCTTCCTCTACAATCAGCAATCACTTCCTACACAACCAACAATCTCTTCCTCTACAATCAGCAATCACTTCCTACACAGCCAATAATCCCTTCCTCTACAATCAGCAATCACTTCCTACACAGCCAACAATCTCTTCCTCTACAATCGGCAACCACTTCCTACACAGCCAATAATCCTTTCCTCTACAAACAGCAATCACTTCCTACACAGCCAACAATCTCTTCCTCTACAATCGGCAATCACTTCCTACACAGCCAACAACCCATTCCTCTACAATCGGCAATCACTTCCTACACAGCCAACAACCCATTCCTCTACAATCGGCAATCACTTCCTACACAGCCAATAATCCTTTCCTCTACAATCGGCAATCACTTCCTACACAGCCAACAACCCATTCCTCTACAATCGGCAATCACTTCCTACACAGCCAACAACCCATTCCTCTACAATCAGCAATCACTTCCTACACAGCCAACAATCCTTTCCTCTACAATCGGCAATCACTTCCTACACAGCCAATAATCCTTCCTCTACAATCGGCAATCACTTCCTACACAGCCAACAACCCATTCCTCTACAATCGGCAATCACTTCCTACACAGCCAACAACCCATTCCTCTACAATCGGCAATCACTTCCTACACAGCCAACAATCCTTTCCTCTACAATCGGCAATCACTTCCTACACAGCCAACAATCCTTTCCTCTACAATCGGCAATCACTTCCTACACAGCCAATAATCCTTTCCTCTACAATCAGCAATCACTTCCTACACAGCCAATAATCCCTTCCTCTACAATCAGCAATCACTTCCTACACAGCCAACAATCTCTTCCTCTACAATCGGCAATCACTTCCTACACAGCCAACAATCTCTTCCTCTACAATCAGCAATCACTTCCTACACAGCCAACAATCTCTTCCTCTACAATCGGCAATCACTTCCTACACAGCCAACAATCTCTTCCTCTACAATCAGCAATCACTTCCTACACAGCCAACAATCTCTTCCTCTACAATCGGCAATCACTTCCTACACAGCCAACAATCTCTTCCTCTACAATCAGTAATCACTTCCTACACAGCCAACAATCTCTTCCTCTACAATCAGCAATCACTTCCTACACAGCCAACAATCTCTTTCTCTACAATCGGCAATCACTTCCTACACAGCCAATAATCCTTTCCTCTACAAACAGCAATCACTTCCTACACAGCCAACAATCTTCTCCTCTACAATCAGCAATCACTTCCTACATAGCCAATAATCCGTTCCTCTACAATCAGCAATCACTTCCCACACAGCCAACAATCCTTTTCTCTAAAAACAGCAATCACTTTCTACACAGCCAATAGTCCTTTCCTCTACAATCAACAATCACTTCCTACACAGCCAATAATCTTTTCCTCTACAAACAGCAATCACCTTCTACACAGCCAACAATCTCTTCCTCTACAATCAACAATCACTTCCTACACAGCCAGCAATCCCTTCCTCAACAAACAGCAATCACCTCCTACACAGCCAACATCCCTTCTTCAACAACCAACAATTACGTTTTACACAGCCGACAATCCTTTACTCAACAACCAATAATTACTTCCTACACAGCAAACAATCCCTTCCTCAACAACTAACAATTACTTTCTACACAGCCAAAAAGCCCTTCTTCAGCAACCAACAATTACACAGCCAACAATCCCTTCCTCTCCAATCAACAATTACTTCTTACACAGCCAAAAACCTCTTCTTCAACAACCAACAGTTACTTCCTACACAGCCAACAATCCCTTCCACAACAACCAACAATTATTTCCCACACAGCCAAAAAGCTCTTCCTCAACAACCAACAATTATTTCTCACACAGCCAAAAAGTTCTTCCTCAACAACCAACAGTTACTTCCTACACAGCCAACAATCCCTTACTCAACAACCAACAATTACTTTCTACACAGCCATTAATCTTTCCTCAACAACCAACACATTTTGAAAGGTCCTCACACATCATCCAACTGTCTTACTTTTTAACAGTTCTCCACCATGCGTCCTTCACTTACCTAACGGTCATTCATCAACACAGACTGTTTAGTATTCACAAGCAAACGGACGTCCACTTCTGAAGGGAATAACAGCAGCACTGTGGGAAACGTTCTTCCAAAACAGAAGTTCGTCACTGGAACAAACGCGAACAGAGGAATTCTGTCAGCCACACAATGAATGATCACACTCCTGGGTTTCTACAGGCGTTCTGTTTTGTACGTCGGGATGTAGCTGTGGGAATTCCCGAACTAAGTCCACGAGGTCATCATCTTCATGTTTGCGTGTGTCACATTGTTCTTCGTGAATTCTCCGCATACGTCACTTGTTTGTGATGTCTTGTTCTGGCGTCCGTACTTCCCAAACAGCAGACAGCCTGAAAACAGACACATACATATCAAGTTTTATTTCATAAAAAATTCACTGTTACGAATTGGGGAGAAAAAAAAACACAAGAATTTGCAA
>CM065714.1:101973485-101978485 GCA_033310375.1 Conus canariensis | reverse complement strand
AGATAAACTTGAAACTTTTTCACGTCAGTACAACATCAGATTTTTCAACGTCCATGAGGACCATCGCGAAGATTATACGACCTGCGCTCGTAAAGTCGTTCAACTTCTGATTCGCTTCTACCCCTTCAAGAATTGGTCTCTGGAGGATGTAGAGCGAGCCCATCGCGTAGGTCAGAAACAACAAGATGGCAGACCTCGGACAATCATTGCGCGATTGCGGAACTGGAGTGACAAACTTTCCGTTCTGCAAGAAAGAAAATGCAGAAGGGAGATGGCCGATACGTTGGGTATCCGTGTGGCTGGGGATTTGACAATCCGTCAGCAAGGGGAACTACGCCGACAACGGTACCAGGGCAAGACGGCGTACTACAGAAATGGTCGGCTATGCTTCCGAGAACAGCGATCCCCCCACTTCAGAAAAGCCAAAGGCCGTGGGAACCAGCGTCAGTATGAGTCTGGTCAGAGGGCACAGTCTGGGCATCGCTCTCAGAATAGAGATGCGCCTGATGTCCACACCCCAGTCAAATCCCCACGGCCATCCTCTGCCGGCCATAGGTCACCCCTAGTCCGCCATCCTACTTCCTATGCCCCCGGCCCTCCACCCTCCAGTTCCACCCGTTACCCTCCACCCTACACTTCCACCCGTCCCCCTCCACCCTCCACTTCCACCCGTCCCCCTCCACCCTCCACTTCCACCCGTCCCCGTCCACCCTCTACTTTCACCCGTCCCCCTTCCCCTTCCACTTCCACCCGCCCCCCTCCACCCTCTACTTCCACCCGTCCCCCTTCCTCTTCCAATTCCACCCACCCCCCTCCTCCTTCCTCTCCCACCCATCCCATTACCCCTGTCTCTTCCACTCATCACCCTCCACCTTCCGCGCCCACCCGTCACCCCCCACCTTCCTCTTCCACCCGTCACCTGCCTCCTTCCAGTCACACCCATTCCACTCTGCCTTCCACTTCCACCTGTTATCCTTCATTTTCCATTTCCACCCGTTCGCCTGTTTCCTTGACTTCTACCCATCCCCCTCCACCTTCCACTACCACCTTTCCCCCTCCGCTGTCTGTTTCTACCCAAACCTGGTCGTCTTCTTCTCGTCCCCCTCCCATGTACAACATGCAAGAATTCCCCACCCTGCTCAGGACAAGTACTCCCAGGAGTGGGACTACTGTTACATGTCCTAAACAAAATCAAAACCAAAGCAACCTGCTTGAGGCGTCCCCAGGCCGCCATGGTTGCAGTCCTGATTCTTCTCAAAGTGGGGATCCGTCGATTCCTACAACAACTGAGGATTGCATGGACCCGCACCTAGCAGGAGTGACTGACCCTACATCAGAGGGTCTACCGACCTTGCCATCACATTCACCAGACGTTCTTGATGACAGCATGACTCTATTAAAACAGACAGTGTCCTTGGTAAACCCTCCGCACGACGTGGAAAAACCAGTCCAAGGGTGTGATAGGTACAGTGACAGAGGGTCTCAACACTGGCGAGAGTCACAGTACCGAGGTGGTGGAGAACCCTAGGCCCTCTCCGTGGCAGGTGTCGATGGTCAGTGAAACCGAGGGCCAGTTCTCTGGCTCCGGTCCTTGTACTCGCAGTCGAGTACGAACCAGACAGACACAGCTCACAGAAAGATTTTTAAGGGCCCATTCAAGAGGTAGTCCTGGACGTAATAATGAACAAAACTGTGCTTCCCTGCTGCCCCCGTGTCCTTCTTACAATGAAGTCACCTAGGATAACGGCCGTGCCCGTGTCAAGACTTGTCAGAAAAACAGTCTCTCCTTTCTGACTTATAATATTGAGGGTGTATCGTCAGTTTATGACCCTGATGTAAATAATTATATATCTCAGTTCGATTTTGTTGTTTTGACGGAAACGTTCTCAAGAACATTTCCTTCTTTTCTCTTTTTGGATTACGAAGTTTTTCTTTCACCTGGAATCAGATTAACCGATGCTGTTACTGCACGTTTGTCAGGAGGGATCGTGTTTCTTGTAAGAAAGACATATGCCAAACTAGTCAAACAACTTACAGTGGAATATGACCATACTATTGTTCTCCACCTTAAAGCTCTAGATCTTGACGTTCTTTTAATTGGAATTTATTTGCCCCCTGCTAACAGTGTTTATTATGCAGATACCGAGATTGATAATGGGGTTTCCCTTCTTGAACAATGTCTGATGGATACTTTTGAACAAGCGGGTGATCTTCCAGTGATCATCCTCGGCGATTTAAATGCAAGAACTGGTCGGCTGAACGCACAAGAACTACCCGTATATTTAGGTGACTTGATAAATGAAAATACCACCGGTGATGACTGCTTTTCTCGTGTATCAAAAGATTGCTCCACTAATGAATTTGGTCTTTATTTAATTATCATCTGTCAGAATTTTGAGTTGGTTATTCTAAATGGTTTTCTGCCTGGTGATAAAAGCGGGGATTACACTTATATTGCTCACAATGGTTCAAGTGTTATTGATTATTTTATTTCCTCCCAATCCTTAGTTCCACTGTGCCGTGAATTGAAAGTAACCCCACGGGTAGAATCAAAGCACATGCCTGTTGAATTTGTACTAATGCTTCCCAGTCCGAATCAGGAGACGGTTTCAAAAAGGTTAAAGGTAACCAAATTTAAAAAATATGCATGGGATCCAGCAAAAGAAGGTGATTTTATCGGTGTACTTCAGTCTGACGAGGTCAATTCAACCTTTAATGAAGCAATTGAATTGATTGATGTCAATTTTGAGAGTGCACTGAAGAAACTAAACGAAGGTCTGTTTATGGCTGGTCAAATAATGTGTAAAGAAACTGTCACAGGTAACATCAAGCACAGCCCATGGTTTGACTCTGAGTGCTATGTTAAACGCCGTCAGGTGAGACAAGCATTGAGAACGTACAGTCGGGTGAAAGTTAATGACAACCCCGATGCTGTTCAACTGAGACTTAACTATTCTATAATTAGAAACGAGTATAAAGACTTACTTCGAGACAAGCAGCAGTTATATAGACAGCAAGTTTTAAATACACTTAACGAAAACGCCAAAGATTCTAAGCGGTTTTGGAGCACTGTAAGGTCTTTAAAAAGTAGTTCTCATGTACCAAACACAATATCCAATGAAGAATGGTTTCAGCATTTCAAACAAGTCTTTAATGATGAGCTTATTCCTTCTGGTCCTAATTCTCAGGAACTTCAAACTGAGTATTTTCCTGTTGCTGATAGTAACGTTGATGAATTGGATGTCTGTATAACTGAAGGGGAAATTCTTGATTCAGTTAAGGCTTTAAAATCAAATAAAGCACCAGGTCCAGACGGACTAATTGGGGAATTTTATAAATATTATACCCCCACTATTCTCTTTTTCCTTAAGAAATTTTTCAACAAACTCTTTGATTTTGGCATCTTCCCTTCTATGTGGTGCGAAGCTCTGATTCAACCTTTGCACAAAAAGGGTGATATAAACAACCCAGACAACTACAGAGGTATCTCTCTTTTAAACATTAGTTCAAAATTATATACTTACATATTAAACAAGCGTTTAACAAAATGGATTGAAGATTGTGATGTAATAAACGATGTGCAGGCTGGCTTTAGAAAGAATTATAGTACTACTGATCATATATTTACCCTTTTTCTCTGGTACAAAAGCAACTATCTAACCACAAGAAATTATACGTTGCTTTTATTGACTTTAAAAAGGCTTTCGATTCGGTAGATAGAAACCAACTCTGGTCAATCTTAAAGAAAAAAGGTATAAACGGTAAGATGTACAATGCACTTAAAAGCATATACACAGATGTCAAAGCTAGGGTTAAAGTGGGGGGAGATTTAACTGACACTTTTATGTGTCCTCGGGGTCTGAAGCAAGGAGAAATATGCAGTCCGGTTTTATTTTCGCTATTCATCAATGAGCTTGCTGAAGAAATAATTCAATACGGTAAACATGGTATTTCCTTATTACCAGACTTCATAGAGATACTAATTATGCTTTTTGCCGACGATGTTGCACTCGTAGCATCTACCGTCATTGGTCTCCAGCAGCAACTAAATGTTTTGTGTAGCACAGCAAAAAAACTCGATTTGATCGTAAATTTAGAAAAATCAAAAGTTATTGTGTTTAGAAATGGGGGGTATATCGCCTCAAGGGAAAGATGGTTCTACGACGGTAGGCAACTAGAAATTGTTAATCAGTATAAATATTTAGGTGTTATCTTTTCCACGGGTCTTTCTTTTTCCCATTGCCTTGAGGATTTAGCATCCAAGGCAAAACGTCAAGTCATCAATATTATAAAACTACTGTGGAAGTTTCAAAGTCTTTCCCCGAAATTGTTCTTTAAACTTTTCGACTGTCAAGTCCAGCCAATGCTTAGCTATGGTGCCGAAGTATGGGGTTTGACTGCAAACAACTCAATTATTGAAAAAGTACATTTGTTTGCACTCAAGAGATTCTTAAATGTTTCCATAAAAACACCCAGCGCCTTAGTCTACGGAGAAACTGGTCGGTATCCACTCTATATAAACAATTATACTAAATGTATCAAGTATTGGTTACGTGTCGTTAATATGCCGGACAATCGCCTTCCTAAGAAAGCTTACATCACGTTATATGATTTGCATCATCGAGGCAAGAACAACTGGGTTTCATCAGTTTGCTCTACGTTAAATCGCTATGGCTTTGGGTATGTATGGGAAAACCAGAACGTTTACAATGTCAAAGGTTTTCTCTTAGAATTTAGAAATCGGTTGATTGATTGTCATCTTCAAGAATGGTACACCCGAATGGATGTTAGTGATCGCTTTTCCTTCTATTCTTCCTTTAAGCAATTTAGACAAATACCGAATTATCTGTTTACGGTAAGTAATTTGAACAATCGTAAAAATCTCATAAGATTCAGGTTAGGCGTATCTTGTTTAAATACTCACAAACTGCGGCATTCGAGTGTTCCCCGAGAGGCACTCTGCTGTCCTTTTTGTCCAAGTCAGTTGGAATCTGAATATC
>CM065714.1:101968485-101970985 GCA_033310375.1 Conus canariensis | reverse complement strand
CACACACACATACACACACACACACACACACACACACACACACACACACACACACACACACACACACACACACACAATCTTTTAATGAATTTCATATTTCATTCTCTAACATTAAGTCGTAATGTTCTCATCCCCAGCTGATGCATTTGTACCATAGTGTTCAAGTGCTTCGGCTGTTTGGATGATCCCTGGAGTCTTTTAGCCAGGGTACGAAAACAACAACAACAACAACAACAACAACAGCAACAGCAACAAATCGATTTCCTGACTGCAGAAGCAGTGGCTATCCTTTGTGAATTATTCACATCCAGAGCTTCATTACAATCAACCTTCTCGATCCGTTCATTTGAATCCCTACCATACTGAGAATGAGGCCAGGTAAATCAGTTTCACTGTCCTTTTCAAAATGACACTGTGAATAATTTATTGAACTTAAATAATGATCTTCTTATCCGTTAGTGATGGCCCTGTAAACAATATACTAAGGTTCAATGATAATCACGGTCTTGCCTGATAATTCTGATACTTAGGCTATTTAACACAGATCTGGGATCAAATATTCAACCTGTTAAAAAAAAAAAAAAAACTTGACAGAAGAAATCAATTTCATCCTTTGTGAATTATTGTTATTCAGCGCTCCATTTCTCGTTACCTTGTCGACTCATTTAGTGGCATACAAATCATGGTCATATCATTCTTTGTTCCCACCTCGCTTAGATTTCCTTTCACATCAATCATACCGAGTCTCCTGCAGTTGCTTCTGTTCTGGTTTCTTTTTCTGGACTGACAATACGTTACCTGCATTTGTTTCTTTATCTTGACTGACAATACGTTACCTGCATTTGTTTCTTTTTCTGGACCGGCAATATGTTACCTGCATGTGTTTCCTTTTTTCGACTTGCAATATGTTACCTGCATGTGTTCTTTTTCGACTTGCAATATGTTACCTGCATGTGTTCTTTTTCGACTGGCAATATGTTACCTGCATGTGTTCTTTTTCGACTGGCAATATGTTACCTGCATGTGTTCTTTTTCGACTGGCAATATGTTACCTGCATGTGTTCCTTTTTTCGACTTGCAATATGTTACCTGCATGTGTTCTTTTTCGACTTGCAATATGTTACCTGCATGTGTTCTTTTTCGACTGGCAATATGTTACCTGCATTTGTTTCTTTTTCTGGACTGACAATACGTTACCTGCATTTGTTTCTTTTCTGGAGTGACAATACGTTACCTGCATTTGCTTATTTCTGGACTAACGACATGTTACCTGAACTTGTTTCTTTTCTGGACTAACATCATGTTACCTGCATTTGCTTCTTTTCTGGACTAACATGTTACCTGCATTTGTTTCTTTTCTGGACTAACAACATGTTACCTGCATTTCCTTCTTTTCTGGACGGGCAATGTTACCTGCACTTGTTTCTTTTCTGGACTAACAACATGTTACCTGCACTTGTTTCTTTTCTGGACGGGCAATGTTACCTGCACTTGTTTCTTTTCTGGACTAACAACATGTTACCTGCATTTGTTTCTTTTCTGGACTAACAACATGTTACCTGCATTTGTTTCTTTTCTGGACTAACAACATGTTACCTGCATTTGTTTCTTTTCTGGACTAACAACATATTACCTGCACTTGTTTCTTTTCTGGACTAACAACATGTTACCTGCATTTGTTTTTTTTTTTCTGATATGACAACATGTTACATGCATTAGTTTCTGTTCTGGTTTGACAATACGTTGAATGCATTAGTTTCTGTACTGGTGTGATAATCCGTTACCTGCATTTGTTTCTGTTCTGCTGTGACGACAGGTTACCTGTATTAGCTCTTGTTCTGGTATTACAATAGCTTACCTGCATTTGCTTTTGTTCTGGTGTGACAATAGGTTACCTGTATTAACTCCTGTTTTGGTATTATAATAGATTGGTATTACAATAGGTTCCTGTTTCTGTTGTGGTGTGACAGTATTTCGAGATCAAATGGCTTGTCAGTGTTAAATCAATGTTAGTTTGTGTTTGTTTGGCTTTTGTTGTTTGTGTATTCCTATGTGACAGATTTCATGATCAAATGGCTGGTCAGTATTGAATCATCATTAGTTTGTGTTCGTTTCTTAGGCCGTTGCTGTCTCTGTCAGTTCTTGTGTGACAATATTCAAGATGAGATGGCTTGATTAGTTAGTTCGTGTTCGGTTCTTTGGCTGTTGTTGCTGTGTGCATGTTTTACATCGGACGATGCAGGCCAACTAAGAAAATCCAATTTGGAGTAGTTTCCTTGCAGGTTCTGTGCTTCCTATCTGCTCGTGTGCTGGGTGAATGGGTGCCACAAAAGGTAGCATAACTTCGAGCCGCGGTCATGTTACTGTCGTCAAAATAAAAACAATATTCATTATTTAGTGTCTTATCTTGTGTAAAGAACAATTCAAGGCGTTTGCACATGTCATTCAGGCATCTGCACACCACAGCTTAAAACACAGCCTGATAATGAATCAATAAGCA
>CM065714.1:101950985-101963485 GCA_033310375.1 Conus canariensis | reverse complement strand
AATGGAGAGATTATCCCACCACACCGTCCGTTCTGGCAACATGATGTCTACACACATAAGGCTTAAATTACATAAATAAAGGCATATATTTTTTCCATGTTAGCTCGAATTCATGGTTTTCCCTACAGTTGCTGATAAATATTTTTTGTTCTTACCCTTATATTTAAACTATTGATGAATTTAGGCATTGTAGGGTTCAAATTGTGTAACTTGCATTTATAGATGAAAAATTTGGCAAATAGTAGTATGAAATCTAAAGGCTTGTCTGTTATTACATTTGCTGCACAACCAAACAAGATTAGTTGTTCGTTTAATATTAGTCTTAGAGAATGGGGACATTTATTCCATAAAACAGATTCGAAGTCATTCCAGAAATTTTGAATTACAATGCAATTCCAAAACAAGTGCTGAATTGTCTGCGTTTCTGAGTTAGAGAAATTACATTGTGGGGAGTCTGTGAGTTTACACATGTAAAGAAACTTTTGTGTGGGGAGAATACGGTGTACAAGTCTAAACTGGAACCATCTCAGTTGAGTATCTGTAGTAATTTTAAGAGGTTTTAAAAAGATATCTTTCCACTTGAGTCCAGTATACAGACGTTCCCACTTAATCACTGCTGCTGGTGTAATTTTAGAACCAAGTGGGATCGATTTAACTACTTTGTCTTTCTGGGTCAAGGTCCATACTTTATTTTTCCTCATCAATAACATGTGCTATGTCTTCTCTGTAATTGAGAATTTCTTGATATTTTCTAATAGCTCTGATGATTCCCACATATGCTAAAAAATTAGTTTTTGTAACGTTTGAGTATTTTACCTTAAAATCATTAAAGGACAGAAAATTTCCATTTGCATCCATTACATGGTTAATTTTTGTTACGCCTGCTTCTATCCATTCTTTCATGTAGATCACCTTATTGTCCCTTGTTATGTTTACATTGTAATGAGTATATTCTGACAGAAATTCTTTTATATTTAAAGGTTTACACGTTGAGCAGAACTTTTTGTAGTGTCTAACAACATCAAGCCAGAATGGATTATCGAGTCTTTGGAGTAAGACGTCAGCGTACTCACCTCCGAGCGTTTTCATTTGTTTCATGGCTGGATACAAGGTATATATGAAACTCCTAAATTCTGATTCTGGAATATTTAACCGTCTTAACCAGCTAATCTTCAGAGTCTCAAGTAGTATAGATATGTTACTCATTTTCAGTCCTCCATTTTCATATTCTTGATAAATTACCGATTTCTTTATCTTATTGTGTTTCCCATTCCATAAGAACTGGAACATTTCAGTTTCTATTTCCTTCAAAAGTTGGCTTGGGGGGTCCGGAAGATTAAGAAACAGATAGGTAAACTGAGGAAGAATGAACATTTTCAATATTGCGATTTTCCCAAAAGGAGTGAGATTTCTTCTTTTCCATTGTTTTAAGATCTTCTGCACGGCTGAAAGCTTCTGACTGTAATTTAAATCAACAATTTGATCTGTATTAGTAGAAAATTTTATGCCAAGAACCTTAAAGATACCAGGATTCCATTGGAAGTTCCTGTCCCTGAAGTATCGAATTTGACTATTTTTTTCTACTTCCAATCCACACTATTTGGGTTTTATCACTATTCATTTTCAAGCCTGACATCTGTGCATATTCATCAAGGATATCTACAGTTGCCTTCAGCGACTGTTCAGAACCATCAAGTAGCAGAGAAGTATCGTTTGCAAACTGTGACAGGAGAAATTCTGTGTTTTTTTATGCTAATGCCTTTAACATCTTTACTTTTTCGAATCATCAGTGATAAAATCTCTGCGCATATTAAATATAAGTAGGGAGAAAGCGGGTCCCCCTGTCTACATCCTCTTTCAAGTTTAAAACGGGTAGAATACTGACCATTTAACAGAACGCACGATGTGGTATTCATATACAATGTTTGAAACCACTGAACAATACTAGGTCCAAAATTAAAGAAATTCAAACATTTTTCAATAAAGACCCAAGAGACACTGTCAAATGATTTCTCAAAATCAGTCAGCATTAAGAGACCAGGAATGCGTGTTTTTTCAGTGTAAAGCATATCGTATAGCAATCTTATATTTTCTCCAATGTAACGACCTTTGATAAAGCCCTTCTGACGGACATTTATAATGCTTGGCAAGACTGTTTGTAATCTTGCAGATATGCAAGCGGAAGCTATTTTATAGGAGACATTTAACAGGGATACTGGGCGCCAATTTTTTTTATAAATTGTTTGGGTTTTTTCCTCTTTGGGTAAACATACAATAATTCCTTGTTTTTGTGAGACTGAAAGTTGGCCACAGTCGTAGCCTGAATTAACTGATCTGACAAGAAAGTGACCAATGTCTACAAAAAAGAACTTAAAGAATTCAACAGTGAATCCGTCTGACCCAGGACTTCTGTCATTTTGCATTTTTTTTTCAGTGCTTTTGCAGCCTCACTGTATGTGAGGGGTCCTTTAATGCTCTATCTCGCATCACAAGTTATTGCTGGGGCATCTGGCAAAAGATGGTTAAGGTTAATATCATTAACCTCTCTGTAACTGTACAAATTATGGTAAAAGGTCTGGACCTCTGACAAGATTGTATCTTGGTACTATAATTATTGTTGTTGTTGTTATTGTTATTATTATTATTATCATCATCATTATTCTTGTTGTTGTCGTTGTTGTTCTTGTTCTTGTTGCTGTTCTTGTTGTTCTTCTTGTTGTTGTTAACGTTATGATAATTATTCCTTTTTCAACACTAGCAACCGTTTTCAGGTCAGACAAACAGTGTCCGAGATACAGTCTGTTCAAGATGATTCCACCGCCAGCCCACCCCCACACCACTGTTTAAAAGGCATTTTCCAATACAGCAGGAAGAATTTGTCTCACCAAACAGCACCGCCAAGGACAGGGACTGGACACACTTTGCAGAAGTGTCAGAGAGTCGTTCCATGAAAAGCTGTACTTGATCATTTATACTCCATTACCATTCTTTTTTCTTTCTTTTTTTTTACCTTTCGCTTCAAGTACAATGTAGCCACACTTGACATTTAATCATTTACACACCAAGACCTGATTTAAGCAGAATATAACCACACGTTACTTCCAACCTATGCTGTAGTGGACAATGACAGTTGTGATTTTTTTTGTTTGTTTGTTTAGTTTTCTTTAAGTGTGTGGTGTGTGTGTGTGTGTGGTGTGTGTGTGTGTGTGTGGTGTGTGTGTGTGCTTGCGTGCGCGTGCCTCCATGTGTGTATGTGTGTGTGTTTATGTGTCTGTGCGCGCGTGCGCGCGCGCGAGGGCGCACGCGTGCGCTCTCATGCCAGAGCGTGTGCGTGAGTGATTCTGATTCACATCTTGCCGACACAAGTCAAGCTGGCCTAGACAATGGGTTATCCGCAGTTCAAACCCACCTAACCAGTTGGCCACACACAATAACCTAATCCAGAAGACACGATACGACAACAAGACGCCAGTCAGCGTTGCTGGACGATCGCCAAGCCGGCGATGCGCTAGGGGAGACAATCAATTATACCACGATCGAAAGTGCGTGTCGCTGGGCGCGCATGAACGTGACCATGTAGGCGTGCGTGTGATCGGAAAGGGGAGTGGGAAGTGGATGGGGGTATGAGATGATAGGAAGACAGAAAGGGGAGAGGACGGGGAAGGAGAAAAAGGAGGGGGGAGGAGGGGGGTTCGTGTGTGTGTGTGTGTGTGTGCGTGTGTGTGTGTGTGCGTGCGTGCGTGCGTGCGTGCGCGCGCGCGCGCGCGTAAGAGAGCGAAAGAGAGAGAGAGAGAGAGTATGTGCATGTGTGTGTGTGTGTGTGTGAGAGAGAGAGAGAGAGAGAGAGAGAGAGAGAGATGTGTGGTGTGTGTGTGTGTGTGTGTGTGTGTGTGTGTGTGTGTGTGTGTGTGTGTGTGAAAGAGAGAGAGAGAGATGTGTGTGTGTGTTGTTTGCTTGTGTGTGTTTGTGAGTGAGCGCGCGCGCGCGATTGTGTGTGTGTGTGTGTGTGTGTGTGTGTGTGTGTGTGTGTGTGTGTGTGTGTGTGTGTGTGTCCGCGTATAAGTGTGGTGTGTGTGTGTGTGTGTGTGTGTGTGTGTGTGTGTGTGTGTGAGAGAGAGAGAGAGAGGAAGAGAAGAGAAAGAGCAGAGAGACAGAGAGAGAGAGAAGAGAGAGAGAGAGAGAGAGAGAGAGAGAGAGAGAGAGCCTGTATGCGCGTATACACGCGCTTACCTGCGCTCGCCCGCATGTTGTTGTTGATGTTCTCTTTGTTGATATTGTCGTCCTCGTTAGTTTCTATTGCTGTCGGTGCCGTCGTCGTCGTTCACATTTAATGAGAAATACCAAACCTCTTTGTCGATTGTTGCACGACACAAAGAGTTAAACAGTATTGTCTGAAAGGAATGCGACTGTTCGAGACAGAAACTGGAGTCGGAGGAGAGAGGGGGGAGGAGGGGGGGGGGAGCTGAAGGCAAACAAAGGAAGAGAAGTACAGGTGAACATTACAACAACAACAACAAAAAAAAGGGGGGGGGGGGGGGGAGGGATTGACCTGTCCGCCCCCTTCTCCTAACCTCAACCCCGCTTTCCCCTCTGCATACTCTTCTTCCTCACGCCCCCATCCTCCTCCCAACTCCCCTGCTTTTATTCTTTCAATTTCTTTAATCAAAAGCTAGGCTGGATTCGGGGCTAGTCATTTAGCCACATCGTACTGACTAATCTAGTCGACCAGCGGCTTGCTAATATGACCAATGGTTTACTAACATAAACAGTGATAACCTCACAGGTAGTCCCGCAGTTGATTTTATAAAGGTGCTTGATGTTTTTGACCAATACGTTTTTTTTTCTTTGAAAAACTAGGTTTATTGCTTCCCGATAATGATTTACAACACCAATCTTTATTTCTTTAAGGTAGAAAGCAGTGCGTTTTCATTAATTTACCTGTCTTCCATTTTGTCTTTCAGTTACAATGCTACTCAAGGTTCCTTCCTTGGTTATATCTTATTCTTAACACACATGAACACGAACAATCTGCCTGTTTATTTTCACAATTGTATGTAAAGTGTTTGCATAAGATTCTGCTATTCACGGGTTGTCATAATAGATTACATTAGATTTGCTATATCCTTTCACTAAAGCATTCTCAAATTAATTAAATGCTTTTAACTCAGTTACAAGTCTCCATATCCGACAAAAATGACTACTAGTCTCAGAAATCTGTACCAGACAAAAACATCAAGATATTTCACACAATATTCAATCCCTTTATATTCGAGGTGAAATTATTGAGGAAGTTGATTATCGTAAGATAAATTGAGGTCAGATCATAAATATATATATATATATATATATATATATATATTATCTGTGTGTGTGTGTGTGTGTGTGTGTGTGTGTGTGTGTGTGTGTGTGTGTGTGTGTGTCCAAGATAGGTCCAAAATGATTTTACTAGCTCTCGATTATTCTTTAGAGAGACTGTTGTAAATTATTCTTTAATGCCTAAATTGAAATACTCGTCAGCTTCGCCTCTACAATCTGGAAAGCTATTTTAAATCACCGTTCAGTTCGCATACACAAGCTACAAAATGAGAAGGTCCACAACCTGACCTCTTTCAGATTAATAAACGTTTTGGGATTCTATCTCTTACATGAAAGTTCATATGCAACAAAGTAACCTTTGTGTTAAAGATAATGTCCCTTTCCCTCCGAAGAACAAATGTAAAATGAAATTGATTTGCCATGTTTAAAGAGTAAAGTACCTCTTTCGAGGCTTGATCTTTTTCAATTTAGTGGGTGCTTGTTAAGTACAATCTACACTTCGTTTGATGTGCACACAAATCTGGGCGTTTAAAAAAAAAGTGTGTGTGGAGAGGGGGGGGGGGGGGGGGGGGGGGGGGGGGGGGAGGGGGGAGGGGGAGGGGGGGAGGGGGGAGGGGGGGGAGACAGACAGAAAGAAAAGAGGTATCGTACACATCCATTGCCAAACAAAAGTTTATGTTACTTAACGTTGACTTCTCCCCCCCCCCCCCCCCCCCCCGCCCTCCCTCACTCTCTGCGTGTGCATGGATGTATGTGCGTGTGTGAGTGCATGTGTGTGTGTACGTGCGTGCGTGTGCGTGTGAGCGCATGCGCGGGCATGCGTGTGTGTGTGTGTGTGTGTGTGTGTGTGTGTGTGTGTGTGTGTGTGTGTTTCCCTTTGGTATTAAGAATCATTGTTTATTTTGATTGTGCTTCACGTTCGTGATTTTTATCTGCGATGCATTATGTTACGAAACCGGATTTATGCTGTAAATGTACCCTCTGTGTGTGTGTGTGTGTGTGTGTGTGTGTGTGTGTGTGTGTGTGTGTGTGTGTGTGTGTGCGCGCGCGTGTGTGTGTGTGTGTGTGTGTGTGTGTTCATTTAATGTGATTTTAGACTGAGAGAGAGAGAGAGAGAATGAATGAATGAATGAATGATTTATTCAGATTAGGCCATAGCCCATACTGAAGGGGTGACACCCGTAATACACGAATAAAGAAGAATTCTCACAAAAAGAAATGGAAAAAGGCAGTTACACACACATACTATGCAAACCTATTATGAATACATCGCCCGTAGTCGCTTTTGTGCTTCGTATATGTACCTGGCAAGATCAAAGAGGACACACTCATTTCTTGATGTTAATAGTAAGCTGACTCTAAAACTACAAGGATCAAAATAATACTTTGACTTAATAAATTTTACTCGAAGGTCATTGAGAGCAGGACAGCAAAATAAAAAATGTATTTCATCTTCCTTGGCCTGGTAACATAGCCGACATATCAGTCTATTTTCATTCAAAGCACTGTATCTGAATCGACGGCAAGCTATGTCAGAGATACCAAATCTAAATTTAGTCAATGCACTCTTAATATACCTGTCCATTTTCATTTTAATGTATGGCTCAATCATATACGTTGTTTTAAACAGTCTGTATTGTGCAAATCTATCACTGTTGTTGACATGGTCATGCCAGTCTTGCCATCTGCAATCAATCATTCGTTGTTTAAAACATTTCAAAAATCCCGAATATTTTTCAACGCCCTGGTTGTCCCAAACATATGCAAAGCCATATGAATTTAAGCACTGACGAACAGTGGTAGCCCATGTCTTCTTACCATTATAATCCAAATTTCGTAACGTCCTATAAGCTTTAAATGGTATCTTGGTTTCCTCCATTCTGGTTATTTTCAACCAATACTTAATGCATTTTAAAAAGGAATTAATATAAATCGGATACCTTCCAAGTTCGCCATAAACTAAATCATTTGGTGTTCGATTGTCTACATTCAAAAATCTTTTCATAGCATATAAATGAACATTCTCTATTACAACACCTCTCTCAAAAGCCCAGATTTCTGCTCCATACTGTAAAATTGGCTGCACCTGAGAGTCAAATAATTTCGAAAAAACAGAAAATGCGCCACTATTCAATTTGTATAAAATACGAAGTATAACTGTGACTGCTCTCTTTGCTCTATTTGCTAGATCTTGACATCCAAAAGTGAAACTTAATTTGGTAGTAAAATAGAACCCAAGATATTTATATGCATTGACTACAACCATGTATTCACCTCCATAAATCCATTTCTCATTACGTGCTAAATATCCACCTTTGCGAAACACAATAATGTTGGTCTTATTCATATTAACTTTTAATTCTAATTTAGTAGCAGCTAAATACAAACTGTTCAATTGTCTTTGCAGACCAACTACAGTTGTAGACAATAAAATAATGTCATCAGCAAAAAGTAAGACGAACAGTTCCAAGGTATCAAAAGTCACACCATGCCGTCCATTTTGAATAATCTCCAGAGCCAATTCATTTATGAACAGAGAAAATAAAACAGGACTACAAACATCCCCTTGCTTGACCCCTCTCGTACACTTGACAAAATCTGATAATTTGGCTCCCGCTCTAATTCTTGCTTTCACCTCCTTATACATACCTTTCACACAATGATACAATTTACCTTGAATTCCATGTTTTAACAAAATAGGCCACAGCAGTTTCCGTGAAACTGAATCGAAAGCTTTCTCAAAATCCACAAAAGCCACATACAGCTTCTTGTTGTTTACAAATTGTTTTTGAATTGCAGCTAATAGACTAAACATGTGATCAATAGTAGAATAACCTTTTTTGAATCCTGCTTGATGTTCTCCTGTTATATTGTTCTGAGATATCCATTCATGTAGTCTATTATTAATAACAGAACTATAGAGTTTACTACATACATTGCACAACGAAATACCTCTATAATTGTTTACATCGTTTATCTCCCCCTTCTTAAACAGAGGTAAAATTACAGATTCTTTCCAATCTTCTGGATAAATCCCGGTGTCAAAAAGATAATTAAACAATGCAACTAAAAATCTTAGAACAGTAGCACCAGAATGCTTAAAAAACTCCCCAATGAGGCCATCAGGTCCAGCAGTTTTACCATTCTTTAATTTCTTAATAGCTGTTAATATTTCCCCTCTGGATATTGGTCTGTCATAAGTAGTTTCTTCATTATTTATTACATTGTCAGTCTCAGTGGACTCATCATCGTCCTTATCCAAAAGATTTTTAAAATGTAAGAACCACTCTTGCATCGGAACATTATTTGCAGGTTGTAGTTTCTTTGTGGAAATCTTGTGAATAGTTTTCCAGAATAATTGCTGATTATTACCCGAAGACAGAAGATCGTTTAATAGGAGATCATTATGTTCTTTCTGTTTCCTTTCATTTAAATGTTTGTATTCCCTTCTCGCTATACAGAACAATATTCTATCCTCCTTATCCATTGTTTTCAGAAAAATTCTAAATAATCTTCGTAGTTTACGTTTTTCTACCCTACATTCTCGATCAAACCAATTCTGTATAAATTTCTTATTTATAGGCACAACTTTCCTCATTGTTTCAGCTTGGTCTTTGATAGTTATATTAAACAAGTTCAGGGCTTCATTAACATTCACAGAAATAAGATTTTCAGCGGCGTTTAACTTTTCCAGAACATTTGATGAATTCATGCATAAAGAAAACTGTTGACTGCAATCTTGATTCCAGCAATATTTAACAATAAACTGGTTAACATTTACATTAGGGGCGGAACTGGTATGTGACTGTTCATTTGGCATTTCAATGCACAATACCAGGGGTAAATGATCAGAATCAAATCTTTCCATCACATTTAGAGTCATCTTTTTACACATTAGTTCAAAAAATTCTGTAGACACTAGAAAATAATCATTCACACTACTCCCCACATCCGAAATGTATGTGAAACGACCTTCGAGATCGCCATTACATACTCCATTTATAATTGTCAATCCTAGCACAATGCACATACTAAGAAGCTTTTTCCCATATACATTTAATATCTTATCTTGAGAACATCTATTGTATTTGCTGTCTGCAGTCTTGAAATTAGCATAAAGATCACGATCATCTACATTACCTGGAGAAATATTCGCCGTTCTTGCATTCATGTCACCACATAAAAGTATCTCAGCATCATCGAAGGATAACAACTTGTTTACAATACATTCTTCCAACATTTCAATGCCATTGTCAAAGCCATGCATTGTGTAGAAAGGTGCATTTTCTGGAGGGATATATGTACACACAAGTAAGACAGGCTTATCAGAGCAAAATAATTCATTATCAAATCTAAATAACATTGTATACAGACTGTCACAATCCACCTGGTGCACATACGGGACAAGACTTTTACGAACCATACAAACTAATCCTCCCGAGGCCCGTCCCTGTCTTGTAAATTTTACAGCTGGTTTTACAAATAATTCATAGTCTTGAAAAAGGTTTGACTGAAACGCTTCAGCAAACGTTTCCACCAAACAAACAAAATCAAAGGAAGAAATAAACTGGATAAAATCTCTGTCATCCAGTTTTTGAAATAATCAACATATATTCCAATGAAGAAATGATACACTATTTACAAATGTGTTCATTGTCATACAATCACCACCATGTTCTGTTTCAATCGTAGTCGTAGAATCAATTTTAGTCTTAGGGTCAGACGCAGTCATTAAATTAGGTTTGGTCGTTGAAACAGACGATGACGCAGAGTCTCTATTGCTGTTTGACACATTGGTAATCAGATAGTCAGCCACACTGGAATTTTCATTCGGCATCACATAACTACTATTACTTTTCTTATTTACATGATCATCACCATTGATAATCCCATTCCAAGATACACAGGCATCGACACCACTTTTTTCATTTTCACTGTCACATTCAATCATGTTGTTTCTTTCGTCAACATGCATACTCTCACCACCACACTCATCCCTCACGATCACACATTTCTTCTCTAAAACTTTCTTTCTCTTTAAATCACTTCGCATGGCTTCGGGCGTATCAAATTTCACGTCGGATAACGTTACATCACTATGTGTGATCGAAGAAGCATCACTCAAATCATTATGTTCAAAAACTGAATCCACATTTAACACACTGGCTGACTGTGTGTCGGTGTGTGCTAACACGTTTTCGTCCACACCGATGGCAGCGACAACCTGCACGGAATTTACATCGCCTGTCTCCTTTACGACATCATCGTTCACTGCTCCAGTTAAAGTGACCCCACGTGAATTTGAAACAGGCACTCTGTGCGGTGATGTCTTACAATTAACCTCCCTCTTGTTCTGATAACAAGACAATTTCCACTGATCGGGCCGGCCTGAATCCTATTTCATTTCAATCAGTTTGTCACTGCCATCCAGACCAAACCTTTTGCTGTTGATCACCAGGTGATCATAAACCATGGACACTTTCATGCCCTGTGATCTGGCGGACTTCAGGTGAGGGACGAGCTTTCTTCTGATCTCCCTAACTCGGAAAGAAAAGTCTTCGCCAACAAATAACTCAGTTCCTTTTAATTTTTGTTTCGCACGCAAAATCTTATCTTTATCTTTAAAAAATGTGCATCTTGCTACTATTGGCGAGTTCGACTTTGAGTTCAGGCGATGTACACGGTCGAAAAGAATGTCATCCGAAAGTTCCAGTTTATCTGTAATCATATCCTGTACCAACGCTTCACATTGTTGCCAGGACTCATTGTCTGTACGAGGAATACCGTGGATGATGATGTTATTTCTCTTCGACCTCCCTTCCAGGTCGTCTACCTTCCTGTCCAAAGATTCCACCTTGGCAGTGAGTCTGGTGTTTTCTTCCCTTAACCTGTCATTATCCTGCCTTAAGGCAGACATTTCTTGCTTTACACCAGTCATTTCATCTTGGAGATTTGCACACATGTTTTTCACCTCTTTTAAGTCCTCACTCAGTCCATCAAATTTGCAGGTTAAATTGTTCAAAATGGCCATAACATCCTTCAGTGTGGGATCGGCCGGAGGCGCTGAGGCAGCAGGACCAGAACCCGGTCCATGGCCACTTTCTCTGCGTGTGCTCCCGGCACTTTCTAGACGGGTTTGCCGCTTACTGTCAGGCTTAACAGAGGAAGGCCCTGGATTCAATTCCACGTCTCCACAACGTTGGAGCAAATGTCCGTAGCACAATAGAGACAGTAACAATCCTAAAGTGACACCGTCCATTCGCGACCTCAACACCAACACCGACATTCTCATGGCGGCTTTATATTTCATCCGCTTCAACATAAAACTCGCGAATATATGAGCAAATATGCCGCACACATACCTGAATGACAGCGATGCAGACGGCATACTCCCTCACAACAGTCACTGCCAACTGTCAAGACACAACACTGCATACAACTAGGAGAAAGCAAGATAAATACACGGAGGTCAGAAAAAACGTGCCACTCAACTTCGTGTACCTCAGGAGCCCCCGAGAGAGAGAGAGAGAGAGAGAGAGAGAGAGAGAACGTGTATGCGTGAGTTGGTGGTGAATTCAGATTGTGCTTACTTAGGTCTGTGTCGGGGTGGGGGCAAGAACTTTTGTGTATTTTTCTTCTTTTTTTTCATATTTTTTGTAGGCAAGACGTAAACAAGTCCGTTGTGTATTTGTCTCCCTCCAGAACACAAATTCCGTTTGCTTGTTCGTTGACAAGACTTTCACGCCGCTAAATCCGACAACTGCGGCCCACTCAGGATCGCTTCATCCCAATTCGTTGTCATCAGCCCTAAAGACAGACTAATTAATCTCAGGTTGGCCCAAAGTCTCCCCACGACAAGAACCTCCAAACAGTTCGTACTGCTCTGTCGAATCCTCACGTGGGCGGCTCCAGTGTGCCTGGTCTAAATGAACATGTCCCAGGACAGCACTTAACCCCCTTTCTCGCTGTCGTCGGTAATTGCTTGGTCTCCGAGCCCAACTGAATGAGCCGTCTCTGCCGAAATGGGGACCCTAATAACCACATACCCCTCCAGCTAGCATCTCCCCCATCAAGTCAGTGCCCACAATGAAAACCTTGTCATCCGAGACTTTGCTTCCGTGAAAAGGGATGTTTAACAATGACACCATACCAGAAAGAAAAAAAAATAGTACATTTATGAAGCG
>CM065714.1:101918485-101945985 GCA_033310375.1 Conus canariensis | reverse complement strand
GAATATATTGTAGAATATTGGTGTTTGGGTGTTCCTGAAGTTCACTGCCAAGCTGGTCCAACAGATGTTTTTTTCTTTTTCGTTATCATCATCTGACATGTTACATTCAAAACAGTGTTTAGTGTCGAATCTGTATTGGTAGACACATGCGAAAAAGACGGGGAACGCGGGACAACACAAACAACGCACGACACACCTAGCTCTGCTAAACATCTCTCTGTTCACCACCATTCAATGACGAATTGTGTTTGAGTATTCAATTACCGTGTCCTCAACTCCTTGTCGCTCGTGACGGTCAGTTCGTGCATCACTGTGTAAATATTTCAGGACGCTCGTGCTTCAATTGCCATTCCGGCCATCTGCTCCGGCTTGGGAACTGGGAATATAACAATGGTGCTGAGACGCCCTGTTAATAATTCATGGTAAAAACTACGTCTGAGGGAGACAGTGGGGCAAATTCAGCCCAGGTGATCGATTATTGTGGAGGGGGGTGAAGAATGTGGTGGAGAATTCTGCTCCAGTGACTTTGAGTGTGTGACTGATCGATATAAAGTTCAATCAGACTGGTTTTAGTTTTGTTGTTGTTGTTGTTGTTGTTTGTTTTTAGTCTCAGATACACCCCCGCCGTCCTTACACACACAAAATTTCAAAACCTGTGTGATCGCGCATGTCCATCGTCTCAGTGAGAGGAAGACTGTAAAAGGGTAGGCAGAGTGGGGCTTCAGGGATGGCGTGGTGAGAGTGGAGGGTTAATTATTCAATTCTTATCGAACACGTCTGTTCAGACCTAGTCAAACTGAATGTACAGTGTGTGTGTGTGTGTGTGTGTGTGTGTGTGTGTGTGTGTGTGTGTGTGTGTGTGTGTGCATTGCCGAACGACTGCCACGGCGTTCTCTGTCAGGACCCACATGACGATGTCCCTTTGCCTAGCACCAACATCTTTCATTTACTGTCATGTTCACCGGCGTCCCGTCGGCACTAACCCAAATGCGTGGAGAACCATAGGACCTATTTGACAAAACACTACGTTGACACCACCACACACACACACACACGGCATGGTAAGATGGGAAACATGCAGTAATGTCAATATTCATGTCGTTCGTCTGTATGATCGAACTCAAAACCTTTGGAAAACGAGTCCTACTGACTGACGCTCCACCAGGTGAGGAATTCTCCATCATCGCGAGAGGATTTTTCGTCACATTCAAGCTTAACATCACGCCAGTCAAAGATGACGAATAATCTATCAGACGATGAAAACGTCACATTCAAGCTAACATCACGCCAGTCAAAGATGACGGTATATCTATCAGACGATGAAAACCATTTGACAGGGACCTATTTAGTACGGTACCGACACATCCAGGATTACACATGGGGTTGAAAAATGGCGAATTTATGTCAGGCGCCAGCGTGACTCTTAACGTTTAACCAAAGAGATTCGGTTTAAAAAAAAAAAAAAAGCAATCTCCTACTTAAAGCTAGAGGTGAAATAAAGAGCAACATGAGTAAAAGTTACGTCTCTTCAGTTACACTGGTGATAATTCTCTTTCTGTTTTGTGACCTCTATGAGTGAATTCACTTTGATAGGTCTTTGATAAAATTCTTCTTTCTTTCTTCTTCTTCTTCTTCTTTAATTCTTTTTAACATACGTTCGACTTACATCGGCGTTTAGTGTCAAAATTTTCCAGCGTGTAACCATTTTTCAGGACAATTAGGTGTTTGAGTTGTATTGTCTCCATATAACGTACAATGGAATTGCTAGTTTCTTTGTTCTTTTTTTTTTCTTTTTCTGAGCGGGCATGTGTGTGTGTGTGTGTGTGTGTGTGTGTGTGTGTGTTGATCGAACAGTAGTAGGGATGTCAAGACTCCGGACTCCAAAAGCGCATACAGATCTATTGCATTTGAAATTCATGAATCAGTACAAGGACTAAAGAGGGTAAGAGATGGTGCAGTATTTCTACATCAGACCCCATGTTTAATCAACGCAAGTAAAAGAAAATGTCTTGACAACAGTTTTATGTACTCAGTTTGGAATGGGATGATCTTGTGCACTGTCTAGAAGAACAAGAAAATAAGACAGGCTTCAACTAATTGAAGAAAAACAATACCACGTATGTATGGGTCTAATCAAGACTGCAAGACAAAAGTGGTGTTTTTGCGCCTCTCCGCCTTCTCTTTATCACAACTATTCAAGATGTTTGGTTTTCCTCCGTCTCACAAAAGATTTACAAGTCATTAAGGTATTTTGGACTGGGCTGTGGGACCTACCACCATAGAGAGGAGGGGGGTGTGTAAACTCAAGCTTTGCCGATTGCTCGGAAACAAAGGAAAGCATCCTTATCACATGTCACCTGGCTATGTCCTGGCAAATCTGAACAACGATTTTCCGCCTTAGGTCTTCCTGATTCTAGTATTATGGTGGCTGATTGCCGGACAAAAGATAACCCCGGCCATTCTTCACACAGCCACCTTTCCCAAGAGCCCTTTTAAACTGTAACTAAGTACTTCTTCTGTTTAGAGTATCTCTTTCTATTGATCGCTCGCTCTCGCTCTCTCTCTCTCCTCTCTCTCTCTCTCTCTCTCTCTCTGACCACGAACTCTGTTCTAGCTGTCACCACCGTCTGAGATCAATAACTTTGATTCCTCCAAACACACTTCTAAATGCCCACCACAACATACAATTGAGTCATGCCATCAGATGCATTTCATTTTGTGTGTGTTATTCTTCATTTGAAAGGTAGTCTTTGTTAGTCTTCTTTTACTTCTTCCCCTCTTTTTCTCGTGTTTGTCATTGTTGTGGGTGTCACTCGTGGTGGTGGTCGTCGTCACTGAAATATTTGTGACGATAACATGAATGTTATTTGATAAAATGGCAATACGGTATATCTAGACTTTGTGACATGCATGTGCGCGAACGTGCCAATGAATTTTTGTGTTTGTTTTTGCTTCGTTTTGTTCTTTTTTTTTTTAAGGGACAAAAAAGGAGACTGCAGTCTGTATTAAACTCGTATATAAACTAACTAAATGAAGGAAAGAGTAAATAAACATATGTAAACATATCGAGCAGACGCGGATGACAAGACCGTAGACAGAAACAACCAAGACGTGCGTAAAATCGTGGGAAAGACCAGCTGCGCCAGGAGGAGTGGCACATATACCCGCTAGCACTAGTCATCACAACACTGACTGCAGGTCGTTGCCAAGGCCTTCAGGCTTCACTGATTAGCCCACTGAAGCATGGGGAGTGCCCCACAGAACCCAGCTGACGACGAACCGAGCGTCCCGCGACTCGATCCTCCCGATTGTCTTCTTCCATCAATTATTGACGACAATTACACCCGTGTGCGGCGCGTTGACCGTAGATAGCTGTGTGACAATACCGACTGGGGAAACAGAAGTGGGTGGGAATAGACTGGGGCGGTAATGTTTGGGTAGGCTTGTTCTCTTCGGTCATGATTGTAAAACGGCATTGTGTAATCAATTAGTGTGGCGTAGGATTGGTACAGGGACCCTTTTTTGTCTTGTCTACCCCCGTTTTTTGTTGTTGTTTTTTTTTTGTCTTCCCTCTTTTCTTCTCTTCTTCTTCTTTTTTTTGTTTGTTTTGTTTTGTTTTGTTTTGTTTTGTTTTTTTTTTTTGTTTTTTTTTTTTTTGGGGGGGGGAGGGTTGTTTGTTCGTTTTGTTTTTTGTTTTTTGATATTGGTTTTGTTTTGTTTCTTTGTGCCCTCCGACGAGGTATAATTCCTCATTCTTGTGTGGATTGTTCCGGTACACTACGGTACGTCTACATCGCTTTACGCTGGAAGCACTACCAGTCACTGACTCTCCTTTAAACATGATTTCTTTACGTTGTATAGGCTAATACCTCTGTCACGCATCAAAATGGATTTACCTGGAAAACACCTGAACGTTCTATAATAACGCCAAAGAAATACGCAAGTCGACATACTTATTGCTGAAGCGAATGCAACCTTGATATTTGACATACAGAAGCTGTCTTTCAAAGGGAAGCAATCGTATGGAATATTGAACAGGACTCTTCTGTTGAAAACACAGATAACTTCCTTTGATAACTTATTTTCAAAGTGAGGTGACTGCAGGCGGAAATCAAAACAAATTCTAAGAATCAACATCCATCTTGCGCCAAATATGAAAAGATAAGTAATAGCTCGTTCTTCATTTTCATTGTTCTGAATGTTGTTTATCTTACCTGAAAGCAGACTTAAGAGGTCGAAAGGCGTCGTGTTTTGTCTTGTTACTTGTTTGTCCTTGCTTTTGGCGGACTCACTTGTAATTATTCTTAAAATTCGTTCCCTTGATAACACTTTGGCACGGCAGTATTTATAACGTTTTACACAGGCCGCCCGTGCACATCCCACACTCTCGTTTCCTGCTTCTATCACGATGCACGCAGCGCTAGCGCCCACAGTTTGGAGAGAGCAGTTTCAGCTCCGATGTCACGAGCAGGTGACGGTCTGCGCCGCAACATCGATCGTTTCAGGGTGCCTCCCCCTTACACAATATCACCCCGGTTAAATGCTGTGCTGATGTTGCTGCGCTTATCTATTGTGTCCCTTAAATGATATTGTGCACCGGCAGGTCTCATAAATCTGTTCACTGTGGACCCAACTGTCGCCGTTCGTGGACGCACGGTCTGGGGTTGGTTCAGATCGTCACTTGTGTGTATGTTGTCTAGGTATATCGGTGACAACACACTATAACACTGAATGATTGAGCAGGAAATGTGCGTCAGGAGGTCGAAATAAGTACGGATACAGGCCCACTAGTGCTGGCCTATGCAGTGTCATACAGTAACATTGTCATCATTATTATCATCATTTTCATCACCATTGTCTTGGTCGTCGTTGTCGTCATCGGTTGAGAACGTTGTTCTTTCAACATTATAAGTGAAGTACTGTCGGGCGTGAACAAATATAACACGAACAAAAAGTGACTCATCACATCCAATCCCAAATCATACATTCGCGTAATTAAGGTGACAACTTTCCACCATGGATATAAATATCTGCCCTGCTAGTAAAAAGTGCCACCCAGGTGCCGTGATGCCATTCTGTATCGCACAGTCAGTAAATAATGTCATCCATGGTAACATTCTGTACCTGAAGAGAATGTGACCCATGGCAATATACTGTACCAGGAAGAGGATGTGACCCATGGTAACATTCTATACCAGAAGAGAATGTGACCCATGGTAACATTCTGTACCTGAAGAGAATGTGACCCATGGCAATACACTGTACCAGGAAGAGGATGTGACCCATGGTAACATTCTATACCAGAAGAGAATGTGACCCACGGTAACATTTTGTACCAGGAAGAGAATGTGACCCACGGTAACATTCCATACCAGGGGAAAACAATGTGACCCATGATAACATTCTGTACCAGAGGAGAAAGTGACCCATGGTAACATTTTGTACCAGAAGAGAATGTGACCCATGGTAACATTTTGTACCAGGAAGAGAATGTGACCGACGGTAACATTTTATACCAGGAAGAGAATGTCACCCATGGTAACATATTGTACCAGGAAGATATTGCCATCCGTGTTAATATTCTGTACCAGGAAGAGATTCTGTGTTGCAACAAGATCCCTCGCTGGAATGTTACCTCGCGAAAAGATCCACCTCTGTTTGCTGCGTGCCTTCGCCATTTCAGCTTGCCTGCAGGACACGGCAGGGCAAGCTTACTGCAGCACTGATCCAGCTAATGTAGGCCAATACTATACACTTCCGCCGATTAACATACTCACCAAAGGCACACACAAGTGTGGGTGCATGGGTAGAGGAAGGGCAGGGATGGGTGAGTGAGGGAGAGAAAAAGGTCAGTGGGATGGAAGAGACTGGGGTATGTGTGTGTTTGCATGTACGGGCGGAGAGGGGGTTGGGGCAGGCGAGAAGGGGGGTGGGTGAGAAGGTGGAGGAGTGGAGGTGAGGTGGGGTGCGTTAGGGGAAAGGAGGGTGTCGAAAATGAGGTCCATACGTGAATGCCATATAATGGACCATAGAATTTTGTTACCTTGTTTGTTTGTTCGTTTGTTTTTGCTTGGTTGGCTGGTTAAAGGGTTGGTGAGCGGGTTGACTGGTTGGCTGCTGACACCACGACAAAATTGCATTCTGTGCCAGATATCTCAAAACATACCCCGACTTCAAAGAGATTCTAGAGATGCAGACACCAGCGTGGTCGTTGCTTGTTATTGTTATTACCATTATCATCACCATCATTATTATTATTATCATTATCATTGTTATCATCATCTTCATCATCATCATCATCACCATCATCATCATCATCATCATTCATCATCTTCATCACTATAACCTAGCCGACTACACAGGCCCTTTTCGGGGCTATCACCATACAGAAGTCCTATTCTAGAAAAACAAACAAAAACCTGTTTACATATTATTCACAGTAAACAAATTATGTGTTCACTTGCATGCCTCGCCAAGGCCACCAGGCACTCCCCTTACTTAATCGCTCCCAGATTGTCAAAGGCACATTAACAGGTACCAGGGCAACACTCGTGGACATGCTCACAGATACGGGTGCAACATTCGCGATGACACGCTCACAGACACAAGTGTAACATTTATGAAGACACGCTCACAGAAACCAGTGCAACATTTGTAAAGACACGCTCACAGGCACCCATGCAACATTCACTAAGGTACGTTGAGACAGCGGTGTAACACTTGCAAAACACGTTCACAAGCAGCAGTGCTACACCCGAAAAGACACGCTCACAGACACCAGTACAACACTCGCAAAGACATGTTCACAGACACCAGTACAACACTCGCAAAGACATGTTCACAGACACCAGTACAACACTCGCAAAGACATGTTCACAGATATCAGTACAACATTCCCAAAGACATGCTCACAGACACTACTGCAAACACGGTAACTAAGACACACTGACAGGTATCCAGTGCAACACTCGCAAAGACGCGCTCACAGACACCCGTGCAACTCTTGCAAAGACAGGTTCACAGGTACAAACAAAACTCGCTAAGACACGTTTAAGAGGAACGTTGGCTGAAAAACCCCGAAAATATGCAGGTATATCCGAGGTTCAGCATAATCCGCCTTCTCTCTGGACCTCAGTCGATCATTGTAGGTCCTATAATGCTAGCCAAAGACGGAGACTTGAAATGCTGAGCATTTTGTGACGATTTATTAACCTCACTATTGCCGTGGTATTTGTTGACTGCTCTGTCAGAGCTACATTATTCTCGACTCCTTTCACTTTCATTGCTGTTCACCTTATGATTTACACGTGAGAACTTGATGAAAGCAGAGAGAAGAGAGAGAGAGAGAGAGAGAGAGAGAGAGAGAGAGTAAACAGCATGACTGATCAGAATATACAAGCCTGAACGAACTAAATAGTCCTTCACTGCTTATGTTAAGCAATGAACGTGCAAGGTTGTAACCAAGCAACAGTACAAACAGAAATGTATTATTTTCGCGTCTGTTGAAATAGTTCATATGGCATGTTTTGTCGGACAGAGATTGAGAGGGCAATCACCGATTCTCAAATTAAAGGATGACAAAAGATATAGGGCTACTGGAAAACAACAACAACAACGAGAAAAGCGTTGACAGACCACAAACTCTCTCTCTCTCTCTCTCTCTCTCTCTCTCTCTCTCTCTCTCTCTCTCCTATGTACCCTTGTGCGAGCACATGAGCATGAGAGAGAGAGAGAGAGAGAGAGAGAGAGAGAGAGAGAGAGAGAGAGAGAGAGAGAGAAACACACAAATGTATTATAAAATCTATATCTCTGTGGTTAACTTCTAACTAAAATTCAGAATGTTTCAGACAAAATAAGTACAAAGGGATTTTTTTTTCACCAAAAATATAAAAACAAACAAATAAATAAATTAACACTAACCAAATCACTAACAAAAGATGGAAATCGATTGATTAATCATTCAATAGAAATGTTAATGACACGAGAGATATTTCCAGAACAGCTCAGAATCGCCATCCAATAGCAGCAGACAATTATAAGCTACATCTGTCACGTAGGCTTACCTGTGTTTCGTAACTCCAACAAAATGCACAGTGTCGGTTATAATACACTCAGCTTTGCAATACATATTTATCAGTCGTCGTCGGTCTCCGATTTACGAATCTCCTCAACAACAAAGGCCCTAAGGGTACGAATCAAGAAGAAGCAACGTTTAGAATACTCGTTAGTAGGCGGCAAGTCGTGTAAACGTTGTGGCTACTACACTGCGTTGACATGTGTCCCGTCTAATCACTCGCCGACGACATTGAGAAGTCTCGCTCGAGACCATGGCGACAGTGAACACTGATTTCTGATCGATTTTCCAGCGTGATACCAAAAACACGATAGTTGAAAATTAGTTCCAGCTTTTTTTTGGCCGGCAGGCAGTCATAGATCGATGTAGGGTTCTAGCCGAACTGGAGCGCTGGATAAATAGATTATGCCTGCAGATTGAACGTGTTGTGGGAAGAACGATGTGTGTGTGTGTGTGTGTGTGTGTGTGTTGTGTGTGTGTGTGTAGATGGGAGGGGGAGGCACAGGGGTGAGGCAGAGTGAAGTGAATAGCCAGTAGTAATGGTGAATGCTCGGAGATTGGAGTGGAGGGTTTGACATGTGCGTGTGCATTATTATGTGCGTGTTTGTGTGTAAGTATATAAAGATGCGTGTGTGTGTGTGTGTGTGTGTGTGTGTGTGTGTGTGTGTGTGTGTGTGTGTGTGTGTGCGTGCGCGCGCGCGCGCGTTTTTTTTTTTTTTTTTTTTTTTTGCGCGCACGCAAGCGCGATGTATAGTAGAAAGGGTGGTTTTCAATGAATTAAGCTGTCAGCTCCACCCACACTTACCCAGAAAAAAATACCGTTTCCTTGCCGGTAATTGTATGTCACGTCAGAACGCGGGTTTAACCAGCTTTATGCATGCCAGGCTACAGATCCAGCAGATGCGGGTTACGTTTGGCATGAAAGCACACGAGTGGCGGAAGACCATCATTGTGGCGTCAGTGTCATAGAATACACTATCTGTCGGACACTGTGGCCCAGAACGCCTTCCATTTTCAACAGCCACGGACGAAAACAAAAATGAAAAAAAAAAAAAAAAAAAAGAGCCCCTATGAACATTACCGAAGTGACATCATCGGCACTGCAGTCTTCTCCGGTCGATGTCCTCATGAACGTCTAATACGAACAGCATCTTGTCGATACCAGTTGCTGCAATGCAGTGAATAGCGTCGCGGCCTGCGAAGTCGTTCCAGGTATATACTGAATGCAAGAGGCCGAGAGTGTGTAACTGAGCCGGAAACACAAATATTTCAAAATGAAACATTAGTTACTGGGGCCATCGTAGCCATTGTTGTGTGTCTGCATCACTATTGATGCAAGCATTAGTAGGGCCTAGCTATGAAACAGACACGCTTCTGATCTCAGTATTTTGTTCAGTGGGCCGTTTTACACACACACACACACACACACACACACACAATATTACACAATCTTCTGTCTGTAAAGTGCAGTTAAAGTGGTATCAAACCATTGCTGAAAGGATCAGGAATAACCGGGTTTCGCGACTGTTCTCTGGCTAAAGTTTTTTTCTTTTTTTTTCAAAGTCCACTAATTGGACTGTGGAGCTACCAAAATGTTCGTTCTCTTCAGCTAGGTGTTTTTCATTTAACTCAATATACAGACAGACAGAGAGAGGAGGGGGGGGGGGGGAAGAGAGAGAGAGAGAGAGAGAGAGAGAGAGAGAGAGAGAGAGAGAGAGAGAGAAAAGAGAGAGAGAGAGAGTGATATTTTACCATCATTAATTAACAAAGAGGTCTTTTGACAAGGGGGGGGGGGGGGGGGGGGGGTTAACAGGACAATAACATTTATCTCTTCCTTTCATTGCATACAAATAGTACCCACTTATTCCCAGTGTGTTTCAAATCAAAGGTTGACAAAAACACATGAAATCGGAAGATCTCCGGATGTCCTCGGACACAGGAGTAACACAGTAACGTTAGAAAGAAAAAAAAACAAATTGTAAGACTGACTCGACCATCCACTCAATCAAGTGATGAAGTTGCATCTTACTTATCTCCTCAGAGAGAGAGAGAGAGAGAGAGAGAGAGAGAGAGAGAGAGAGAGAGAGAGATGGCTTTATAAGTCGCTGCATCGTAAATTCGCTGAATTCCTCTATAAGCCTATAACGAAAGAAATGCTGCATGGTGGCAGAAAAGTCTCTACATCTCTCAGGTTCGTTGTTTTGAGTGGTGATTATCAGATCTACTGCATGCTAAATCATATGTCTGAGTGAAGGTCCGTTTTAACCCCATTTGCAGAAGGGATGTAGGCTACCCACCCGAAAAAAAAAAATGCAAACATTCTTTGGACGATTTTTTCATGATGAAAGTGTGGATTTTAATTGAAAATCGAATCGGGCATGTGGCATTCTTGGCAAGATGATCATTCATCTGACTGCCTCAAACGCCAGCATGATCAGGAATCCCAGAGAGAGCAATGCTGTCACCATCATAACTCAGAAAGGTGTAACGTTTAAAAAGTTCAGGAATTCAGGGTGGTTAGGCTGTTTACGGCCTCCAGAACAGAAAGGCAGGGAGAAAGAATGAGACAATCCTTGTGTTTGGACCGATGAATCATCTTGATTGCCAGGACCATTGAGTTCAGTGGTGTAAATGGGGCTGTCAGACCCGAATACATGTTGGATCTACCTCAGTTTCATTTCAGTTCTTCAATCTTCCTCAGCAAGTGTTCGCATTTCTGATTTCAGCTTTTATCTTCAAACCTTCTGGTAATAACTTTCAGATATGTCTTTTCTTCTACTTTCTTTTCTTTTTCTTTTTTTTTTTTTTTTTCTAAGGCCGAGTGAGGACGTTATTTTTGGTTTCTTACTTTTTCCAAGCTCCCTGACGACCTTGTCGTGCCAGTGCGCCCGGGCGATTGGCGGACTGAGTGGTGTTGCCACAGGCAGCATGTCGTGATCCATCGCTACCTGCATGGTTATTGATTAGCCCTCCCTCTGCCTTCATCGTTTGAGGGCGGAAAAGGCATGGCATCGAACACGACATTCTCATTTCCATCTCATCGATCCGTCTGTCTTTCTGTGTCACAAACCGACATACCATATACAAGGCCATATTGTACTGGGGCAGTTGGGCATTTACAAACCAAAGGTTTTAATAGTAATAACAATTATCTTCATAATCACCATAAATTACATAAAAATAAGTAACAATCGACATGTTCTTGACTACGACTGCATTAACACTCGTTTAGAAAGTGGGCGAACGAGCGAGCAAGAGAGAGAGAGAGAGAGAGGGGGGGGGTATCGGACACTTTTTTTTTTTAATTGACAGTGACCTACGTACAGAGAGAGAGAGAGAGAGAGAGAGAGAGAGAGAGAGAGAGAGAGAGAGAGAAAGGGCCTTCGGCATGGAGTAGAAAAGCTTCTTGTATTGTCTCTGGCACTAGCCGCAGCAACAGGCAAACCATCTAATCGACACTCACTTGAAATTTTTGGCGTTGGAAGGCACAGGAAATGAACTAAGCAAGGTCAAGAATTGCTATGGAGTTGTGCGTTTTTAAGATAGATGACCTGGATTTCTAAAACATTCCTAATTAAAATAATGCAACATAGACACATTACACACACGTGCGCGCGCAGTGTGTGTGTGTGTGTGTGTGTGTGTGTGTGTGTGTGTGAGAGAGAGAGAGGGATCCAAAACTGTCAGATTGTGACCGAATCTCTGCCTGCTTTCAGACTTTTTTGGTCCAGGATGTTGATGGCGGTCTGAAGAGTGAATGGAAAGAACAAGAATGTGACTAAAAGGAAATTCAGGAAGGATGCATTGAAACAGTATTTTGAAATAGTCACGACCAGTGATGAGCAGAAAAAGATTCATAGCTCTCTTCACAAACCCCGAGACCGTTGATGACAAATCCACCCATTCAAGGACAGCACAGGGACATGTGAAGTCCTTGTCTGTTAAAGGGACATGTGAGACAAGTGACGTGAAAACTTGAACTGCAGCACATTCAAGATCCTTTTGTTATAGTCGATCACGCTGTTTTCTTTCTTTTTTTTTCTTCTTCTTCTATCACAAATCCCCTTTGCTGAAATAATGTCCTTCAAAGCCGGACAAGCGCTGTTTTAATAGAAGACATGGAAAATAACTAAGCCATGAAATCTGTGTCACTTGTAGAAAAATCGGACCGATTTTTTTTTTTTTTTTTTTTTGGGGGGGGGGGGGGGGGGGGGGGGGTTGGGGGTAACACTGCAGACGAATGTTGTGATTGAATTAGCAACACCTGTTGAGATCAGGAAGAAATGTCAACAGTTAACATTACAAACAAATAATTCGGTGGTTCTCCGATCTCCAAGGTGCAATGGCACATGTAGTGTCAAAGGTGCTCAGATGGGAGGTTGCTGGGTCAAATCTCATAAGATCTATATTTGTGGGACTTCTTTTTTTCTCTCCGTTTTTCCTTCCTTCCTCTTCTTTTTTATGGTTTTGTAAATTTCTACTTAGAATTGTTGAGCACACCATTAGATCTAGAGACCACAGTTGAGAATCATCTACTAAAAGGACACGTTTCTGAAAGTGTTGCTCCAATTTCCTAATCAACAGTGCAGAAATCTTCATCACGGCAAACATTCAAACTTCGGGTATAGGCTATAGTCGCTGACCAACCTCCTTTTGACGTACGTCGGAATATTAAATGTCCCAGTCGTGACTTTTTTTTTTTTTTTTTAAACCTTAGTAGTTTCTAAGCAATCTCCACAAAATTTATAACCTTTTCAATTAAGTTGGGCCTGCAGCTGTACCATAAAAGTGCATGTTCTCGTCAACAGCTTAAGGCATTAAAAAAAAAAAAAAAAAAAAAAGCCACTCCGCAACACACAGCAATGTATGTATTATTATCTGTGTTTTTGTATGTGTAGTAATTTTTCGGGGAGGAAGGGGAGGGAACTGGGAGGGCGGAAAGAAGGGGAGGGGAATGGATTGTGGGTGGGGTTTTGGTTTGTATGCCATAAAGATGAAGTATTAAGGCTGGACGTAGCAAACTGGGCGTTTCATATGCCAGAGGCAATCAGATATTCGAGGACCTTAGCTTGTGCGCGGCTTTTGACGTCAGTGTAGGGCAGTGGTCCTGTGCACGCTTCACATGCACATATATTTGTGTGTGCATGTGAAGGAAGGGATGATGTAGCAAGAAGAATGCAAGTTGCATCAGTCAGTGGGTGTTCCACATCTGTTGTGAAGCGGAAAGTCGAGTGGGATAATCTGTGGGTTTGAGACTGACTGGCCAGGTGGCATGTCTCTGTCAATGCTTACAGCTGTGAGAAATTGTGTCACGAGTGCTTCTGGTGATGATATTAACTACATTTATCATTTTCTTGACATTTTTGCTAAAATCTGAATATTCATTTCTGTCAATATTCTTTCTTTTTGAAATCAATCCTTACCACAACATCGATACCATCATACCATCCTCTACCAGACATTCCACACACATAACCAAGATACATACATATGCATTTATATATACGCATAAGCCCACATACACTGGTTTACACAAGCATTTATGTGTGCACTTGCACGCGTGCACACACACCTGTACGTAGTAAGACATTATCAACTTGGTATCCAAGGCCTGACCTGCACACAGTGGTAATGGGTAGGTAAGGCATCTGCAAAGGGTTTCCAGAGATCCATTTACTTGGTCGTCAATCTGTACACTTTGCACATTGTGCTCTCATGGCTTAGCAATGTGGTGTAACATGTATGGACTTTTCCCCCACGTAGCTGGACACCTCTTTGGGCCTGAAACTACATGGCTGACATCTGATAACTTTTTCTTTCTTTTCCGTCTGAACTTTTGTGCCGTACATCCAAGTCTTTGTGAAAGAATACAGATTCACTGTACATCATGGATTCCAGGGATCCAAGACATCTTGTAAAGGAACAAAACTTTGCCATATATAGCGAGTCTCATGAGACCCATGCTCCCCCCTCCCCCCAATAAAGCCTTGGTGTACGTCAAAGGTCTCCATGGACCCATGCATTTTCTGTTGGAATAAAGCCTTTCCACATGTCATAGGCCATCAGGGACCCTTTTCTCCTTAGGAACTAAAACTAGCTGTTCATCATGGTTATATACAGACATTAAAGTGTTGATGAATTTTGAAGCATGGAATGATGTGTTTGTTAGGTACATGCAGGGTAACTGGTGTAAATGAAATGACAGGGAGACTGAATGTGATAAACGAAGGTTATAAGCTTTAAACTGTTTAACACCCGAGCCCAGAAATTTTTCAGGCTGAGACGTGCATTCTGTACACCTGTAGCCCAGAGAATTTTCAAGGTGATGACATGAAGTAAACAAACCAGCTTCCCTGGTAACAAATGAAGGGAAATGGATCAATACTTTAAGATTGAAAGCAATCTACAGTATCAAAAAAAAAAAAAAAATCAGTGGACCAAACAAGAAGGTTGTATTCCAAGTATATGGTGAAGTAAACATAGCAAGTGACTGTATAGCAATTTATTCCTCAGCATTTAGGGTACATTTGCACTCCGCAGAGAAGGGGTTAAGCAAGTGTTTCAACCTTTCTCTTTGCTGCAGTATGCATGGTCATGTGAACAGCCCATCCATAGAGGTGCCCTTGAATGCACACACCCACATTCACCAGCGCACAAGCTGGATATGGTTTTGAATGTCATGTCATTCACACAGTGGTGTTCAGTTGTAATGTGTGTCACCAACAGTGTGTTAGTATGGTGCAAATGTGATCTCATAAGAATGCTCTCTGTATGTGTGCGTGCACTTTTTGTTTTTGAGCTCCAAGTTCAGCTAGTGTGAATGTACGTGCAAAAGAGTGTGTGTGTTCATGCTTTGAGTGTGTGTGTGTGTGTGTGTGTGTGTGTGTGTGCATGTGTTTGAATGGGTGGTTGCCTGTGTGCAAGCATGTAAGCATGTTCATGTGCGTCTGTGAGCACAGATTGTGTGCATGCATACATATGTACGAGACAATAACAGCGATTATTTTACAATGACTGACATAGCGCTGTACTGTCGCCAAGCAAAGCTGAAACTACCCCTGAAATCCATCCTGGAGGAATACAAAGCAGGGAAGATCAGACTTCAAAGCATGCTGGAGGACTCAGGAGACAAGGTGATAGAAGCAATTAAGCCCCAGCTGAAGACAGGCAGAAAATGGAAAGTTCAAGAGGCGATGGATTCTGCAAAAGAAAGTCTCAAGATCAGAGAAATAACAGGACACACACAGACCAACAGACAGGGACTGGGGGTGACCAAAACTGAATGGTGGTCAAAGGCCAAAGGAAAAGCCAAAAGAGACATGATGATTCAGGAGATGAGAAAAGAAGAAGACCAAAAAAGACTCCAAAAAGCAGTCCAGCAGAGCCAGCAAGGGCAATGGACAACGTGGGAGAATGCACTCCAAAGAAGTCTCACTTGGAATGACATTTGGCACATGGCCCCTCTCAGGATCAGCTTCATTCTCAGATCTGCATATGACCTTCTGCCCTCAAATGCAAACCTGGTGAAGTGGGGGAAAACAGACGATCCTGCATGCCCCCTCTGCCATGAAAAACAAACAGTGGAGCATGTCCTAAGCTCATGTAAAGTAGCCCTGGCTCAAGGAAGGTACACATGGAGGCACAACCAAGTGCTCAAAGAAATTGTACAAGTAGTCTGGGCTAGTACCAACACCACAAAAGGGAAAATCAGGACTCCAAAAGCACCCGCAACATTCTTCACGGCAGGAGGCAGCAAATCATGGCCAAGAACAACAGTGCCACTCGAAACATGCAGGCAGAGTCTGCTGGACGGGGCAGATGACTGGGAGTGCACTGCAGACCTCCCAGAATGGAAGAGTCACCCAGAGATCATCAGCAAGAGTGGCATGAGACCAGACATAGTAGTCCACTCTAAGTCAACCAAGCAGCTGATCATGATCGAGCTCACGGTGCCATATGAGAATAGAATGGAGGCAGCTCAAATCTACAAGACTGAAAAGTATGCTGATCTGGCAAACAGCCTGAGGAGAGAAGGCTATCAGGTCAAAGTTCTCACTGCAGAAATTGGAGCTAGGGGGTTTGTAGGAACGTCTGCATACAGCCTCATGAAACAGCTCTCAGTTGCAGGGAAGGAAAAAACCAGAGCCCTGAAAGCAATGGCAGAAGCGGCAGAGAGGTGTTCAAGCTGGATCTGGTCAAGGAGGAACAAAAGTGAACTTCATAAGGCTTAATTTCCCTACAAATATCAGGTGTCCCTGTGGCTCAGTGGTTAAAGCGCGAGTCATTAAGTGGAAAATGAGCATGTCCAGAGGGTCATGGGTTCGAATCCCAGCCATGGCTCGTCCCAAGATGGGAAAAAAAGGGGCAGCAGAGGGACATCCGGAGTCATGAACCGGGTGTGGCCCAACCCCCTAGAGTGTCAGGAGATAAGGGCCGAAACACTTGCTTGAAGGGGGCTTCTCTTCTGAGGACTCTCTGCTGCCACGCTCTCCACGAGTTTCTTTCTACTGATGCATGGGTAAACCATTGACTTCCGGGAATAGGCCGGAGGACGTCCGGGAAAGACCGGAGGACACTGGGAAAGACCAGAACCAAGGGCTCTGTGGGCTGGCTCCCCACTTTGCCTTAAACATGTGGCTACTAAAAATAAAAGGAAAAGATGCTCCCAGGATTCACCGAAAGGGGGAGAGAATGATGAATCCATCGGTGCTCAACCAATCATGACTGCAAATCCCAAACGGACTATGAACATGGACCAAATGGAATATCCATGTGTCTGTGGAAAGCGTTTCGCTACCACCCGTGGCATGAAGATCCACAGAACAAAGATGGGATGTGTGAAGACTCATCTGAATGAGCAGCAGCGCACTGCATCAGCAGATAAGACGTCGGAAGACCAAGGCCAGGATTTAAACCACAGTGCCAAGGACATCCACGCTGTTGGTTCGGATGAGGAATTTGCACAGGCCCTCGATGCCAGGCGCCTGAAACTCAACCTGCCACGAGCAAACGAAACTGAAGATTGGGAGAAACTGGATGCAAAAATCGTCCAAAGACTCGATGCACTGATAGGGAAAAGCACCCTGGAACACAAACTAGCCACATATGGGGACATTGTGTATGCCACATGTAGAGACGCCTATGGAGCAAAACTACCCAAAGAGAAAACACCTCCAAAGAAATCCAGACGCCAAGAAAAGATGGACAAGATCAGGGTCCAAAAGAAAAACCTCAAGATGCAAATGAAGACCGCACTGCCAGCTGAAAACCAAGGCTTGGAAAAACTGTGGAAAGACCTGAAAGAAAAACACAGTGCCCTCAGCAAAGCGGAATCTGCGAGGAAGAGGAAGAGCAAAAAGAAGAAGACACAAGAGCGCTTCTTCAGAGACCCCTTCCAGTTTGCCAGAACACTGTTTGAGCAGCCAAAATCTGGGACCCTAAGTGTGGACAAAGGAGTTCTTGAGCAGCATCTGAGGAAAACATACTCTGACCCACAGAGCAAAGCACCACTCGACATTCAAGGTCTGGTGTGGCCAACCAACCCTGAGGAACAGTTCAATGGCAAGCCTCCAACGTTGGCGGAAATCAAGAAGGTGGTCGACAAAGCCAGAGCCAAATCATCACCAGGGCCAAACGGAATACCTTACCAGCTTTACAAGAAATGTCCCAAGGTGCTGGAGTGGCTCCACAGGCTGCTGCGATCGGCTTGGAGAAACCAGAAGATCAGCGGCCAGTGGATGACGGCAGATGGTGTGTACATCCCCAAAGAGCAAAACTCAAGTGACATTAGCCAGTTCAGGCCAATATCACTACTGAACGTCGAAGGGAAAATCTTCTTCTCTGTCATGGCAGCAAGGCTGACCAAGTACCTGATGGAAAACAAGTACTTGGATGTGTCAGTCCAGAAAGGTGGCATCCCAGGCGTGGCGGGCTGTGTAGAACACGCCACAATGATCTGGGACGCAATCCAAAAAGCAAAAACAGAAAAGAGAGACCTGGACGTAGTGTGGCTTGATCTGGCAAACGCATATGGATCTGTGCCCCATGAGATGATACAGTTGGCTCTTGAGATGTACCATGTGCCAAAGAACATCCGCGACATGCTCAAGAAGTACTTCAATGGCTTCTCAATGCGGTTCTCTACCAAGGAGTACACAACAGACTGGATCAACTTGGAAGTGGGTATTGCAATGGGCTGTGCAATTTCCCCAATACTGTTCGTGCTGGCAATGGAACTCATCTTGAAAGCAGCAACAAACAACGCGAGACAAACAGACCTTGGCGATGGATACAAGATGCCTCCTCTCAAGGCCTTCATGGATGACACTACAGTGATTTCATCCAGAGAAGACGAGACACGTCATGTGCTGGAGAGGCTGGACGACATAGTTGCCTCATCCAGAATGAAGTTCAAGCCAAAGAAATCACGGAGTCTCTCACTGAGGAAAGGAAAAGTGGCCGGATCTGTGGTCTTCAGTGTTGCCAACCAGGCCATTCCAACAGTCACAGAAGAACCAGTCAAGAGCCTTGGAAGATGGTATGATGATACGCTGAAAGACACACAAAGAGCAAAAGAAACCAAGCAGATGGCGGAGGAAGGCTTGGAGACCATTGACCAGTGTGGGCTCCCTGGCAAATACAAGGTCTGGTGTCTGCAGTTCATGCTGATACCAAAGCTGCTATGGCCTCTGATGATATACGACATCTGCACCAGCATAGTGGAGGCAATGGAAGCCAAAATCAACAAGTTCACAAGGAAATGGCTTGGTGTCCCACCCTGTCTGACTGACATAGCGCTGTACTGTCGCCAAGCAAAGCTGAAACTACCCCTGAAATCCATCCTGGAGGAATACAAAGCAGGGAAGATCAGACTTCAAAGCATGCTGGAGGACTCAGGAGACAAGGTGATAGAAGCAATTAAGCCCCAGCTGAAGACAGGCAGAAAATGGAAAGTTCAAGAGGCGATGGATTCTGCAAAAGAAAGTCTCAAGATCAGAGAAATAACAGGACACACACAGACCAACAGACAGGGACTGGGGGTGACCAAAACTGAATGGTGGTCAAAGGCCAAAGGAAAAGCCAAAAGAGACATGATGATTCAGGAGATGAGAAAAGAAGAAGACCAAAAAAGACTCCAAAAAGCAGTCCAGCAGAGCCAGCAAGGGCAATGGACAACGTGGGAGAATGCACTCCAAAGAAGTCTCACTTGGAATGACATTTGGCACATGGCCCCTCTCAGGATCAGCTTCATTCTCAGATCTGCATATGACCTTCTGCCCTCAAATGCAAACCTGGTGAAGTGGGGGAAAACAGACGATCCTGCATGCCCCCTCTGCCATGAAAAACAAACAGTGGAGCATGTCCTAAGCTCATGTAAAGTAGCCCTGGCTCAAGGAAGGTACACATGGAGGCACAACCAAGTGCTCAAAGAAATTGTACAAGTAGTCTGGGCTAGTACCAACACCACAAAAGGGAAAATCAGGACTCCAAAAGCACCCGCAACATTCTTCACGGCAGGAGGCAGCAAATCATGGCCAAGAACAACAGTGCCACTCGAAACATGCAGGCAGAGTCTGCTGGACGGGGCAGATGACTGGGAGTGCACTGCAGACCTCCCAGAATGGAAGAGTCACCCAGAGATCATCAGCAAGAGTGGCATGAGACCAGACATAGTAGTCCACTCTAAGTCAACCAAGCAGCTGATCATGATCGAGCTCACGGTGCCATATGAGAATAGAATGGAGGCAGCTCAAATCTACAAGACTGAAAAGTATGCTGATCTGGCAAACAGCCTGAGGAGAGAAGGCTATCAGGTCAAAGTTCTCACTGCAGAAATTGGAGCTAGGGGGTTTGTAGGAACGTCTGCATACAGCCTCATGAAACAGCTCTCAGTTGCAGGGAAGGAAAAAACCAGAGCCCTGAAAGCAATGGCAGAAGCGGCAGAGAGGTGTTCAAGCTGGATCTGGTCAAGGAGGAACAAAAGTGAACTTCATAAGGCTTAATTTCCCTACAAATATCAGGTGTCCCTGTGGCTCAGTGGTTAAAGCGCGAGTCATTAAGTGGAAAATGAGCATGTCCAGAGGGTCATGGGTTCGAATCCCAGCCATGGCTCGTCCCAAGATGGGAAAAAAAGGGGCAGCAGAGGGACATCCGGAGTCATGAACCGGGTGTGGCCCAACCCCCCTAGAGTGTCAGGAGATAAGGGCCGAAACACTTGCTTGAAGGGGGCTTCTCTTCTGAGGACTCTCTGCTGCCACGCTCTCCACGAGTTTCTTTCTACCAATGGTAAAAATACTGGATTCATTTACTATTTTTCATATTAGTCACTACTAGTCTACTGAACTTACAACTACCACTAAATGATACAGCGCAGACACAGAGAGAGAGAGAGAGAGAGAGAGAGAGTGCATAGTAGGTACGCTTGTGATGTACTGGTCACCAAAATGTGAGCATGCAACTGTAATCTAAAGAGGGACCATGTGATACGTAATGTGTGACCGTGTGCCCACATATTCCTGAAATGTCCATTCTTTGTCCAGTATTTTTATGTTGGTATAGATGAACTTAGCCAGCCCAGATGTGGCCCTTTGCAGTCGGCTGGACCATAACCAACATGAACTGAATTAAGCCAGCACATTGTGCAAAACAGACCTTTTTCATAAGGTTCAGATTCTTTCTTTATATTGCTAGGGTCTGGCCAGATCCATGGTGATCAGCACTCAAGGTTTGCTAAAACCCATTACTCATGGACAAAAAACAATATTCAGACTGGATGAGATTACGCTTCATTGATGATCATAATTTCATGGAGATGGCTTCAAAATCGATTCCCATACAAAATAATGACTGTGGGTCATTAAAATCTTTGTCGTACAAGCGTAATGCATCAGTATCTGTGGGATTTTTCAGCCCTTGTGCATTTCTATCCAGCTATTGAGTGTGCAATGGGCTTAAATTATTGAAGACTGGGACCATACAGTGTGGTCAGTCATCAACCAAAGATACGCGTTTCCGAGGTGCTGATTAAATTACCTAGTCAACAAAAAGTCCATCTCAGAGGCCTGGTTGATGCTTGGATATATTACAAAAGAGCCTCAAACATCGATGTTTGCGTAACTATGAAAAAGTTTCATACACGTGTTTCATGTAGTTGCTGACCATAACAGAAATCCTCATCAATCATGTAAAGAGCGTCAAAATTATGTGATGACCTTTCCATTCCACTCACACATCCATGTCTGTGACAACTTAATACAGACCTGTTCACCTAAAAAATACCATTGGTGTACCTTTCAACAAAAATGCAAGTATTTGTTAAAAAGTATGTGTATGTGGGCTACGTTCCAAGTTTTGTTAAGAAAGGTAGAGGGTTGCTGAGAATTGACCATATCACATTCATAGTTTTCTGGTTCCAGATTAATTTCATCTCCAAGCCCAATTTTTTTTCTTCAAAGGAGTATACTACTTCCAGACAATTCTTTCATACTTGGTTCAATAATATTCTTTGGAAGAAATTCCTGTCCTCTTGCCCTCAACTTCTTTTCACTTCAGGGCTATAGTCCCCACCGTTGTTTGTACATGTCAGTATGGTGTCAATGAAGCAGAATGTGCAAGACCAGATTTTGTGTTCAACAGTTGGTGAGAGTTATCATCTGTCAAAGCACTCAAACTGGCACACCACCATGGCAACACTAAGTCCGAATACCCCTAAGAACTGTATTTCTTCTTTTGGATCGTGGTGGTGGTGACGGTGGTTGATTTTCTTGATGTAAACCATATTTGTGGTATTTTCACAGACTATGCTGAAATCATGTGGGTACACGTTGGTTTATGTACAAGTTGGGGATTGCGAGAGAAAGTCGACGCATTTAAAATTTCACGATCACAGTACTGGAGAGAACTTGCCATTCTTTCGTCTTGATGAGTTCAATTTGAACTTGCACACACACACACACACACACACACACACACACACACAGTCCTTAGCAAGCATGTTTATACTTCACCATGGACACCATATCATGGCTGCTTTCACAATCAAACCCATGTGTAAACGAGTGTGGATTGATTGTAAAGCGCTTAGAGCTTGGTCTCTAGCTGAGAATAGGCGCTCTATAAGTATTCATAACAATAATATTTAAAAAAAACAAGAGAGAAAACAAAACAAAATGTCACCAAATATTTATTGATGAATGGACAAAGAAACCTCTTCGATCAACACTTCTCAATGCACAATGAATCTGCAAACGCACAGAGTACATGAAGTCAGATGGGCAGACATACATGATTTCTGTACACAAGTAGAACTCAAATACACCATCCACACTTATCATGCTCAATCTGTCCCTCAAAAGCACTTTCACAATCCTATCAAGCAGAATCTAAACCTATCATTCACACTTCTTTCAAACCTTTACATTCTGCCCCACTACAATGATTTCACATTCGTCATTCATACTTCTTTCAAACACTTACATTCTGTCCCACTGTTTCAATTTCACAATCAGACATGAAGTAGTCTAAAAATACCAATAATACTTCCATCACACACATTCATTCTATACATCACACACACCTTCACCTTACTGCTGCCAACATACTGCAGTAGCAGACCGCAGCTCCTTACAATGTTTGTTTCTATTCTGGGGGCAGGCTCTGCTTACTTCTCTCCTCTTTACTGGTTTGAGCATCAGTCCATAGCCATTCACAGCTCAAGTAAACTGTGGCAAAGTACACTTCCTGGAAGAGACCTAAAACACTTGGTATCAAGACAAAAACAAACAAACAAAAACGCCTTGACAGCAAGCCCACTTTCATAAAATTACATTACTATAAGAAAACTGGCAGTTGTAGGTTATCCGCCTAACAAAGTTAAGATTCTCAACTTAACCTCCTTTAATCACCACACGTCTATCAACTTTTTCTTTTTTTTGTCCATTGGATCATACAGACACTAAAACCCCAAAATGAGACAGAATTTCTCTTCTTCATTTCACCACAAAACTGTTTTTCTTTACTGTTACCTAAATGAGGCACTTTATCAGCATCTCATAAAACAGAATGGGAAAACTTAAAACTACCGTCTTAAGTTGCATTGTGTAACTTACCTCTTGCTCCATTACCATTTTCAAATAGGCCTCCCTGTTTCATTCACACTGTAATATTCCATGCTGAGTGACCATGCAATTTCAACCTTTCTTTTTCAATGACGGGTAACCGAATATTCTGGTAAGGTCATGCCAGTTGCTCTGCAACTTTGTGTGTTTTAATCTCTTGCTAAGACGTCAAATACAAATTTCCAGTGAAGTAGTAATCGATTATTTTACTTATATACGGGACAAAAAAATCCCCTGGAAACAAAGCGCATTTGTTAGTAGTTCAGTCTGTGACCAAACAGGAATGACCCATGTTGTCTGTGCTTAAGAAATTTACAAAATGAGTTTTCACAAAACTTGCATCATGACTGTTGTAGCAATGAAATGGCAACCAAATGCCAAATGCAGGAGACAATAATGGATTTACCTCCAACAGAAATTGTTATACTAAGTATCTTTCATGTTCAAGCACTTCCACTCCAAAAGTACTTATTTCTATAGTGAGCTTTAAAAGGCATTTCAGCAATTCTCTTCTCTTCTGAATCTGAATCGGTACTTGACAAAACTCTAGTGAGCATCTTTTGGCAATTTTCTTTTTTTTTTTTTTTTTTGGGGGGGGGGGGGGGGGGGGGGGGGGGGGGCCAAATATATGTTAAAAACACTTCTGAGCACAAAACTTACATTTTTATCGATGTGTGGTAAGTGTGTGCACTGGATTTTCTGCAAGCATATGAAGATTAAGGCACAAACATAACCTAACAGTCAAGTCAAGAAAAATCTCTCTTTACTCCTAAGCTGACTTTAAGATTCAAATCACAGATGTCCAATCTTTGAGGAAATACCAACATAATTATACTCATCAATTGGCATCTATCTTAAAGAAAAGTAAATTTCAATCAATATAAATCACCGGGAATGCAAAGGATATGTTTATGCATCTGTGTGTTTATGTGTGCATTTATGTGCTTATGTGTACAACTGTGACTGAGCAAGTATCACTAGTGCTCTCTTTCACCTACCTGCAACTCAAGTCTCTGCAGGGGAAAAGTATACACATAACAAATATGTATCAACAGACAACGTTGTCATCAAAAGCTTGAAAAGTGGGACATCAGGTCAACAGATTGTATTCCTAAATTATTAGTAAAATTATTAGTATTCATTAACCAGTTTACAGCTATTGACTCATACACTCACTCAATCTTCATGTGACTGCAACATCATTGTGATGGGATGGAGTACACTGATCAGGATTACCATGTACCACTGTTTTGTCGTGTCCTTTTTAATATAGGCAGGGCTCATTTACTCTGTTGGAGATATTACATGGTTAAACACGTCTCAAAATACCAGACCTTCCGATAAGAATACAGTGTAGAATCTGTCATTAACCTTTTCTTTGTGACTGAACCAAATGGCCTTCAAGCTGTGTGTGTGTCTCTCTCCCAACATCTCGTATCAGATCTTCTTAGGAAGGTGTTACAGTCCATTCTGTTGCATTCATTGTGGGCACGATCCGAGTGCAAAGACAAGCCCCGAAAGCGTGTACAGGGAACTGCTTTCCTTTCAACCAAAAGTCACGCCCAAAGAAGGATCATGTTTGTGTTCCGCAAATATTTTTAGCAGTTCTTTTGTATTCTTTCATTTCAACCTTCTACTGGAAGTCCGACATCAGCAAGTACTTGTTAATAAGTTTAGAGGAACCAATCAGTTGGTAATGATCAAAAACTCAAACACGTAGTCAGAAATGACCGAAGTAACCGATGACCAGGGCTTTGAACCAAATAGTTTTGACACCAACACTGACGACTTAAATGTGCAGGTTAGAATATGCATAAACAAAAATTAAGTAAAACTTGACCCATTCATGTTCCACCTGCACACAAGGCAAGCGGGAAAATGGCTGCCGAGAAAAGAGGAATGATCTGGGCATACGCAAGACACGAGGCACCTTCCGGTTCTTGTCCGCAAGGACTTTATTGTGTACGGGGCAGGGGATAGCAAACCGCTGTCACTTATTGCATAAGTGAGCCACGGTTATAATATGTGTAGTAAAATCCACTTTTAAGCATAAAAAATACATTGCCAAAAAAAAAAAAAAAAAAACCCAACCTTTAACCATTTTCTAACAAATTAAAACAATCCCCACAATAATGTCATTCTGATACAGACAAAACTTTGATAATTTTTTCCAAACAAGCTTTACCCTGAAAATTTCAATTTCCATTACTTACCTGTGCTAATCCATAATATAACCAATTGTCAATCCAACGGGCAAAATGCCTGCCCGTTCTTGTCATCAAGCATGTCCTGCTGGAAGATGGTAACTATCAGAATTTTGTTTCATTTTGTCTTGTAAACCAGATTAAACTATTTTCCGTAGAAAAAAGTGCCCTGCTAATAACATGATATGTAAAGAAATTTTTAAAAGCAGAACCCTTTAGTCCAAAAACTCTGTTCTTAATATGACAGTTTATCATTCAGGAGATAATGAAGCAGCCATCTGAAAACCAAATTAATGAGGGAAAAAAATCTAAATACACATATATACTTGTGGGATGTCACCTCTGGAACATGTCTGTGGAAATACATCCACAAAAATATATTGTCTACATTTAAATTTAACCAAAGACATCCCCACCTTATGGACCATACTTCATCACACAGCTTTTTTTTCCCTCCATGCATGACCTTCACAGTCATTTCATTTGCTGCATTATTCTTCTCCAGGGTTTCACATCTAATAGAATTTCCTTAAATATCCCCACCATTTGTAGGACCCTTTATACTAAAGGAATGACTTCAGTTTTCAAAAGCAACAAGTGAAGAAAGAGCAAAAAATGACTAAGTATCTTTTAACATGCATGTTGTATGACCATTACCAGTTTTGGTGATAAACCACACACCTTCCTGTAACTGAAATTTACATTACTCCTAAAACAGCCTTATTACCCAAAATATGCCTACTTTAGGCATGAATCTTCAATCTTCTTGTGCTTATACACTTCCATTAGTCTGCAAGCTTCATGCCTTTTCAGGCATTTCATGTATGACATCTGATTTTACATGGCAATTCACCTTATGATGTAAAACCCTGATATGATCTTGCTCAACATTACAAAGGGCATACACAGCATTTAGGACTTTCAACTGATCACACTTTTTGAAAGCTCACAGAAGAGTCTGACATGGTGTTCGAGGATTACTGAAAAATATGTAATGCTCACTCAAAATTTATAGCCCGCAACACTTCTAATTTGAGAAACTGTTCTAATCTAAACATCGTCCGGCTAAAAAAAAAAGTTTCATCTTTTGTTAATTTAAATATAACATTCGTAGCATGCAGATATGAATACACAAGTTTTTTACTAGATATAATTTTTTGTTGTTGTTGACATACTGAAAACTGTCTGGACAAAAAGCAGGGGAGTGGAAAGGTTTCATTTTACTGGAATCCACATACCTTTTGCAGCTTCCAACCGTCAGCAAGCTTACTCTGCACATGAATATACTTCTAAAAGTAATAATAATAAAAAAAAACAACCCCCCCCCCCCCCCCCCCCCCCCCCCCCCCCCCCCCCCCAAAAAAAAAAAAAAAAAAAAAACCCAACACATAAAATAATTTATAAAAAACACACTTACGACATTTACATGGACCCCCTAAACACCTACAAAACATATATAAAAGATATGGATTCCCCCCCTCCCCCACCCCATAAAAAATGCACACACAAAGGGGGAAAACAAAGAAAGAATGGGAAACAAGAGAAACAGGGTGCAAAAAAAAAAACTCCTGATCTAAGTTATTTCTAAGGTGTATACTACGATGCATGCCAAAATGAGAAAAAAATATTCACCAAATCTATCAATAAAATTTATTTTAATGAGAAAGGACCGAGTTAATTGTTTGGAAGTAAAACAAATAGGAAATTTAGAGTAAGTAACAAAAAATGTTCTGTTGTGTATAAAATGGGAAAGTATCTGCATGTTTTTCAATACCGTCAGCTGCTCTTTAGCGATGACCCCTTTTAATGGGGTTTTAACCTCGAGTCAAAAAAAACAAGGTCAAATGCAAGAACATGCAAAAAGCGAAACAAAACTATTTATGACCAAATCTCTTCCTCGTGATTTCCCTTTTAAAAAATGAAAATTTAATCTCAAGAAACTGAAAACATTAAATTTCAAATTACAATAATTTCCCCCTTTCCCCAAAGGGTAAACACACAAAGGGAGTCCCTAAATAAAAGCACGTTTCCAAGAGAAAAATGTTAACAAAACTCTGCGTCACCAACAATTTGGGACCAAACCCAACAGTGGGTCACCCCCTGTGA